>OY757216.1:4934213-5534213 GCA_963583965.1 Nomada ferruginata
GCGCCCCATTGAAAGAAATTAACTTTACTAACTATGGAAAAATTATATGTACGGCCTAACCTTTTTAACCGTTTCCTCCTTTATAACAAACAATTATTGCAAAAATATTTTTTTGTCAACCTTCATCTCCCGCGAGATATTTCACGGTTTGTAGTTAAACGGAATACCCTGTGTACCCTACATTATCGCAGAAACATTGAAACGAAATTGAATACTTAATAATCCGAACGACCAGCAACAGAAATTCTGCTCGCATTAAAAATAAAATCTTCTACTCGAACTACAGCAGGAATTAAATTACCTGTGCCACGTGAACTCTTATCGGATTCGTCCGCGAAATTATTTCACGCGCGGTGCAAATTCGCCGGGAGGAATTTCCCTCGACTCTCCTCCGAATGAGTATCATTTGCAAAGTTTCCGGCGGACGATTTAAGAAACAAATCACAGCCGGTCCCCTCGCTGCGTGGTAAGGAAAAAAAATACGTCGCGCGCGATTTCGCGAAAGTCGCGTTTGCGAAACTATTCGCCTACGAAATAGTTAGAAACTAGTTCGACATTCAATTTCTGTCCTCGAGACGATTTGTCCATCACCGGGATAAGGGCGCAACGGCGACTTCCTCGTTCCAGATTCCATATCGTAGCCAACGACTCGTATCTGTTAGGTAAGTTTCGCTCGCCGCGAAAACTAAGTACGAAGTATAAGCGGGCTTTAAAAGCGGGAGGATTGAACTCGAGTTGCGATGGCAAGCTCTCGCCTAGCTTCAGGAAATCTGATACGGTTTTTCACGGTATCGCAAAAACTTCTCTCACTCCGACAAGTTTTCCGTTCGGCTCGACAACGCGAAATACTTTCTATCATTCGAACAAACGCTTCTGGTAAGTGGGGTCCTGGGGTGGCTTTCGATAAGATACTGCTAAGCTATTATCTACATTGCTTATTGTTCGTGGCTTTCGCGTAATTGGCTAGGAACCGAAGTCGATTTTCACTCATAGATAAAGCATTTGTGTATTTTTTCGTTTCTTAACGCCTGGGCATTACCTTTGTCATCGATGCCTCTAAATCGGGTTCGGGATGCTGAGAAACAAGGACAAGTGGGTACAGCGAAGAGAAGATTATAGCAGAATGTGATTAACACTCCGACGACAGTGACGGGTTTATCTTTGGCCTATGGTTCCTTTGGTAGATACTTGGTAAATGTATATAAATGTAGCTGCTTCGACGTTAACAGCTCAGAACTATAGGAGATGTTGCACGTGTTCCAATATTCCAACAAAGATAAATTTAAATAATTGCCGAAGCCATTATGTAAAATGCATTGTGTATCAAACAGTACAGTGTTTTGCGTGCGCTGTGTACAATAATTGCGCTTTACGTATACTTTGCTTTTAATATAATCATATTTTATTATTTATATCTGATATTCTGAAAAACAATGTGAAAGGAAATTTTTATCGTTTGTTTATATTCTTTGTAAACAATTTTCAGCATTGGAAATATTAGATGAAAATATCAGAATCGCGTACGTAACTGATAAGAAAGGAAGAAGATGCGTGTGGATATACCGTCTAGTATTATCCATTATAGTACCCCGAGGGTTCCAGTATTATACGGCTCACGAAATTAGGCTACACACAATAAATCTTCTTCCACCAATTTTGCAGCCTTGGACGAATCTCCATTGCGACTGTCTGCGGATTGAAGATCCCTCATAAATCATCGCGATGCACAGGTTTAGAATCTGATATCGATATCGCGTGTGATATCCACGAAACGGTCCAAATATGGTGAAAAATGTTCGTCTCACCTTTTTAGAAGAAATAGTACCGTTGTCCTGGTCCACTGAAGATCGTCGAGTTTCACGAAATTGGTGTACTCTGAAAAATCGCCTTTCAGTCTGGTCACCGCGACGGAAGGATTTTCAACGCAATTTGAGGTCGCGATACAAAGCATAGAAAGTGGTTGTTACAACGGCACACGGCGAGACGAATATTTTCGTTAGAGCGAAGCGCAGATTCAACGCGTTGCATGGAATCCAGACGTGCACACGCGTGGAGAGGATCGTTGGAGAGAAACGGGAAGAGAGAACGAGTGAAGCGTGAGCTTTTTCGACGATGAAGAGAATCGACTGGACACTGGCTCGGCACTTGCAAGTCACAGTAAACAGAAAGTATTGTCCGGGCCACGAAATAGCGAGGTCGTAAGTTAAACACTTGGGAATCGGCACCCATTGAATGTTGCGGTACACAGGGTCGTGCGTTGCACTCTCTTTTGGGGTTCCGAGGATAGATGAATGGTGGCGAGTGTTTTGCTATTTCAATTGGTAAATGGTATTTTCTTTGCGAATGTACATAAATATTAGTTGCTATCTGAAATGGAAATGTGTGTAAGAATTTTTACTTTCATAGACAAATAATGTTTTATACAAGACACATTGATACTGGTGAAGTATTTTGAATTGATTCTAGCTTGAGCTGTAGTCATTAACGCGTTGAAGGTACTGCTCAAATTTAAAAGCAACTAATCAACTTTGTCAATTTCAGAACTCAGGCATCAGAGTTTTGAATATGAATTTCTTAAATTATATTCTTTCAGAAAATGTAGAAGACGCCAGTTGATTTTTTCAAAGACCCACACCAGAATGCCTACTTAACTCCTCGTCGTTCAGTCAATTCTTCTGATTCTTGCATCGGAAACATGCTGTACTTCACCGCCTGTTCGATTTTACGACCTCGCTATTCGGTAGCACCGACTAGAACGGCGAAACTGTAGGCCGCAATAACGAATAACACGAGGGAGGAGGCAAAATTAAAGACACGTATATAAACATGAAGACTGCAGCTCGGGAGGATATTGGCTCACGTTGGTTGTTGCAAATCGCTAATCAGAGCTATCACATCTCTGCTCGATGTTTTCGGGAGGCAGGGCAATTTTAATTAAAACATGCCGTGCGTTTTCATTAAAGCGACGCGATACGTACAGGACATATACATATACATATATGTACATACATAGGTACATACGCCCGGTTTATGCTCGAAAAAATGTACAACGTCACGCGACTAGGGCTCACTTTTTTCGGGGATATTCTAATCACGAAGGCCGACGAGAAATTAAGGTGCGCAAATTAGGCACCGGTATGTGTAACAAATTCATTGCACAGGATTTACATAAAATGTTGGATGTTTCGTTTGAATCTGTCGCGTATCATGTGAAACCTTGCAGTAAGGAGACTGACTTGCTTTTGTTATGTATAATATCATGGCTGATGTTTCTGGTCAGAAGCGTCGAAAAGCAAGCGTCAGAAGCATATTGATTTACGAGTTACTGCAATATTTCAGATGGCTCGCTCAACATGATAATTTAATACGTTACTGATAAAAAGTTTTAAAAGCCTAACTTAAAAAAATATTCGCTTAAATAATATAAATATTTAAACCACGTTCACCGAAAACGATTATTCAAAAATAAATATTAATACAAAATATATATAACATCGATCCTAAATGCCAGCTCGCAATAAATCCACTTTTACCTGCACTTTATACATATTTCACCATTCCCACATTTGCAGATTTCGGCTCTTTAACACACGTCGCTTACAAATAATACGAGTAAATATAAAAACGCAATTTATCTACAAAAAATCGTACAATCAAATAACACTCTGGTTCCCCAATTTCCATGCAGTACATTGAAACAAGTTCCCTCACACGCACAAGATCCGTAACTATCACGCAGGCACAGCATCCGCGGGCATTATCGCACGTAATCTCCACGACGGTGACGTTAAGCCCCCCCAGGTCCACGCCGTTTGTGATCAATATTCCGTCCTAGAACACCGTTTAATCGCATCGAATATTGAAAAGCACATCGCACAAGCACAGGGCGGTCCTGCCGTCGTAGGAAGCAACCGTAACGACAAAACGATCCCTCGTAATGAGTAGGTAGGTCCTATGGTTGCCAGCCAAAGGATACGTGTTACACCGAAGTACCATACTGTCTGCGCAAATCCAATTTTATGGGGCTCGATCCCTGTGGATCGACGTGCATCGCCGACACCGGGGGATGCCACGCAATACGCTGGCCTCTGGCATGACGGAAGCTGAATTCCACAGGGAGTCCAAGCTTTTGGCGACTTAGCTAGGCAAGCCAGGGTTGGTCTTGGAGAACGGCGTGCGCCCCAGCGTTGGATGACCGAAGCTGAAACGTGTGGAGGAATGGCAACGGCGTGGCCGGAGGGTTAAGACGAAAGACGAAAGAGGTCGAGATGCGCTGGAGGGCGGAGAGGCAGCCGAGAGTTGCCGGCAGAACCGATCTCTTGCTTTCGTCGGCAGACGTATAGCCCCTTCGTCTTTGAGGGTTTCCTGAAGAAGAACCGTATACAGGAAGGGAGGAGGAGAGCGGGGGGGGGGCTGGAGGAAGAAATCGCGCGAAAGTGCACGCTTCCACAAATAACCATAGTATTTTACAGTCCTCCTTGGATTCAGCCATAACCGCCTGGGTCACACGTTGTCATAAATCGCGACTCGTATTTCGTCCGAGCTAGTCGATATCGCGAGACGGTGTAAACTGGGATTTCAAATTCTATACACGTGATCGTTAATACGTTTGACTCATTCGCTGTTGCACCTTTGCAGGTAAAACTTCTTTGGTGTAAGAAGGGGTAGTTGTTGTTTTGCTATTGGGAAAGAGGTGTTTGTGTTAGTATTTACATGTTTTATTGAATTTATTCTTGTGAGATGTTCATACAAGTGTTACAGTGAAACTGTTCGTGAAATATTGATTTGTTAAAATAAATATACTAAGCCTTTATAGAAAGAATTAATATGATTTACGGCTAATAATTTTAATATTAATACCCTTGTGAAATAAAACATATATCTGCTTTAAATTTTAATTTTATCTTCAGGGTGTACCGCGATCAGCTTATACTATTCTCTTGTTAGTCGTTCGTTCAAGTTATAATGTTATACCAAATAAAATAAAAAGTTCAATCGGTCCACTAACAAATACTAAAAAAAAATCGCGAATATCGCTACGACGAACACCCTGTACATTCTCATAGCGAAAGTGTTAAAACGTTGCAGAGGGTTACTTTGTTCTTCGTTTACTTCTAACTACGTTTCCGCTTTACTCTTTTTCGTATTTCCACTCTGTGTCACTTTGCTGTTCTCCCTCTCTCTATCTCTCTTTGCATGCGCGTGCTATTAATGCACAAACGAGAACGTTGTTAGTTACTAATCGCAGTGACAGTCGTAGCGTAGAGCGCACGGATGGCCAGGGCTTAACCCAGGGGTGATTTTGCAACTTTTGTAGGACAAAGGCGCATTCGTAATTTCGGAAGTTGTAACGAGGCTGCTTTGAATTTTGATGAGCCACGAATCGGACAGCGTTCCGGCCTTTCGTTCGTTACCGACGCAAACTGTAGCCGAGAGTCGCGCTAATTTCGACCGCTTCGCGTTCCATCCGCTCCCTTCATTTTCTTCTGATTACCGCCATCGCTTATGTGTCACTACTAATTAACTACCTGCATATGGTGCACGGAGTGTTGCGGAGAAACGGTCGGCTGACGTTTCTCCGACCTGCTCTACAAGCGTCAGGGCCGCCTTGGGCGGCGAGAAATTTGCCTTTCATTTAACCCTTGACACGTCAAGGGGGTGGGTGTACCTTCGGGAATTCCCATACGTTTTTCTTTGGCCGTCATCCGATTGAACCATTGAAAATATGCCGCGAGCAATTGTGCTCTATATTTCGGTACTAATTTCCATTGGCAGGGGCGGAAAGAAAAAAAGATCAATTTATGTGGGCGAAGAAATTAAAAACACCTAGAAACAACTTTTTCCTTCTTGCAACTCTTGGCAATCGGTGGCGTTGATAGTTTATTGAAATAAACTAATGGCACTGTGTGTACGTTAGCTGTACCTGAATGAGGGACAGTGACTAATCTGATACTGTAACTATGTACGTTTTGGTCGTTTGTCATCAGAATATGGAGCAATTAAGAATCCTCTTCACGGTTAATACGAGCAATGGTAAAACAAAAACTAGTATAGCAACGAAACAGCCATGGGTTCCCTTGAACGCTGATTAACCCTTTTGGTATATCGGTAAAAGGGTTAAGTTCACCAACAACTATCGTTCCACCCATCGGTACCTTAATTACACCTTATCCATATCGTAACCAGCATAGCCGTCCAGCGATTTCAATTGAATGAACGGAAAGAAAGCTTAACTGGAACCGGATCGCGTCAACTCATTTACATGAAAGGAGAGTAAATCGCACGGACAAAGCAATTTAGGCGGCGCGCGGCGGCTATACATAACTCCGTCGTATCGGTGCACGTTTTAAAAGTAGACAGCTCGCTCGACTTCTGTTGAATCGCGTTTCACAATCAGTCGTTGCAATCGACGAATTGCGGTTGCGCCGGCCCTGAAACACTCTTTGCGTCGCGTGGACTGGCGAAGGGGTTGGTGGTAGAGAGGGGTAACTACCAACTCACCCCCTGGCATCCACCACACCTTAACCGCGGACCACACACTTGCCAACGTCACATCGCGAGGTCCTCATACGTGCGCGCAACGCACAAGAGATTCAGCTTGTGAAGGTAAGTCGAGTGGTTCTGCACGTGAACGGCACTGAATAACTCAACGCGCTGGTGTTTGTGGGATTTATAGTGTGTGACGGGGATGCCAGTGCGAAGATTGGCCGGTGGAAGCGCCACGGTAGTGACTGAACGAACTCACAGCACAGACTCCGTAGAGCCGTGGCGCCATCGGGTTTCCCTTTCCGTCGTTCTGGAGCGGCGACCAGACGACAGTTTGCCCTGCGTGTCTGGACGTGGTGGGTGTGATTTCGATCGCAGTGGAAGCGATTCAACGTTCTCAAGGCGGTATCGCGCAAATGGAAGGGAAATAAAGAAGCAAGTGACACTGACATCGTGCATGTATATTCGATGCTCGCGGATAATCGTCCGTACGCGTTTAAACACGGCGCGTGAGAGATTAGAAAAATTTCTTGCTTCGGAGTGAACGGGGAAGTGGGTACCAGTAGAACCGGTGACGATTCGAGGAATGACCCCACGCGATCGTTCCTTTTCAACCTCGCACGATGCTTCGTGTACAGATATAACACGATGATCTGCCAAGTGTTCGTTGCATCCAGTTTGACTACAGTACGCGTAAATTCTTATCGTTCCATGTTTACTGTCTAATTAAAAAGAAAAAGACAAAAAAAGAGAGAAAGAAGTAGTGTGTTCCGTGTGAAAGATCCAAGAGTGTTTCGAAACAAGAGAAAGCAGCAGGGGAGGAAAGTTGGTTTGTTTGTTTGCTGGCGCTCGTCGCACGAGAGTCATGGGTGATGTGTACAGGGTAGTTAGTGACCTGCTGGTGGAGGATACACCCGTTGACAGAAGAAAAATTGACGTGACCACACCAGTCGCCAGGGTAAGCCGGTTCAAGTTATCTTCCCGTTAGTTTCCCCGACGTTACTGTTCGTTTGTGACATAATATATATGTACAAATTCTTTTGCTTCGTTCCTCGGTCTGTCTTGATCTTGGAAGTTAAGGATGATAACGCAGCCGGGGGATAGAAAAAAGGGCCACTTTTGGGGGGATGAGACGGAGTATCAGAGAAATACAGAAGGGGAAAGAGAAAGAACGTCTATTGTGGTCTCTCGATCCTTTTCTGTTTCCTTCTTCTAAGTTCTCCTTCTTTATAACGTGTGCGCGCTATGTCTATCCTTGTTTCGTTTGTACGCGCGCTTTCTGCTCGTCTCTGTCGCAGCGTTCTGCTCTTGCTCCGTTCTGAACTGGCTGGGGAACTCCGCACTCGTTCTGCTCGTTTTCCCCAGTGCTCAGGGCAAGGTGACGACTCGAAGTTCGACGAATCAGAAATGTGCGCGCCTGGCGCGTTTAGATTATTAAAGTCGACGAGTGGCCGCTTTGTGCCCGGTATTGAATCACGTTCGCGAATGAAAGATTAAAGTCGTGCTTACTATGCAAGTATGCACCCGCCGTTAGGATTGGTTGTCTTTTTTCTTTTGGCGCGATCGCACTGTCAATCGCGATCGAGAATGGAATCTTGGATAAAGACGGATCGCAAGTGTCAAACTCAGCTGGTGGAAAAGGCGTGCTGAAGAAATCCGAGACGATTCATCGATCATCGGAATCCCACCCTGCGTGACTCCTTTAACCGGCAGAATTCAATACACTGCTTAATCGATTAACTTTTCGCTGAGTTGTGCGTATCGACAACCGTGTGAAAAGACTTTATGAATATTCAGGGAAAAAACGTATGGGATTACGAGAAAAATTTCTGAATGCTGTAATATAGATTTTATCCGGATTTTATCCGATTTTAGACGAAATCGTGATTAGATTTTTTTTAGGTAATTTTTTATTTTGTCGATTAAATTGGTGCACGATGTTACGTAGTTGTGATGTTTTGTATTACTTGAGACGCGATGTCGAAATGACGCAAGAAAACTCTTATCGGAGAATGCTAGAAATGGAACGTTTCATATTGGGACGCGAAGTACAGAATTATCAAGCTTGGACTGTTTATCTTGCTGATGCAAAGATATCGGACGACTTAGATCAACGATTTAAAGAGAAGTATGAATCCAGGTTCTACCTGCAATTCTATGTTGCAGCGAATTTTTAATAACGCGGTATATTTAATTTTTTTAACCAGTCGTTTATATTAATCGTTTTAATTCGTCTTGGTTCTTATTATCTGGCAACATATGAATCTATTTTTAATTAGAAAATTTCTTGATAGAAATACAGAAAAATGTTTTGAATATTATTTCACACTTTTCTGTTTTATTGAATATCAAATTTATTGTCTAATTAACTTACTCTCCTTATTTAGTACGCAATTTATAATCGATTTGTCATAGAAATTGAATTTTCAAGAATGCACCGAGCTGTCGTTAAAATTGAACTTGAGGTTTAGAAGCGTTTACGCGTTCATTTCAAGATGTTCCTGTTTGCACGGAGTGATAGTGAATTATTGAAATGCACCTCCACCTTTCATTAAAAACTAAATGTCTTAAGCAGAATAAATATATTCAAGCCAGTGATTCAACGTCGTTAAATGCCCCGTTGCTTTTTCTCATTAGATTCGAGAAAGAAAGATATAAGTCGGGCATTGAAATGCGCGTGGCTTAGCCGATTCAATGGAAATAGAATTTAATTTCCAAATAAAACACTCCTGTCATTTCTCGTCGTTAAAATTTTTCAAGCAAATGAAAAAACTCCTTTTATCAGCCCCGCAAATGAAAAGAAATTTGCTAATTATTGAAAAAAAATTGTGGAAAATTCTACACAATTAGTACTGCTTCCTTGTGCTCTATCAATCAGAGAAATCGCATCCCAGTTAATTGTAGAACTGATTTCTCGAATTCGCGATCCTTGAAGCTCCTTCCTTTTCCCCAGCGGTATTCACAGGATCGGGTTAAGAAGCATCAAGTACTCTTGGCGTAAGAAAATGTAATAGATTAAAATTGCCCAAGGTTTGGCAAAGGCGTCCAAACTATCTCGGTCGGCCCGAGTTATTCGCATGTGCACAGTTGAATTTTTGGCTTGCTGAACATATGCATGTAACTTGGTCTTTCTCCCGCCGTGGAAAAAAGAGGCAAGAACTCGAATGAAAAGCAAAGAATGGAAGGAAAGAGAGCCTGTTTCTTCACAGTGCATAATAATTATTGTGTTGTCGTGCATCGGGAAAGCATCGGGAAGTTTATTACGCCGGCGGAACGAGCTCGTTGAATATTCGACCGGGATGCATTGAGAATTCCGCGGCGCGATCGTCAAAAATTCGGCAAGCATGAACAACGTCCGCCCCGGGCACTTAGAAACTCCGTGATCGTGCAGATTAAATATTAATCCGGACGATGTTCGGTATTCGGGTAACAATAGGGAGGGGTTCACGTCGTGTTACATCAATATTAATTGCCTCATCGCCGTGTTATCGGCACCTCAGAGAATTCCGCCCCAGCTACGAAGACGCATTTGAGTTCCCTGCTCTCCCGTCAACGTCGTGGAAAGATGATTATCGCAACGATTAATTCTACGAGTTATTCCTTCCTTGCTGCGGCTCGTCCATTTTTCAGACGTTACAATTTCACACGTTCCTCTTCGCGGACCGTGTAAAAACGGGCTTGGTTGATTGTTTTCGTGGTCGAAACGGGGCAAATTATTCTACGTATTTGCGTGGCCCACTTCTGTCCGCGAATTAATAGGTAAATATTCGATGGGGAATCCGATCGAACCGACGCGAACTACGTATACGTACACACCGTGGCTTTTATATCGAGTTCCGTATAAAAACGTAACCATTCAGAGTAAATATTGCGCTAGTAAGTGGGAATTCGCGATGCGTGTCTATTGTTGGATGGGCCGCGTGCCGTTTGTTCGATAGAAGTGAACGAGTGCACGATTTACGCTTAGTTCGGTGATAAACATTGGTCGTGTGACTGTGCGTGTATACCGTGGCTAGATAACGACCTGTCGTATTGTCGCTTCTAATGCTACTTTCGGGTCAGAGATAACGCGGCTCGAGTATGCGTTAGGCTTTCAGGCATTTCTTATCGACGCTACGGCCCGACCCGTGGAATGGCACTTAACGATGAATTAGCTTAATTCGAGAGTAATTTTTGTTCCTCTGTGTTGCGACATGGTGGTAATTGAATTGACAGGAAGCAGGGAGGCTTCTGGTCGCTCCTGCTACCCTCGTTACGCTTTCCAGCCGGTGGGGAAAAATTGCACCTGAACCTTAGGGGTAAATAGAAATGAAATGGAACGAAATGATGGAGCATTATCTTGCATTAACGCACCCAATGGAACCCCGTGAGGCTAGGGTGAACGTGTACGCGGGGCGCATATGTCACTTATGAGCTTTCCGCACAAGAGGCTACATATTTAAGACCGCACATGGCGTTCTCGTGACTGCGTCCCTCGCAGCGCTTTTGTATAGCGTCGTAGTCACGGCGTTAATAATGCGCAATTAATAACCCACGGGCGACACATTTGCGCCCTATTGTTAACGGAATTTGAAGAAATTAACGCGTCGAGAACCGATTATTTTTGGCTTCGAAGGCGAAACAGATTTCGATGGCTAGCAACGATGTAACGATTAT
The DNA here is from genome assembly GCA_963583965.1 of Nomada ferruginata. NCBI lineage: Eukaryota > Metazoa > Arthropoda > Insecta > Hymenoptera > Apidae > Nomada > Nomada ferruginata. Next base: position 4,945,356 of record OY757216.1, read on the forward strand.
CCAGTTTGCGCGATTTGCGACGCTATTATATTGCTGGTATCAATAGCGTACCATATATTAATATTTGGTAGGTTCCCAGTCATTCATCATGGAAACTCCTTGTCTGACAAAAGATTAGTATCTGTATTATGTATGTTATCGTTTCTAGTAGATTGAAATATGAAATTATCGGTTGAATATCTTTCAATACAATTTTAAGTCTACTGAATCCTACTGAATCCTACTGAATCCAATGGGATATTATATATGAATCGATGGCAATTATTGAATTCTCTTTAAAGGTGAGGCTGAAACTATGTTTACACGTCATTGACAGTTTGTATAATTTTACCTTTTCTATAAATTGACGGCTATACGTGAACTGCGTAAAATTATCTTTTCCTATGAATGATATTAATTTATGGATATACAGCAATCCCTCGAACAACGCGGTTTCGGTTATACGCGGTTTTTTTTTCGGACAATTTTTTTTTTTTGGACACATTTACTTCGAATTAATTTATTTTATGCCAAGAAACAAATGAATTCTTATATTCTTCTTCAAACAGTTTGTTATCTGATGGAATTCGACGAAAATCTTCCGAATTTGTCATAAAATAGCCGCGGAAACAGTTGGTATTCGTCAGAATAAAAAGGAATACGTCGGTGACAATACGAAATACATACATGTAACGTAGTGTCATTATATAATATAGATGTACTTATTAATACATTCCTGTATATGTGGATACTAAACATAAGAAATACATATGTATTTGCACAAGCGCTTAAACCATATAAATGTGTTTATGTGCGTCAGTTCTTGCGTGTGTGATGGTGGGGGGTGGATCCGAAACTACGCGGATTTCACTCTACGCGGTCTGTTGCTGTCCCGAACCCCCGCGTTGTTCGAGGGATTACTGTAGTCTTATTTCTATATACATAACTATGTGCACTTTTTATAACCTTGCAAGCACATTTCTGCCTCCTCGAGGAGGTATTAAAATATATTTCTTGGCTGGTTTCAATAGTATCCTTTTGTTATTTAACGTATTTTATTTAATGTAATTGTTACAGTCATTGAAACAATTGTCTCTACTTTCGTATAGATAGATCGAGACTTCTCTAATCATATGAAACTTAAGCGTTAAAGCCGATAAAGGGTAAAATGGTTAAAGGTAAAACGTTATTTCGCAGTGGCTTTTTAGAGAAAAACAGTAATACGTGTTAAGCTCTTTATAACTTCATCATCTTCTTCTCCCGCCTTTTATTTCAGCGCAGAAGAATAAGCTTGGCCTCTTAATGAAAGTTTTACGCCTGGTAAATATCGTAAGGTCGCGGCTGGAGACAATTCTCTTAAATTCATAGCCTGAGAAGATGACAAAAACTCGTTAACGCCGCTACGTGTACTATAAAAGAAACCGCGTGACGAATGGTTTTAAAGGCTACGCTTTTCAAGAGGATGGCCATGCAAGGGGTGTTCAGAGTGTCTCACGGCAGGCGAGCAAAGGGTTCCACTTTTCATTTCGGATTTAGTCGCAGTAAATTAGGTGAAAACAGCCAAGTAGGGAATACTTTTAGCATCCACGGTACTAACATAAGTATGGCGTAAGACAGTCTACCTACCTACGTGCCGAAGTGCTCGCCGAGGACAAGCTAGACCGGTACTACCGCTTTTTCTCCTCTTTTCTCTATCGTGCTCACTCTCCCTCTTTCTCCCTTCTTGCGAGCACAGATCACATATACAGGCGCACTGGAGAAATGCACAGCCATTCTTTCCTCGCCTACCTGGTCCCTTTTTCAAAGGCTGCTGGTGCTCGAGCAGTGTGCTGAAGCTGGCGGTGCTTCTACCTGGCTGTACACCTCGAGGGCATAATAATTATCGCGGAAAGACGATTCAGTTATGACTTTGATATCTTGGATGCACCTGACTGCACGCGCAGCCAATATCGTTGTTTTCGCTCTCCAGGAGAGCATCAAGGGTACCCCGTTTCCGCTTGTATGCTCCAAGTTCGTCTTATCGACTGTGGCGTATCTTTGACCTGTATTCAAAACGCGGTATATTAAGGATGCAAGCCGTAGTGAAATTTTAGCGCCACCCTAGCCGCAGTATCAATAAGATGCTATTGCTGCGTTCACCGTGAACGCGACAGGAATTCCACGCTGCGACTTTGTCTGAGCCCGAGTTTCGTTTTTATTTTGGAGCGCAGTTAATGTTTCGTACGTTGCACTCGTATGGATAAGCAAGATAATACATATTTAAGTGATAATTAATGCACCGACATACTGGTGACTGGCGATTGTTCCATTTTGATGATCCAATCATTGAGAAAATAACATTAATGTATGTACATATTAAAATTTTATACGAGATAGAATAATTTGCATGTACGTATCTAGTTGGAGAGCAATTACAATGTATTTGGTTACCTTGATTATTTTCTGCGACGAAAAACAATGTCCGGCGTGAAAAATTAAAAGCTCCGTAATTCACGTGCATCGATACGTAGTCACCAAAATATTAATTAATTGTTAGAATATTCGAGGTACGGGAACGGCTGAGACAGGCCATGTGCATTTCGTCGATGTATGTACACTGTCTTTGTCTAGCATAGCTCTAGGGCGAACCTAAAATGGTTAAAAAGGGCCATGGTGACGTAGGCGTCCTCACGACCGACGCTTTTGCCAAGGAAAGGCATTCTTGTATAGACTACGGTCGAGAGAGAACAGTTTTAATAAACGAACACCTTTTTAACATATATGTACACGCCTAAATAATGATTTGATACCTAATCAAGACTCTTTCAATTATCTTACATAATTCTCCATCTTTGTTTTCGATGTAAACTTTCACGAATTAGAAATAACGCGTAAATTGTGCAATAATCGAAGTTAAGTTCATCAAAATTATTGTAGTGTATCGTTAAACAATACACCAAGTGTGTTAAAAATACAGCACGTTAAGGCATATGTACTCTGTTGAAACATGTTACGTATCCACCTGCATATCGAACTGATGTACGAGCTCGATACATCAGTTGCAATGTAGACGGCCTTGAATTGGGCTTGAACCAGGGATTTCGGGAATTGAAGTATCTATGGAAACACGATTTTTTTTTTCGTCATTAACAGCAAATTTGCTCATTGAGTTACGTTATACGCGACAATCCTTTAACTTTACGCCACACAAATTAGACAACTACTGCGCCCCGACTCGATTTTCAATATTGAATTGTATGGAATGAAGTATCGCTCTACAATTGTTAAGCTTGTCTACGTAAATGTATGACTTCATTTGATCAATAAATGCAGAGGAGAAATTATAGTTTGTTACTGCCATTCGTCTCACTCGCTGAAGCTAGTTAATTTCCCCCTTTTTCTATGCCGGTTAACGAGGTGCAAACTTTAAGAATCGAAGCTAAAATTGCTTGTCAAACAAGCTAGTAAACTGTTTAATGCCTGACTTCGTAAGCTGCTATACAGGTCGAATTCGAAACAACTTTCGAAGAATTTATGTTTCTTACGTTCCGCGTCGGTTGAGATAAACTTTGCTAATGGGCAAGCCGATATCGAATGAAGATTTATTGTCGGCGTATACCAGTCGCCGCATTAACAGTATTATACATATTGTATGGATATACGCCTGGTAGCGCGGGACGATGCCAGGTTCCACTGAAGAAGAAGAAGGAAAAAAGAGTGGTGGGAGAAATTCAAAATTTTCGCCTGAAAGTTATTAGAGTTCATCAATATCGCATCCATTCGCCTGTGTTGAGATTTTACTTCCGTCCATTTCTATATTGGCTTCTTCCCCGGCCTTTCACGACTCGCTCGACTAAGAGCCGTGGTCTTATAACGGGTAGGCAAGAAAGAGCAAGTTGAAAAATTTGAATGGCTGAACTCCCGGGGCTCATAAATCTGGAACAATTCCACGATGAAGAAACTCTCCTTCTTCCCTTCCCCTTTATCGACTCGCTCTTTTTTTTCCACCGCCTGCTTCGTCGGTTTAAGTATGGTTTTGTCGGCCGTGGGTACTCGCGAACCCTTTGAATGGCAAACTCTCGTTTGCTTAAACACCGAACGATTGGTTTCTAGCTACGAGCGTTTTAATTACCGCCTTTGCGGCGGTATTAACGTCGCCCGTTAGGGAAAGTTGAATGAATCATTCCATTGATAGCCAGGCGACGTCTAAGTCGATTAAGAATTTTTCGATTCCGCCGTTTATCGTGCGCCGAGCAGCGCTGTCTGGAAAATAAATTTCCCCCGGTAAGCCGGGAACGGTTATTATAGATTTTCTGCGATATTCGATAACACTGCCGTATACGCGCCGCGCAAAGACATAAATTTCAACTCTCAACCACCCCTCGGCAATCCCATTCACGACATCATGAAGAGTATTCACTTCGGACGTATACATAGATTCCCCGACGAATATTTCCCTATTTACGCCAATTCTCAATCCTTCCGCCGGTTTAAACGCACCGTATTTATGACTCTTTCGTATAATCCTTCTGCACGGCCTGGAACCGGCCGAGGAAGCCAACAGCTTGTTGGCCCCTGTATATCTGTACGGATCATTGTAATCTCGGATGAACTGTGCTCGCTGACAAACGAGTTGCCGTCAGAATGAAATCTCATGGCCTTGTGAACGGGCTTACATACGTGAAAATCAGTCGAGTGTTCTTCTATCTAAAGATTAAATGACTTGACTGGGCCAGAGAAGTCGATGGCACGAAGGTGGGAACATGATTGAGGGACAAGTGAACGATGACAGGCCGAAAAAGATCGGTGGGTCCATTCACGATACACGGCTGTGTCTCGTCCGAACAGATGTATCCTCGAATATGGTCTCTCTTTCAACCTGGCTCACCCTTTTTATTCTCCCTCTCCCACTCTCTACGATTCCACCCTTTTCCCGGACGTGGTGCATGCAAGTGCACGTATACACATATACACGTATATATGCGCAGTGCGTGCAGGTCGTTCTGGGAGCTCATTAATGTTTTCAAGATGCGAACCCTTTTGACCTTTTAGAAAACCACTACACAGGCGAATACGGATGAATACAGACGAAAAAGCAAAGCGCGAGCAAGTGGAGCCAGGGGAGAAAAGTAAAAGCACGTCTGAAATCTCTCAAGGACGCTACACACCGTGCCTGGTCCCCGTCGCGTGTACGCAGTGAAAGAGTGCGTCTTCTGAAAAAATACTAATGACCGATGTTGCTTCCTTAATTAAGCTGGGTCTCGTTATCGTTCGCGTTAGTGTTGCTGGATTCTCTGACGAGGTACACCGGACACGTTTGTTCACCTATGGAGAACGAACGGCCCCGTCTCCCCGGTGAATGAAACAAAGTTCTACGATCGAAAGGTGTTTCGTGCATTGTCCGTGTCATTTGTATGGGAGGTAGTCCAAATATGGGGATCTTTTATTCCTAGATCTAGATCTTTTATTCGAAGACTTATCGCCTAAACCGTTGAAGATTTTTAAGTATATTTAAGTATATTTCAATGTATAAAAGTGTATAAATATCACAGTACACAATCCCTCGAACAACGCGGTTTCGGTTATACGCGGTTTTTTTTCGGACAATTTTTTGTTTTTTCTGGACACATTTACTTCGAATTAATTTATTTTATGCCCAGAAACAAATGAATTCTTATATTCTTCTTCAAACAGTTTGTTATCTGATGGAATTCGACGAAAATCTTCCAAATTTGTCATAAAATAGCCCTTAAAAAGTAAATTTACACACATTTGCGCTTTCCCCACACCTATCGTCCGGGAAAGAAAAACCGGCAGCAAGCCGCGGAAACAGTTAGAATTCGTCAGAATAGGAAGGAATACGTCGGTGAAAATACGAAATACATATATGTAATACAGTGTAATTATATAATATGGATGTACTTATTTATACATTCCTGTGTATGTGGGTACTAAATTTAAGAAATACATATGTATATGCACATGCGTTTAAACCATATAAATGTGTGTATGTGCGTCAGTTCTTGTGTGTGTGATGGTGGAGGGGGTAAAAACGGTGGTGGTGGGGGGTGGCTCCGAAACTACGCGGATTTCACTCTACGCGGTCTGTTGCTGTCCCGAACCCCCGCGTTGTTCGAGGAACAACTGATTTGGACCACTTGTTCATGGACACTTGAAGCTGTGGCGGTGATTACTACGCGGTGATTAGTATGCTTTTCATTACACGATTTATGCTAAAGCAAACTTTCAACGTCAAAAACATATGTGTAGTGCTCTTAATAAAGTAGCCCTTAGTTTGACGTATGATTGTTTAAAAAATGAAACAAACATATCTATCAATTTTAGTAGGATCTGGCACTCAACTTTGTTTATATGTATGTATATACGTGATTAGTACTTTCGCACTATTCTCTCCAAACTGAAGTACACCTAACGTGATCCCATACTTCACCTAGCCCATATATAGACATTGCCCTGTACTTGGACCACCTTCAGTAACGCAATCTCTCGTAGCTGTGCATTGAGAGGGTGAAACAAAGCGCTTCACGCGACCAGGTACGGAAATACGATGAGCATTCCGAGAAAGCAGATTCTTCCACATTTCCAGCGCGCGGTATTAAAGTTCGACAGAATGGAAAGGGAACCGCCGAATCCTCGAACTTTCCGCTACAATTGTACCCTACAGGTAGCAACGGAGAGCGGTTTATTTGGCCATAGAAACGAATTTCTCAAATATCTCGCCGCCGATTCCAGCCCGTGGTGTCTCGATGTCTCACGTTTTGTAACCGCCCAGCTTTGCACAACGCAACTGCCGAGGGGTATATCTTGTATTTCGATCTCCAGCAACCGCAGATGTCCCGCAGCGTTGTTGTTCCGCCTCCTCGTTCCTTTTCTGGCCGTGCTTGCAAACGCTGTACCGCAGATCGTCTGAAAAGAAATCGTCGCTCCGATTTTCTTCCAATTGTCAAAATAAAAGCGGTGGAAACGCGTGTCCCCGCGTATTCTGATATCCCTGCCCCCGGGATAACAATGCAAGCGTAATCCGGTTATTCGAGTAGCTCGAACAGCAGCGTTATCGTATCGATTTTTCATTTAACGACATACCCCACCGCCAGATAGAACGAGCTTTAAACGCAACGCTTTCGATGGAACCCAACAGTCGTCGCGTTCATTTGCAATACCGATTATTATTGCCTGGCAACGAGAATCGAATAAATTTATCGGCTATGATCGATGGTGGATCGCTTTAGGTTCGATGATCAACGAACCGGGTATCGGTAATCCGATTTGTTGGTTCTAATCAAAAATGCGGCACGAAACTGCTGGCATAACTTGTCGAGCGATTGTTCGCAGTATGTATTGTATAAAGGGTGGTTTAGAAGTACATATACGTTAATACTTCAGGGGGTAAATCTATACAGTAATGTGAGTAAAAACATCATATGAATGTATCTTCTCCCATCTACATACCTTGGTCTTCGAGTTGATGGATAACAGAAGAAATTGTTCGAAGTGGCGAGCATTTCTGAGCGACATCATTGCAAACCGACGCATAGGGCAAGGTGGACGCAGCTAATGGTATCCTGCGACATATTGTATACAAGGGCGTTTTACCAGGGCACCGCGAATATTCCAATATTCTCCCTGAAATTACACTCTGCTCTACTGTCAGACAAATGCTCCGATTGGGAAAATGTTTGCAGACCATTCCCCTAAATCATTGACATGTTTTTCTGAATCACCCTGTACAATATGTAGTACGAACTCCGTTTCAGCATTCCATCGACGATCCACCGGCGGTCGATCAACCATCTATCAACCGTTTACGTATCGACAATTGGTCGACATTACCCGCGCATTCGAAAACGTGCCAGTGTCCCACGGGGCGCACTCGAAGCTGCATTCGAAGCGCGGGACTCGCGACGGTTACGAATATCCGGGTTCGAAAACAAGCGGATATTAAGAAGTTGGATAATTTCCGCAGGTCGAGATAGAAAATATCGCGGAAGAGCGAGCGCATCGCGATAGCTACGAATGACCGAGCATTGGCTGTCGTCCGTACATTTCCATCGGGTGCGAGTTCAATAAAACGGCTTCGACTCTGTGACCGGTATCTCAGGGATGCCGACCACCTGTCTCCGCCTTTCTTCTCTCTCTCACTCTCTCTCTCTCTCTCTCTCTCTCTCTCTCTGACGCCCATTCGACGACTGATTGGAAGCACATGCCACCTATAACACGGCTGTCTCGACTGTTAACAATTTTGGCACGACTCCCTGGAGGCGGCCCTCGCGTTTCAGGGGCTCCCTTTTTCGTTTGTCCGTTCGTTTGTTTCGTTTCATTCGCCTACTGTTGCAGCCCGGCGACGTCTGGTTCCGGCTGCCCGAAGTTTCTCGGTCGGCCAGCAATAAAAACGTTTGATATATATTTCCGGTGTTTACGAGGTGGCCAGGGATGCTTCGAGTAATTTCGTGTGCCGCTCCTGCACGATATCGGCCGATACGTGAGGAACATGTTTCAGCAGGGTTATTAACGCTTTCGCGGCTACGCCCGCGGCCGAAGGCGTCGTTTCTCGTACAGCGGGGAAAGGTCTGATATTGCGTCGTTACGACGGAATACATTCTGTTTATGCCGCTTTTAGGTGCAACCGCGAATTACTGCACGGTGAACTTGTGAGAATTCGTGAGCGTGTACGTTTCCAGGCTTTATTTTGTTTACAATTCGGGGTGCGAATTGTTACGACTCTGCCGGTGGTCAGTCAGGGGATCGATATTTATTGGCGATATTTCATGTATAGTCTATTCATTGGGAGTTTCTATACAGTTCTGAGACCACGGAATTATTTTCTACTTCAGTTAGTAACCCTCGGTTGTCACAGTGGGTCGATAAGACCGGATTTCGATTTTGAAGATATCTTTAATTCATTTGTTGCGAAATGCATCAAAAATATACTTTTTTTCTTAGTGCACCGCATCTTAACAGTGCTCTCCTAACTTTTAAGCGAGAAATGTTAAAAAATGAGAAAGTTATAATTCTTTTTGCAAAAGACATTCTTTCGGTACCTACTTATAATTCTGCATAATCTTTTCCAATATCATATCCACAATGTTCAAGCTTTACTTTTATATATCTGCCGATGCAATATCGGTATTATTTGTTAAATAACAGCTGACTGAACCTTGAACTATGTCTACCTACATGACTGTCAGCGTGACAATCGTGTACCGTACGTGAAGTGTGACAACGTGGCACTTTAAATACGCAGCTTGGTTTGTTACTATTTAACGCACCACGAAGCACCAAACATCCGATCAACGCATAACGAAATTATTTTACGCTATTCCGAAGAGCCCAACGTTTCGAGGCTCGAATTGGTCGAACGTGATCGTTGGTTATACGTGGCGGTTGGAGAATTGTTCACGGTTTGATTCCTCAGAATCGCGGCAAATGTGAGCCGATAAGATAATTGGAGCGTGTTTGCAATATCTCTGTTGTTTCAACACCTGCCCTCGGCATTGTAGTCCGCGGATGTATTTCTAGCCTATCGAAATTCAGCCGTATTCAATGCTGCAGTGTTATCTTCGCGATCGCGTTATATCATACATTAGTTGGCGGAGCCATGGACAAACGCTCCTAATGGTTTTATCGTTCTCCAACAGCCTTTCCGTTTTTAACATCGGCGATTCGATGGATCGTTGCGAGACGATATTAAATAGACGACGTCGACAGGTTTTACCACGGATTTTAGACAGCCCAAGTCCCGCGTGATTCATGGCTGTGGTCCTGCGGATAATGTGGCACGAAATCGTCACGTATATACGTACGTATTCTTAGCCGGCGTTACACCAGGCAGCGAAGTTATTTTCCGTAAGAACGCGGTTACTTGTCGATGAAATTTTTACGTTAATACTTGGAGATGTTAGTCGCATTTTCTTGACGAACCAGGTAACGAATAAATCGAACGTTTCTAAATCGATCTTTCAGTAAGAACTTCAGCAACGAGTTATATTATTTAACGATCTCTGTATAAAATGAGCCATTCTTAAGAAATATCTTGCAGGTGAATTTACCATCTTCGAATATACAGCAACTCAATCGTGAATCCTCTATACTTTCACTGCAAGAGAGTCGAACCAATCGCCTCGGATCGGATCGATAGAACACCATTATCGGATGAAATTAAGGAAATTACGTTCTTCTCGCGCCAGAGGAGGCGCGTTGAAATCCACTTTACCGTAGAGGCGTTCGGCGAGATGAACAAACGGGGAAGCGCTGGAAAGAAGTTTTCGCACTTGCATATTTCATGCACGGGGTGTTTTCCGGCGACGTGACTCTCTATCGGTGTTTACGTAATTTCAGGGTGAGAAATATCGAGCCTCTCGTGCTGATCGATTCAAACGTTTGCATTCGAAGTAAATGTTGTTTCGTAGTGCAATTTCTTTCTGGTGCTTTGATTACGAACGGAAAAAGAAAAAAGGAACTGTGGGCTTAAAAAGTTTCCTTAGTTGGACATTTATGACTCAGGATATGATAGTATGTACAGTTGACCCTCGAATAGAGCCGGTTTGAACAAATTTTCGAAACGGCTGTGTGTTTATTTCGAATGAGTCCATTCAGCTCGCCCTTATTCCTTATCGTGTCCAGGAAGAGTGCGATTTCTTCGACATTATTTTGAGTTAATATTGTAGTATAAGAAATCGTGACTTTTTAACAAACTAGACGGCTAAGAAAGAGATTTTATTACGAGAATATAGTAACACCATATGTAGCATGCGAAATAAAGTTTCCCGTCTACGATACGTTGTCACAATTAAGTTTTTAGACAGTCGAGAATTCTACACAGATTTTCGACTACGCGAAATATCTATGTCCTTAACCCCAGCGTTGTTCGTGGGTCAATTGTACCTGTATAGTGCATCGACATAGTTAATCCACCGACTGATATGAAAGTTGATGCGTGACCTGATATGTACATACATCTGTATCTCGGTTATCTCCCGATACACCCTCGCGTTCAAACGTTATCCAGCTATTGATGTGCATGTAACATATAACGCTTATATAGTAGGTCAGTGTCTCTTGTTTTCCGCGAATGGTATTCGGCGTTACCGTGTCGCTAACCTCCGACGAAACTGCGCGAAATTAGACTCTGGCATTGCTCCAGCGTAACGACTTCATCGTTCGGCCATGCCGCGCAAGAAAATATTCGCGACATTACTCTTTTAACAAGCTCGAGGTATCTCGACGACGATTTGATCGGTTTTTCTCCCGCGAGGAATCTTACTCGTGCTTCATGAGAAATTGCCTGAGACGGATTTCCTTCCACTTCTATGGGGAAACAGGTCATTCGAATATTGCATTAATGTTTCATATTTCAAATTCTGGATTCAAAAGAGGAACGACGACAATTGTAAAACGGGAAGAAGAAAAAAACGTGGCTGACGCACTATGATTGTAACTCCTTGCGAGTATTGATTTCTTTCGTGTTGTTTTAAAAAGGAATAGGAGAATCTATTCCCTTTTTTATTCGTAGCGTCGGCGATATGTGGTATTTGAAATTCGTTTCAATTTATGCTAGTACAATAGTATTACTCTCTTGCCTTTCATTTCGTGGTTTTGGAGGGTAAAATCCTTTTTGGTTCTGCGCGATTAATTAAAACTTTACGTTCTTCTTTGGATTCGGAGCAAAAAATCTGATTCAGCTGGTTTCTAGTGGAATATTATTATTATATTATATTATATGGAATATTAACGAATATTATTCTTAATCTAGCAATATTATATTGTGGGATAGGGGCGACGCCACAAAGAACTATAAGAGGAACATAAGAACAGCAAATATTGGGGAGGAGCCGCACAGTGGGACGAGCCTATTGTTCCGTTGTACATCGGGCAAAACACAAAAAAAAATTTCGAATTTGAAAATTTTACTTTATAGGCAAGAAACTATGAACCTTTTACAATTATGTACAACAATTTTTTTTCATTTTTTTCTCACTAGATAATCCAGGGTAGCCAGTAATAAATACCTAGGTAAAAAAAAATTGTTTCTTTATTTGTTGTTTAGTATGTCTATTTAACGATTTTAGTTAAAACTTTTGTGCAGTGCATAATCTTGCGGCTATAATAATTCCAAAATTAAAAAAAAAAACTTAAAATTGAAAATGGAGCTTTGTTTTACTTCATAATAACTGTCATACAAACATTACTTAATTACGCAAATTGACCAGGATTGCGTGCAAAAAACTCTTCACCATTATATTCTAGAAACTATATAGATTATAGTTATCCAAGCACATGTTGCTGTTTCTTGCTTTTTCGTGAGATATTTAATATAATTCTCATTGTTGCACTAACTAGAGACTCGATTCTAATCAAACGGGGCGTTTGTCATATTTTAAGTAGGATAACTAGACATTAATATATGTACAACTATTAAATAAATCAAATATTGTTATGTTGATGGATCAATGGTACTTTATTTTTATAAACAATGGAGATTTTTTGTCGATTTATTCGACAAGGATCGTTCGACAATTTGTGAACTACTTTATATGGCCGGTATCGAGAGCGCCTTATGAAAAAAAATTGAATATTTTATTTTTATTATTCACCGATCCACGAACTAAAAGTTTGTATCTCTCTCATCGTTAAAGTTTCTTGTTTCTTAAGAAGTCATAGCGAGCAGCCCTCAGCACAAACTAGTAAAACGCTACAGTTGTTCCGTTTGTGCAGGAAAACCCGATAATTATGTCATCAATAAAAGTTTGTGCGGACTACATATTACTAAGGGTTTTTTTATTTGGGTCATTTATATAATCCTTTCGTTCGGCAGGGCTGATTAGTAGCCTAAATACACCTAACCGCTTGCAGAGTAAAGAATGAGCTATGAATAATGTTTCTCTTTTACAATTACAACAATAAACCAGAATTGGCTTCAAATGTACTAAATATAAACTACATTGTATTGCCAGTCTCGAAAATATTAATATCATGACTGTGCCAGAAGCCAGAGAACTTTTTATTGAAGAAATGGATTTAACATAATGGAGTTAAAATAATACGTAACGAAATACATGTAACAGCCTTTTAAAAATATAAATAATAGCACTTTGATAGAGCCGAAAAATATACAACCATAAAAGATTCATTATATTATCAGAAAATCATTAGTATAAAAGCAATTTCTAAGTTGTATATAATAAATCTTCATTGTTTATAAAAATAAAGTTCCATTGTTCCTTCAACATAACAATATTTGATTTATTTAGTAGTTGTACATATATTATTGTCTAGTTATCCTACTTACAATATGACAAACATGCCCCGTTTGATTAGATTCGAGTCTCTAGTTAGTGCAACAATGAGAATTATATTAAATATCTCACGAAAAAGCAAGAAAAAGCAACATGTGCTTGGATAACTATAATCTATATTCTTTCTAGAATATAATGGTGAAGAGTTTTTTGCGCGCAATCCTGGTCAATTTGCGTAATTAAGTAATGTTTATATGACATTTATTATGAAGTATAATAAAGCTCCATTTTCAATTTTAAGTATTCTTTTTTTAATTTTGGAATTATTATAGCTGCAAGATTATGTACTGCACAAAAGTTTTAAGTAAAATCGTTACATAGACGTACTAAACAACAAATAAAGAAAATTTTTTTTTTACATAGGTATTTCTTATTGGCTACCCTGGATTATCTAGTGAGAAAAAATGAAAAAAAATTGTTGCACATAATTGTAAAAGGTTCATAGTTTCTTGCCTATAAAGTAAAATTTTCAAATTCGAAAAATTTTTTTTTGCCCCGATGTCCAACGGAACAATAGGGTCGTCCCACTGTGGGCCGTGGCGTAGATGGACTGATCGTCCCTACCACAAGAATATCATCTCGAATTCGATCCCTTCCTTTTTATTCGGTTCCTACGATATTTGTAAGATCTCCACTTATAAACGTTGAAATTCCATATTTAATACGAAATAATATTATGTAATGGGCAATATACATAGTGAGATATGTAAAGAGTAGCTTTTACGATGCGTATTATCATTAATTATATTGACATTAATTATAAAGAAAGAAAGCATATATAATTGCAAAAGTTAAATAATCATATCCTTTGATGATTATAATAAATAAACAAGTGTGGTAAAACAATTGAACTTCGGTTGCGATCGAAATGAATTCGAAATTCTAAGCCCAGCTGAAACGTACGATAATATGTATGTATAAAGAAACAGTTGCTATAAAGTTATGCGGGTCAGACATTCCTTTGATAAGTGAAACACAAGTTTCACAACATTTATTTCTTTTTGTGCATTGCATTTCTTATTTCCACACTTTGAGAATGTTCCTCAAAGGAAAATAATATTTAGAGTTTTTTTTTTAGATGCCATTAAACTTTTCCAGTTACTTGGTCTTAATAATGGGTTTTTCCTTTCTAATTACTTCTACCTCGCCACTAATGATATCGCACAATGTTATTCATTAATTATTTTGCAATTAATTTCCACAACACAATTACACATTATCAGAACTGCGCTCAGTATAGCGCAAGTAACGTACTACATCGACATTTTCTTCGTACAATAGAACATTTAAATGACAATGGAAAAACTTATTTAATAAGAGGTCGAATAACAGCAATTTTACTTATTCGCATTGCCCCCATTTTTATTCCCCCTGGCCTCTGACCTCTCGAAAATTTCCAAAATAATAAAACGATAGAAACGAAACTAAAGCAATGCGTGTATATATGTATGTATATATGCACATAGTGTATAGATCGGTCAAAAGTATCTACACCCTGAAATAAAAGAGTACAACATCGTTCCTGTACCTTGACTATTATCTATCGTGTAATGTCCTCTTTCAATTCACCAGTTTTATAACAGATGACAGTCAGAAATGCCTTTCCAGTAAGGATGCCTGTGTAATTTTCAGGTCAACCGCTCCTCTACTTTGCACTCTGCGAGATGTATACGAGAATTAGTCATAATGGCAACCAAATTTTATGATATTATGAAATGCACCCAGCGACCCGCCCTTATCGCGCTGAATTTCTCGTCTAGTCGTCGGCACCAAGCATCGACGTTTGTACATTTCACTCTGAACTGTGCAAAAAAAAAGAAGAAAAATGTAGTCGCGAGAAAGGAGAAGTGGCTGACATTGTTAGCAGGCGTTGTAGCTGCGCACGCCGGTAAAAGTAATACCGGCTGGCATTGTGTTCCATTTACGTATGTATACTGTTGCACCTTTGCGAACATCTACGTTTCAAGGTTTATATCTACACACGGTCCCAGAGATCGTCGACAAGTTGTGCATTGAAACTTCCGACTGGTCCTCTTCGCATCGGGTTTCCTCTTTTTGCAGCCCCTGCAACTTCTTGTCGGTCGTGCCTACCTTTTGCTCATTACCAGCCGATTCTCTCTTCCTCCCTCTTTCTTTCTCCGTTCTCCACTCTCGTCAACACTTTCGCCCTATAGTCGTTGGGGCGCTCTTTGCATCTTTCATTTTCCATTCCGTCTCACCACTTCTCCGCCTCCCGATTCGGCCCTGTTCTTCTTCCTTTGCTCTAAACTTTCGGCGACTTTCTGTCGTCTCTCGCCATCTTTCTCTGTCGTCCGGTCACGCTCTTTGTAGAAAATCGGCATTAATTACAACTTCGTCGTGGACAAGCGTCCGTTACGTTACGAGCAGCCCAAAGTGTTGTACTTTCTGCAACAGCAATTAACGACACGTATGCTCGTAACACCGACGCTAGCTGGCGTGGAGAAACGCGAAGGGTGCGAAACTTGGAACGAGTGCGAGATGGCATGGCGCGTACAAACCCCATGCTTTTTTCCCTCGAAATACGATGCTCCCGCTCGTTTACATATTCCTTTTCCACCTTTCGCTTCGCTGCGCCGTAATAATTTGACGACGCGAAACAAAACGGCTGGCAGTCTCTTTGAGTGCTCCTTTGTTTGCAAGAAAGGACAATGGGGGCGAGATGGGGGAGAGAAGCTCCTAAGCCGTTGTGAACTGAAAGAGTGTCCTCGTTACAGCGACACGTCGGTTCTTAAACGTCTCCTTTAAATTAGTGAAGTATTTATTTCCCTCGTTGGAGACGTGGAAAGTGCAGGGTCCACGATATTTTTCCATAGTTTTTGGTCAGGCAGTATATGTACATACATACAATACATACGTCACGACGCGTGGCCGAATTATCTAATAATAGAGTGCACGGCCGTGGCACGTGGATGTTTTGTTCTTTATTGCGCGACGATATCGCGCCGTGAGAACGCGTGTCGGCGTTCCTTTGATGCCGCGTCAGGAAAGCCTGGTGCAAAGTCAACGGAGTCTGACGGTCATGAGGGTGGAAAGCGCGAAAAACGAGAAGCACGCGTCCCTGCCCCCCTCCCCCCTTTCGAAATGCACGTTCCTCCTGTGTATTTCTTCTTCTTGCACCTCTCGTTTTATTTCCGTCTTTTTGTTGCACGCACGACTGCATTCTCGTAATTTGCTCGTGCCGGGATATTAACCGGCAACGCGAGTCGTCGACGTCGCGCCGCGCCGCGTCGTCTCTTTGACTGCTATGTCGAATGAAACAGAAAAAACGAGAAATCTCGAAACGACGAAGAACGGAATACTCCGTGGCTCCTGCGAGGGAACGGGTTCCGCCGTGGACGCGGATTCTTAATCCTCTATGAGTGCAAAACGCGTGTTCCACTGCGAACGAGTGAACTAAGGTAGAAACTAAAGCATCGCCGCGGTCTTCGTTTCTAGGCACGCGGTGTAAAAACGATCACGATAGTTGGCATTTGTACGCGCGCCTTGTACTTAACCGCCCGTTCTCTCGGCGTGGCATTACAATTCTTTGCCGGGTTCGGTGGGATTCCTCGTGCAAGTACTTACTTGCCGTTCGCAACTCCTTTGTATTCAGGGTTTAAGTGATTTGTATTATGTTTACAGATTCTTCTGCATGGAAAGTATTGTATAATGTTACATACAATTAGAATGTAATTCCAGGAAAGTACCGGGAATACGGCGATTGTAGGTCGAGAGCTTCATTATTATTGTTAGCTTTTGTTCGGGGTATTTGTAATAAGATTATGACGTCGGAAATATTTGGACACTGTGACTCGAATTCACATGAAATTATATAAAATATACATGTTTAAACTAAATGTACGATATGAAATTTAAAGAAATATTTGAATAGTATATTAACGTTACCAACGGTGCACTGAATTCAATTTTTTAATTTTAATCCAAGATCTTCGAAATCTCTCTTTAGTACTAATAAATTTTGTCGACTAAGTAGAACAAAAAGTAATTAAGGATCGGTATAAGGTATTACCCCACAAGTAGAATAGATTATGAAGTAACATTTCGGAAGATTTTATTTCACGTTTAAACTTCTTTTTCGCCAGCGGTTAGTTTATATAAAATTGGTAATCAAGATTAACAAAATTAAGATTATAAGTTAAGAATTACATAATCATTATATTATGAATGCAATAGACTCTGTTCACGAATCACTTCTAAAACCAACAGTCTTTCCCATCTCTGTGCCACCGATTAATTCAAAATGTGTATTCAATTTTCCGAACATAGGTTCTTAATACCAATTGCCAACATATATGGTTATTAAGAAAGGGAAGAATAATAATATCGCGAAAAATATTGAACTACCCACAGCCAAGAATTCGGCCCGCAATCCAATTGTCCGTAAAACTCGAAGCCTTGTTTGCAGGAGCTGGCTGCTTTGCAGAACAATACTCGCGGGAAGCAAAGTTCTTATGCGTCGCGTTGAAAGAAAACAGAAAGTTATTAGTCCGTATAAATATTCATGAGTTACGTAAGAATAGGAATCTCCGTTGGGAGAAACAGGAGGTGCGCGGTAGTTAGAAACATTCTGGCATTAAAAGCTGGAATTAGTTAGTCGCGAAGACCGCGTAGCTGGGAAGTAACACAGCGAAGTAAATAGTTCATGCGCTGTGTAAAATCGCGTAAGAACAAACATCAGCAGCGCTCTAAAGACTGCAATAAATCACCGAACAGCTCAAAAGACCGGCTTCCCTTGGCTGCTCTCTCCGCATGAATATAAATTACTGCGCAGACACAGATTACAGTTAGAATAATATGTTTGCGTATTTTAGGTGACAACGTGATGATAGGGCAACTTGAAATATACCAACCGAGTGAATAAACTTTTCTTGCATTACTGCTCGTGTAAGCTGCGAAGTTCTTGCGTGTCGCTCGAAAATAAGTATTTAGAATCGTGGCAAAGAGATTAACTGACTATTTTAAATCGCAAAGCGACTATATACATACTGGCAACTGTGATGGATGTTTCAACGTAACAGAATGCAGAGTGCGATACGCAAAGTATGGAAAATGTGGCTATTTAATTTGACAAACGAAGGGCGAATTAAATTTGTCGTGCGAGTGCAGATTGTTTAGAGTATAAATTATTTTATTAAAGGAAAAATAATTGGATGCTGCTGTATTATATGTATTTAGTTTCACTGGAACAAGGAATGATAAATTAAAATTGCAGGAAAATGAATGGAAATAGCGGCTTATGGGTTCTATCGCGTGTCACATTAACTTTCTTCGCGGTGTAATGAATATTAATGCTTTTTTCATAAGTTACGTAATGCAGCGCAACGCGACGATAATAGGATGTCGATAAAAAAGAAAGACTTTCCACGTAGATACTGTGTCGGTTTCTTCTTGGCGTATTCTGCTCTACGTTTCTCGGCACGGTGCACTTCAGTAATTTGCGTGGTACCGTGAAATCAATAAGAAACGGGAAACTCGAAGAGACGAAGAGTTACTGCCTGTTTTCAATTGTACCAGCAACTTCCATTCGCGCGTACTCGCTTTCTTTCTTTCATTCTTTGTTCTCCATTTTTTCTTTCTTGCTTTACCAGACGAACCGGTCTCGTCATTTTTATATTTCTTTGCAGAAAATCAGTATGCGCTACGCGATACCTTAGAACAAAAGCCATTATTCAGGAATGTCTTGTATGAATATTATTTTACACGGATCCATATGTAATTGTACTGAATGATATATTGTGAAATTGTTAATTACTGTTTCGTTATACATATTGCGAACTTGGCGTATGGTACGATTATCGATTTCAGATGAGATAATTCGCGTACTTTAATATCAATTTTTTATTATTTTATATTTAAATATAATTCAAATGGTCGTTTCTACGATTAATTGCTGACATCAATTTCATACCACCACGCGATTCCTTTCAATTTTACGATCACGAAATTCTAAATCAATAAACCATAAAAATGATTGACGTATTACAACCAATGAAGCTAAAACAGATTGAATAACCAATATTTGACCATTGTCGCCTCTTTACCGCTGTATTCTTAGCAGTGGAAAAAACCGAGTAGCGTGTTTTACCCTGTCAAATAATCCATGCACGTGAATTACCGCTAGTTAACTAACCAGTAGATTTTCCTTTTTTTCCTTCACTCGCCATTAACCCTTTCGCTCCTAACGGTGACTATAGTCACCCAACGCCTGACGCTCGCTATGTACTAACGGTGACTATAGTCACCCAACGCCTGACGTTCGCTATGTACTAACGGTGACTATAGTCACCCGTGAATTTTCGCATTCACAGAGTATATCTGTTATATCCATGGTTACCAGTCGTAAGTGTTTTGCATTTGTTTTATGCTACGACATTTCAGATTGGCAATATGAACAGCAGTATAAAATTTACCTCGGGTCACTAGACGTTAAAAGATACGTTCCATCGGCAGTCAAATTTCAGTGCGCCTTCGTTGGGATTGGCCCGTACCGTGGCAGCGCTACTACGAGCCAGTCCGCCGTAGCGAAAGGGTTAAAACCCGTAAAAGGGTGCAAAGTTATAAATAAAAACCGACGGGAACCACTTCATTAGAATTACTTTCGTAAAATTCACCGCTAACGTAATCCTATCCCAATCACTTTCAAAGAAACGCGACTCGATTTTTCAAATCGTTTCTCGTACAATTCTATTCTCGCGCAGATCGAAGCTTGCCGGTTGTCTCGTTTACACGTCGCCGCCAACGAGACACGTCGAAACTTTTAACCACCTGACAGTTCGGGCAAATACATTAATTACTCGGCAGACAAAACTCCGCGACGCGACACGACGCAAGCTGTGTCGTCGGGCTAAATAGTTTGTAGGTCCGCTATCTATTTCAGCAATTAACATTTGCGTTGAATTGTGTTGGCGAACGTGGAGGTTCACCGCGGGTAGCGTTCAGAGGGGTGTCCCATGGAAGGGGTTGTAGTTGCGGAGGGAGAGGGTGGTCGGAGCACACCTTTTCTTCCTTCGAAACACGCTTTTTATCCTCGTTACTTTTTCTTTTCACGTTTCTGGCGTCTCCGATCCCCGTCCGAAGTTGAGCCCCCCCGCCCCTCTCACCCCTTTAGCGCCAGTAATTTACCCGTAGCACGAAATAAACCGCCGTTACCTTGACTACTCCCTTGCCGGGTATTTCCGTGAGTTTCCACGGTTGCGTTTTTATCGCAATGTATCGTGCCGTGCCATCGCGACGACGACTACCGCGACTACGTCGACAACGGCAACCAAGAGTTTGTTTTGGTTTCCTTCCATTGCGACGCACCACCTTTTTGGAGTTCAGCTGGGACAAAAGTGTGCGTTTTATTCTACTGCCGATCTCCGCGGATTCTTTCCCTTCTTTCTTTTTTTGATATCCCTTTTTCTTGCGTTTCCTGGAAACTCTACATAAATTGTACGTCACCGGTGAAACACGGGTTTTACTTTTGCCAGATAGTTGCGAGCGATTACATCGTCAACAATGGGGCTGACTATTTGAGAAAAATGACCCGGGGGGTGGGGGTGAATCTTCGTATGTGCATATACGGTTGGTAAGCAATGAATATGTTGCGTTGGAAAGATAGCGCTTTTCACCTATTTAGAAGCTTATTCGCGTTTCTGTGCTTGTTACGTCAATTACGACGAGAAATTTGTTATATGGGTAACCGTACGATAAGGGGTATTTGTTTCTGGTTGCAGCTTTGGAAAAATACCTTGTCGATGGAGCGAATGTTTGAAAGGAAATATCGTGGGAGATTTTTGTATTGCCCTTTGGGATATGTAGTTGGAATATGGAATTGTTGAACGATTTCGTGTGAATATTTGGTTATAAAGGGCGTTGAAACGTAAAATAAAATGTAAATGAATTGTACGTCTAATTGTGAAATAAGTAGACGTACAATTTACTTGTACGATGTATTGTACATAAGGAATGTTGAACTGCTGTTATCTGATCCTAGTTGTATTCGTAATTCTTGTTATGCGTAACTAATAATGATATATATTATGATAAGTATTACATATTGTGCAACTACATACTCACAATTAGTATTAAAACTGATATTAAAAATATGACACCTTCCTGATTGAACCAGTTGAATTTTCGAATATAGTCTCTACTCCAGATACGTAATATCATTTTCTGTTTCTTAGACGACAAATTACTCTCAGCAATAAAGTCGTCGAGGCGTGTTTCAAGTGAAAGCGTCTTAGGTCGAGGAAACCAACTAAAAATAAGTGCTGTTACAAAATTTAATACGTATTCCCGTAAGAGTAATTGCAGTTAACGACGAGTCCGGTTCTTAAAATGCAATCACGATGTTGTTGAAATTTTGCGAAATTCATCGAGAAACAACGAGTTTAAACGTTTGCTTCCCTCTTGCGGGATTCGCGGCGGCCTGTGTATTTGCGTGTTATCGCGCGCAAATGACACGTGAAATTGAAATTAGCCTAGAACTTTGATTATGCGGACTTGTTTGCTTATGACGCATTAATCCTCTGCTGCACGCGATCGGTGCACAATCCGAATATTAATTTTATTCCGTGAATCCGCGAGCATCGTTCCGATACGGCACGCTTGCTTTAAAGTATTTCACGAATGACGTACATATTAGTTGTAACCGTGCGATAAGAACGTCGTTAGAACGAGCGATAACGTATGACTTAAATACGAAAGCACGATCTGGAAGCTGTCAACTGTGTCATGGGAGAAGGTGAACCTCGTTGATTAGCAGCACTGGAGTCTAACACTAGCTAACTAGCTTAAGTTGCGGCAAGGGTTTGAAATATGCACGAGGAATTCGGTGGAGAAGCTGCAATATACATATACACATCGTTGCGTGTATGTATAGGTAGTTGGTAATTCACAGAAGGTGTAAACGATGTGAAACAATTTTATTCGAAATTGAGAAACTTATGAAATATTTCTGCGTCGACGTAGGAGCATCCGCATACAGTTGATCACTAAAGCCTCAGACCACGTTTAATATTCAATAAATTTGATGCAAAACAATAGAAAATAACACGCAAACTGCATTTTATCGAATATTCGTTAATGCACACGCTACAGTGCATGGAAATGTTATTATGTATAGAATAATGTTATCATTATACAAAAGGGAATTCAGGATTCAATAAATTCGTGTTAAATATAACTAAACAAATATACGACGTAAAGAAATCTCAATAAACAATAAAATATGAGAATAATTATTTGGAATTTCGTTTAAGCTTACAAGCCTGATATAACCTGGAACTTTCTATAACTAAATTTAATAGTTTTAGAGCAGCTATAAAATATAATATCAATACATACGAGTATTTATATTATATCGTAAATGTGTGTTAGCGACAGCGTATTTTTAATGAAAGGAAAGGGACCGAGTAGCGAAGTGCTATGCATTCGGTGAGGCATTTATGATAGGGACTTAGCCTGGGTACGTTTGGAGAGTGTTTTGCAAATGGGCAATCTGGACGACAGACGATGGCTGGTGGCCCGACGCTATTCAACTATTGAATGTCCAAGGATTGACTGTTTATTAGGGGTGTTTTGAAAGTGAATGAATGAGACTGAACATCCCGTTGACCGACGATGGCTGGCGACCGCATTGAGTCTTCCAACTACATATCTGGTGTCGAGGGATTGTTTATTAAGTGTTGAGTAAAGAACACATGTGGCAATCGGCGTGTCGCCGTATTACCAAGGATTAGGGACTCTCTTCCTGGAGGATCTGGCCACGGGGTGGGGAAGGTTCTGCCTTTTGGTAAAAGAACTGTGATTGACCACTCAGTCTTTACCCCAAAACGAACCGGGAAAGAACTACCCCTCTATTACATCATTAATACAACAAATTCTTAACATGTGCAATAAACCAGTGAGGTTGTTCAATTATTCTGGCCGCTGAATACTTTTATGACCAACTGTATATGCTCGATTATCTTTGACGAAGACACCTTTGTTATGGTTCAAACTAAAATCAATTACGAACACATTATTTCTACCCGAGGAATTCGATAATGAAACCAAGAAACTTGGTTAACAAGTTTGAAATGAAATTTTAAGTAAAGTACAGGTGTATACATTGAGCTTCGTTTTCAAGGTATAGATAAATTATTGAAATAAGGTACGAATGATCAAATTTCGACAATAATTGATTTACGTTTAAGATTTGTTCCATTGCCAATATAATATAACACAGATACGTCAAAAGGAAACGCTTCAATTAAGACGATAATGAAGCAGAATGAAAGAATTCACTGTAAAAATGCTATGAAAACCGAATCATTCTACATACTCCATACTCACGCATGCTCTGGCACCTTTTCAAAAGTATCGACACGCAATCAACATTATTGTCAAGATTTCAAAGTCCAAACTGCCAGCAAATATAACATAAAAATCCTTTATCTCACGTGTGTCACCGAAATTTCTAAACACGTGACACTGGATCAAACACTAAAAAAAAGACACCAGAGTCACCAGTATGCAGATGTAGCTGAATGTGTTGCCTCGTTAAGCGGAGCACAGAATCACGCGATGAGCTGCTGCCATTGTCGTACCCAGCCGGCCGCTCTCGCAGAACGAACCCCGCTTCATTCCTAATTCATTAGCGGCAGAATCTCGCTTCGTAACATTTACACGTTTCCGCAGGACAGCCAAATGCAAAGTTTGGAGGTGCAACCGTATTTTCATCAGGCCTGGAAAGTAGTCGCAGCTGCCTGCTTGCCAGGTTGGCTGTCTTTGCACGGCCACGACTACTACTACGACGACGACGAGACGCGACACCGAGTTTTGCATTTACACAATAGACAAATACGGGCGCATCCAAATACGTAATTCAAACTAGAGGGAGTAGCCTTCGGGCTCTACTTTTGTTAATTCGATTCTGCCGGTAGTATTAGAGAAAACAGCCAGGATGGAGGCAAGCACCCGGATAGATCGGACGTTCATCGAAAGTGGGATGGTCCCGTGCGTTGACCGCTTTCATTTCGTTGATGGAAACGATTTATCGAACGTTCCGACAGTCGCGTGGCGTTTTATGGGGTACACTGGTGTTAATTGCAGTTAACAGATTCCCTCCGTGGCTAAATTTTCAAGTTAAATGGTTGAATTTAACCGAATGTCGGTGTAAGGATATAGAAGTGATTTGAGCTAATAATGGTCGTGTTATTTTTTTTACTTTTTTTGCTACATTCACTAAACAGTTAGTTCGTAAACGAATTTAATATTTAACATTGCACAAGGAATGTCGTAAAATAAAAAAGTAATCTTGGGAAATGTTTCCCCTTGAAAAAGTATGAACGAAAAATATCGATGGTACACAATTGCGCATTGCACATCCCTGCATAATATATATTACAACTTAATAGTTTCAACAACTAACTGTATGTTAACTGAGAAATTAATAAGGCCAACAGGCATTTGGTTGATCCTGCGTTTAACGTACGGCGTGATTATTGCGATAAGACTTTGCGATTCGTGCGCATAAATACGATTAAGGGAATTAAGCCGGTGCTAATTCAGACAAATCCCTGGTACTCCTGATCAGCTTATTGCCCCTCCAATCACGCGGCTTTCATGTAGGGGACAAGCAGACAAATGTACAGAATGATATATCCCAGCGTGTGTAGTGCTTGTGCCTGATCAAAGGCCGGAAGGTCGACAGCGGTACTTCGTTTGTTCGATTTAACGATGCGCCGTTAATTAATTCGGTCTCTTCGATGCTAACAAGTACGGTTCCGTGGAACTGCCAGAGAAAAGGCCCTCCGGCGTGCGCTGAATCAGTCGGGAACGATACAGCCGTGCCGAAACTATACCAAAGGTGAAACTACGACGTGAGACCGAAATCGAAAACTGTCTGTGGTAGAAATTTAAGCTTCCGCGGACTGCCCATGGTGCTTTCATCCTGGCAATAGGGTGGTGCCGAATAAACTGTTCTTCCATTGTGCTTCGTCGTTCCACTAATGGTGCCACTTCGATATAAAATTTTCTTGTCCCCTTCCACTTGTTAGTCATACGGAATGTTTGCACCGTACCGATTCTGCTCTTTGAGGATCAATGGAAATGAGAGCTGCAGTATGAAAGAGGCTCGAGGTAGAGAGTCTAGTAAGCTTAACCCTTTCGCTAGCGCATTACATACTGACCACCAGTATGTCACTTTGCCATGGGTTGGGCGGGCAGTGTATAATATTCGGACGACTGATTGAAACATGACCGTGATTTTATGAATCTAAATATGGAAGTGAAAGAAAGCAGCACAATATCTACAATAATTTCAAAATTTTTCTCAACAATTTTAAAATTTCACAAAATCTTCTACAGTTTTTAAAGTTCCCTAACCTTTTTCAATTAATCTAAGCTATTTATATTTTTTTACAGTTTTAAACAACGTGTCTCGTTTATCATTCCTTTTAACATGAATAGAAAATATTAGTCGCTAATAGCCCTACATAGTGGATGCGACTTAAAATAAATTAAATAGTAAAACAGCTATTATAACTGGCGTTAGTATCAACGATTATTTCATGGTGTTAGAAACAAGAGGGCGAGACTATCGGAGTAACGCGTCATACGTTTGCGCGCAGTAGTATAGTAGTTACATTGTTAGCTTGGTGAGAGAAAAAATAGGTTGTTTGCCCGCATGACAGCCATGGTGACTGTTTCGGTGATAACAGTTTGTATCCACGTGACAAGAATTGGCGTACCCTGAAACTACGTTTGCAACATGGTGCGGGGGGTGGCCAACACACGAATCACCGGCACTTGAACGCGAATTGTTATCGCCCAAGTAGTTACCACGGTTGTTATCTAGGTAGCAACAAATCTTTTTCCTCGTCCTGGTCGTCGTCGTAGATGCGGCACAGTTGCAGCGAAGCGTTTCAAAGCGATACATATCTGGAAACGAGTCAGGACGTGAGTCCCGAAAATCGTGTGCCGCATAACTTGTCGTATTTACCGTCGAGATGCAGATATTCAGGAGCAAACGTGATTCAGTGGCGGACACATGTGGATACGGACCTGTGTACACCCTGAACATAGTAATACCGAAATCGACGGTGTACATATCTGGGGGACATCGGTACGCTATTGGAATCTTAGTATGTAATGGTTGATCAATCGTCCTTCGAAGATCTCCCTCTTAATAATATCTCGTAGAAATGTTCCAATTAATCGTGGAACAGGAGGGCTGCCAATTTTGTTTATGTTATAACGTTTAGTCGTGCACTGGGAAATCAGGCACGGAACGAGATAACGATATTCCCGTGAAATACAGTTGAACAACAGTTAGTACGCGGGGAACTAAAGTTCAAAGTTTCGAGATAAACATGAAGGTAAAGGTGCGGTGCTCGGTAAAAATGTCCGAAAACGATGCGATATCGGTGTGCCGGTGTTGCGTCCGGAGAAAAGAAAGAATATCCCCGCAGACGTGAGTCGAAAATCGTGTACGATACCGTATATGCTGCCATGGTAACCGTCAAGATACAGACATCTCGGTCGGGCGCACGAGAGGTTGCACATAGGTATGTAGTTAGGTACATAGAAAATATACAAGTGGATCTTCGAAACACGCCGGAAGTTCATCCCTACGGCGTATTTTCCCTAACTTGATCATCCTCTTGCTGCGAGCACTCGTTTCCCGCCTGTACCTTCGTGTTTCTTCTAACCATTCGATACGCCGTTTTCTTTTCGCCGTTCCCCTTTTACCGCCACGAAATTCTGACACGCACGCACATACCTTCGTTCGATGTGTGCCCCGAGAAAATTGTGCACATTGTACTATCCACAAGTGATTATGTTTACTTACCGACCGCCATCGTTAGAAGTTGCTCAAAGGTACCAACAATTATTCCGTGCGACTAGTTCCACGGATGCTGCGAGGATCACGTGTCTATTTATTCGACAACATAACGATATGACGCAAAACGGTATTCGAGAGAGTACAATTTAGAGGGACACATAAGGTGCTTGGGAAACAAGTTGCAAACTGCATCGCATCGGGTCCTCTCAGTATTTACCATCGAGATGCAGATACCCGTATGCAAACACGCAGAACCTGTAAACAGCGGCAGACACACATGCGCTGAGACTTCAAATTACTGCGCTGGTGAATAGCCCCCATGGTGTACTTTTCCTAACTTCGTTATCCCATTCCCGTTTCACCGGTGCACCGGTGTACGTGGAACTCCTTCTCGCTGATTACGTTGTCCGCATCGGTTTTGATATATCCTCGTCCCACTTGATTGTGTACCGTCAAAGACGAAACTGTTGGACTCCCTTTTATATTGCGTTATATTGCATTCAGCTTACTGGGAAAGTAGATTAGGGAAAAGGATATTTCGTTATCGTCCTCGTCGCGCTTGCGATGAAAGTTTCAGCAGTAACGTTTAATTATTTGTGGTGTTCATTGGGCGTTTATTTCTCAGGGAATTATTCAGGTAAATTTGTGTCAATTCCCGTAATAAAATGCATTAAATATACACACGTCTCTAGCGTAATTACTTTAATAAAACCGAATTGTGTTTGATGGGATTAAAAATAATATTAACAATGTTTCATTTTTAATGGCACAAAAATGGAAAAGCATGAATGATACGCAAATTTGAATAGCATGAATGATACGCAAATTTGAATATTCACTCTGCTGCCATTGACATAAAGCGGAATTTTTAATCTGTCGAGTCTCTGCCCTTTACATGGCGATCGTTGGTAGGAATTATTTAGATACACATAATAGAGGAGCCTGTGGGAAGTTCCGCGGCAAGATTCGGAAACGATGCCTGGCACAACGTCGAGTTTCTGCTGTATTTACCCTGGAGATGCAGATATCTCCGTGCAAACATGAATCGTCGTGTGGAGGAATACAGACTCACGAACTACAGCCGAGTCTTTGAGTCATGCCGGAAACCAACCCCCCCTGGTGTGGTGTACTTTTCCTAACTTCATTATACCACCCTAAGTACGGCCTCTTCGCCCTTATTTGTGTGTTTTTATGCCAATATACGCGCCCCTCTGCACCTTCGTACTCTTTCATTCCCCGTTTATACTCTCGCACGAAAATAAGAAATCCTCAGTTTAGTCGAGATTTCATTACTCTCTACTTTGACACGAACAATCGAAACTGCGTAACAATTGTCCCGCTTATGCTATCCCCTGCGACATATAATTAGAAAAATTCAGCGAAACTGAAAATTATATTATATTTTCGATTTATATACACATTCGTGTACTCTGCAACTAATTCATATTAACTGTGAATTACAAACAGTTCTTAATCGGCGGTCTTCTCACTTATTCATCATCTTCTATCAAATATACGTATCGCTGCATCCATAAACTTTGCTCGTTTCGATATTAGTCCAGGTTCGCGAGTATATTACACAATAACCCCCGACGCGAAGAAATCAAAATTCGACAACTCGGCCGCGCAATAATTAGGCATGTCCATTGTATCGAGGGCGAGCAACGCGGTGCGACGCACCCTTTCGCCCCCGTGTTTTCCCTCGAGATGCAGATACCGCCGCGGAACACGAGGCGCACAGAAGCGGATACGCGCACACCAGCGCGCCCTCTTCGACATTTCGAGTCGCGCTTTTCAAGCAGGCTTCACGGTGTACTTTTCCTAACTTCATTATAGCCCGTCGCGGGCACCGGTGTGCTTGTTTGCGCATTCGTTACATCGCTTTGCGTGCACCTTTATCCACACCCCTGCCGCGACTTTCGCCCTCTCGTCACTATGCTAACGCATTCCGGTGTTCGTTCCGCGGTGCGAGAGAATGGGAAAACCGGGAACCCAGGGGTGTGTCCACAAAGAAAAAAGGTGAAGGAAAAAAAATACGTCGTCGAATCGACGATGCCTACGGGCCCGCTGCCTCGTCATTGTGCACACGGTATACATAATACATGCGAATAATATTAGTCTGCGACGGCGGAACGATGCTTTTGACGAGGTCGCGTGGTGCCACGACGCTTCTATGCGTGCATTTTCACCTCCTTCTTTTGGCCGGCTGATTTTTTTCCCCACCCTTCACCACCAACGAGATTATTAATTTGGCTGTCGCGTTTGCGCATGAATTTCCGCACGCGTTTTCGTTCTTTTCCTATCGCGCAGAAATTTTTGATGGGACTTTGAAAGTTGACGTTGTCACAGAGAAGTAGAAATCTGCAATAGAAAATAGATTAAATGAGTAATACACAAGCATAGACTTGGTAAAGTCCGCTGACGCGTTGTTGTTCCTTGAGACGCGAAGACCAAGGAGCACTAGTTGGAAAGTCCAAAGGGTCCACAACAGACCCCCAACGTGGCGTTAGCGGTGCGAGATAACGCACGATAGAAAAGGGCTCCCGAGCAGGAGTCCAGGCTTTTTGATTTGTAACATCGTTACGTGCGGTTCGTACTATTTTTAATAAAGTTTCGTTGCGTTTAGAAAATACGGTATTCCTTACTTTTCCTTCGATTCTGTAAAACTAGTCAGATTTCGTATATTCCCTCGCGGTGCGGAACACTCTACATAACAACGTAGATGAGAGGGTACCAATATGGGATGAACATTTTGATGTTCGGCCTGGGTAGCTTCAGAGCAGCTATAAATGAGAGAAAATCGAAGGAATAATTTTGCGGAAATTCCTGTGGAATGTTGCGGACATTAAAGAAGTAGTTCTTTTTATGGTAGTGGAGGGCGTTGTAGTGTTTGTAATATTTCGTTTCCAATTATTGTCCAAGCTGTCAGTGCTGTGCGCAAATCAAAACCTTGGTGGATTAATTTTGGTACCCTATCTCATATTCGTAGTCTCTCCTCTATATTTGGGATGAATCTATATGAAGTATGGGCGTGTTATGTTTCTACGTTGGTTTCGGAGAAAATATATTATGGGGCTCCGGTTCGTAGCTTTCGTCACTGAGCTACGGACGCGATTGACGTTTACGGTATTGCCGTTGAGAAAGGTTTTATGGAAACGCCATTTCAAGTTTTATTGGTTCACGCCGCTTATCGTTTCTGTTATTGACAGTGTCACGAAACAAGTCAGTGCAGCACAGCGTCTGACCATGAAGAATTCTGTATTGACTCGGGGACTTAAGTGATTACTTAAGTAGTTACATCTGTTACCGATGCAGGTGTAGGTGCAAATCCTCGCGATGAATACAAAACTTCTTATTCTCTGGTCGCGTTGATCGTTACATCGTGGTAGATATGTATATGTTGATACGTTGAAACGGGACGCATTAATATTTAATGGAACGGAATTGCTAACAATGAGTGACTATTCTTTGTTAGACGCGAGCAGGAAACTGGAACAAATATTAATAAAGAGAGAGAGATCAAGTCGTTGTTCGAGATATAACAATTTATTTTACATGCAATTCCTGTTTATTCCTCGCACCTTGGTCTATTATAGCAGGCAGATTTATACGCTCGGCTTATTTTCAGATAAATGTAGCAAATTTTTGCTCCGTCATCTGTCACCTGATAACGTTCGTCGAAGGGTCCGTAACTAGAATACACTACTAAAAAACTTGTCAGGCGTCCGACACATTTATATGTAAAAATATGGTAACAAATGTAGACTCTTTACGCTAGAGGATACAAATATACCCATTCCAATCGAAAGAGAAAACGTCAATATACACGAAAGCATACGATAGCAAGACAAAATTGAAATATAAATCAGGCACTAAAATTTCAGTTAAATATTATCTATTTCAAAGACCATGATTCATCAGCAAGCAAACCAAAAACAAAAATCAAACAACAAATACCAAACTTATAATCCAAGCATTATTTTATAATTAAAATCTATCCCAAAGCAGTATGTACCCACATTAAAATTACCATACCAATCACACCAGTAGAATGCACACAAATCTCTCTCGAGCTGCTCATTAATTTCCCCAACGACACTATTGGAACCGTCTTCGGCTGCCAGCGTAGTCCATTCATCCACGCAATCCGATTAAGCCTTTATCATGCGTCGAACTAAACTCGTCTCAGAAGCGTATCGGTACCGTCGCAGGAAGTAATTACAATTATTCGCGTCTACGCAGCACGCGAAAAGCGAGCTGGGTTAACGCGATTGGCATGCGAATCATTAGCGCGGTTAAAAGGAGGCCGCGATCGTTTCCGTGAAACCCAGACGCGAGAATCCATCACTGTCTGTCGTGAGATCGATCAATTAGTGCTTCTACGTTCCTGCACGCTCGCCGAATAAGGGAACGGGAGTCGCGCCGCCATGTGCATACAACTTCTTTCTTGCGAAACGCATCGTTTGCGTTACGACTGCCCGTTAACGAGACATCCAGTTTGCTCGTTCGACGATCGAAACAGCAGTCCTGCGATAACTGGACGATATTCACGAGCGACGTGTTGCGTTCTAATCGAACCTGTTTGCATCCCGTCGCGTTCTTGCGTAACAACGCTTTTGAATTTTTCATAAGAGCGAATCGGAAAAGGTCACGAACGAATTAAAATTTATGCTCACCGCTGCGTAGGCGCGACGCATCGCGACGCGAGCGGTTTTCCTTCTCCTTTGATCGGGAAACTTTTACCGTGCTATCGACGAGACTAGCGCTGGTTCTTTGACCTCGGTTTTCGCCACTTTGACACAGTGCGCGATTTCATTTTGTCGGGCGAGTTGAATTTTCCAAGGCGATTGTCGGCATTTGCTGGTTGTAGAAAAACGCGTGGTATACTTAGAACGATCTATTTGCGAATTTTTTACGGTAGTCATGATTCGGTAATTGTTTTTAAATCCCTGCAAAAACGTTGATTCGGCACTCGAACAATCTGTATAAAATTTTCATTTACTGTCCTTTTTATTTTAGTTTAATTTAACAATCACATATCACAATTTCCTGCTGTTTCTGTGTTCTCTTTTTACGTTACATAAACTCCTTCGCAAATAACAATTCTGCCTTAAATTCGAACCATACTGACAGCTAGCCGGCATGTATTATTAAGCAATCTTTTTTTTTAATTTAGCAGCGTTGTAAATAGGTTCGACGCAAGCTCAGGATAAAAAGTTTCGTCCCGATGGACTATTAACTATTCATTTTGTTTAGCGATTTTTCGCATTCTTTTTTTAAGTGTTCGTAATGGTCCTCGCTACAAAATGCTTCAATACTAAAGCCTGGTTAGTGCGCAATTATTCCGTTTATTACCGCGGCGGCGGAAAATATCCCAATATGCGTGCCGACGTTGATAGATCGCAGTCATTTCTGCTCATATGAATTTCATTCGATCGCTTTGTAGAAATTCTGCAAATGGTTACTTGACATAGCGGGCGGCTGTATAGGCGCGCACAGTTCCGTTGATAAAATTGTAATGGATGCGACTCATGATTGCACCCCTATAATTTATTTGAATTTCTCCATCATCGATCCCCCCAGCGCTGCATGAATTGCTGTATTTTTCACGCGCATCGTGAATTTAATAACTATGTTTGCGTTTGTTTTTAAAGAATCGCTCTTTCGTTGAGCACGGTGACGAGTTTTAGATTTAATTCGATTCCGATTTTTCTCGCAGCGAGCAAGCTGGTTTTCGATTTTGTTCTTTCCTTTACGCGATCGTTAAGGGAGAAAGAACGCTGCGAAACGCTGTTCATCACGGCGAAGAAAATTTTTGCTGTCTTTGCCCGCGTTGAAATATATTGTCCGTTCACGGCGATATATCACCGGCCCAATAGAATCTTAATTTCACCGTCGTAAATTTTCAACGCGACGCAGCCCCAGCGACTTATCATTTTCGTGCCTAAGCCTCGGTTCTCTTCGTTTCTCCGCCTGACTTCGAATGGTAATAACGTTCTAACGTGGCACAGTTATAGGTAGGTATCATAAGCGAAGAATCCTTATCATGCTACTCCACGTTTCTAATCCCGCGGCACAACCTATTCTCGTAACTAATCTTATCCCTTATTGTCATTCTCCGGGGCTCTAATCCCGACCGTAATATGTTTTAATAAGTTTCCATTTTACATGGTGCGCCCCCGAGACGGCAGGGCCGATTTTCGCGATGACTACGGTTTTCCGAAGGGGCTGGTTTAGTAGCTTGACGAGTATGCAGTGTGGGAATACCGATAAATATTTAAGTTTAACTTTGCGGTCGCAGATCGGTACGATTATCCCTTTAAGATTAAGAATACGGTATTGTATGGTATTACATACGTGTACGTGAATGGTAAGACATTTTTGTTTACCTACGGGGATCTTTTTCTCTTATATTGCTATTGATAAAAATATGTACTTTGTCGATTGAAGAAATAGTGTAAATTATGGAGGATATATGTAGTAACGAATTTATCATTAATGGTAATTTGCACATGCTATTTGTAATATTATGTAGTATAATTTAATATAATGTAATGTATGTAATATTAGGATTACAGTAATCCCTCGAACAACGCGGTTTTTTTTTCGGACAATTTTTTTTTTTCTGGACACATTTACTTCGAATTAATTTATTTTATGCCCAGAAAGAAATGAATTCTTATATTCTTCTTCAAACAGTTTGTTATCTGATGGAATTCGACGAAAATCTTCCGAATTTGTCATAAAATAGCCCTTAAAAAGTAAATTTACACATTTTTGCGCTTTCCCCACACCCATCGCCCGGGAAAGAAAAACCGGCACTGAAGTATTGAAGTATTGAAGTGGAGCACTGTAGTATTGCTCTCTGATGTGGAGAATGTTTAAGGAAAGTGTATTAGGTTCTTGTCTATTATAATAAAGTTAAATCAATTTTATGTTTATAATATCGATGTTTCAATATTTTACAAAGTTTAAATATGTATGATACATGTAGGAACATTATTTGAATTTAATGATACATTTTTACTGCGGAATTTCGAATTCCGCGAAATTTGTTTGTCCACTAACGTTTGGACAAATACTTTTTTAGAATTTTTGGCGGCTTTCACATTTGTGTGGCGCAAACAAAGTTACAAAGAGAGAATCGTGTTTCATTTCAAGATTGTGACATCTTCTGTTGCAACGAGGAAAAAGGCATCATATAAATTTTCTTGCACGAAGCTTCGTTCATCAGGCACGTGAATGGGAAAATCAATTGAAAATACGCACATTTGACTAAAAACTTGAACACATGGAATTGCTGCGGACTTTTATATAACAGCTTCATTTTCTCGATTCCTTTGATCTTTACATTTGCGTGCCACAGAATGCTTTACCTGAAAAATATATAAAACTCTGTTCCAATAAAAAAGAAAAATCAATTATACAATTACTCCAATTCAGATGTACGTGTTAATAATACAGTTAATATAATAATAAGAAGAAAAAAAACACAAAAATAGAAAGCAACACAGCTATGCGTGAAAAAGGCAACTGCCGTCACTTTGACTCTCCGCGTAATCGAGCCCATTGATCAAATCGTTCCGCGTCGACATATCTTTCTCAGTCGATCCGTCGGTAACACGTCGAGGGATCGAGAAGCGGTGCCGCGGATGCAAGTAATTAAACGTAGAGCGCGGCTGGCTTTAAGGACTTTGTAAATTCCCGTCGTAAATTACGCGTGTCGACGATTACATCGAGTGCTGGACGTGCCCCCAACGAACGACGCGAGCCCCGGTGCCGTTCCTCGGCCCCCGCGAGTCGGCTGACGAAGAAAAACGAGCCGCAAATATTAAGCTGAACGCTGGCTGCTGGCCGGTCGCCGCCTAATACTATAGGCATTTCGAAGTTCAAGCGGCGCTAAAGGATTAAACGTAGTCGGAGGGAGGAGGGAACAGATATTACGGCTACATGCGAATATCCCACATCCGAATATTGCACGAAGGAATCAAAAAAAGGCAAGAAAAAGATCGCCGCGTGGTTGGATTGAAATAACGGACTTTCGTTGCTACGAGCAGACTGGGGACAACGTTACAATTGCGAAAGATTTTAGTTGCTGTCGTTGGTGGTAGTGACGCCTGTGTTCCCTTGTTCAGTCGATTCGTTGATTTACGGGATGACGGGCGCGAAAAAGTTACGTGATTCAAGGGTGAAGTTTCGATTTGAAGTTGGATTCTGGGGCAAAAGCGGGGCGTTTTGGTTATTGGTCTGACGCAAAGTTTGAATGGCTGGTCGGTGCAAATATTGTGTGTAATTATTATTCGTTGACTCTGTTTGGTTTGTTTTGCAATGGAGTTGGTGTGTACAATACTCGATCTGAGTTATTCTTCTCTTTTGGTTGTTTGGTTGAAACGGGGGCAAGTGTTCTTTGATGATCAGAATTGATTTTTTATTGAATTAATTTAGATATATATATATATATATGTATATACGTTTCGGATGCCATTGATCCTTTGGTTCGGTTAAATATTTGTGTAATAAATCTGAGGCAACGACTTAATTAATATTGGTCTATCAGTTTATCGTCTAGAAAGTCTAGATGTATACAAGTGGATAGACCCATTAAATGATAGGTTTAGTGTGCAGCGAAGGAGTTTATATTATGGATCGAATAAAACGGCAGGCGTCAATTTGGAATGACGTATGAAATTATTAGAGGCCAGCTCTAAATCTGTGAAGGAAGGCAAGGTTACAAATTGATTTCCGGATCACATATTTATAGTGTTTTAAAGTCCACGTGGAGATCAATTAAGTTGTCAAGGCCGTGCATCATATAGGCAGAAGATAAAGCTACGTTGTTTAATTTACAACGATACCTTATTACCATGTGCTACGTACACATACTTGAAATACTGATTGTATAACGCTCCATGGTGTTAAATCATTCTATGTATGTATTATTATGACGCTAAACTTTCAAGCGCAGGAGTTTAGATTACAATTCAAGAGCATCGGCGAGAGAACGTGTGCTTTAAAATTTCGAAATTTTTCGAAACAAGCGCCCATATTTTCTAATCCCATAGAAATATTATTCGTAAATGGAGCGAATAATACGTAAATATACCATAATTAAGTAGAAATAACAAAAGTATTAAAATTATACCAATTAGGTACCCAATCGTAATTCTTATGCTTCCATACTTTTGATGAAATATAAATCCAGTTGTATTTTCTATCACACAGAAAAATATATTATCCATTTCCGGACGAATAGTGGGTGGATTTTCCTATAATTTCTACATTCATTTCTACATTGACGTTCAACGGGAAGTTGGTACCACGGAACAGGTCACCCAAAATTCACTTTCGACTCCAATGTATCCACTATATATTTACCAGTGCCCCATACACATAATACTTCACGTTGCACATCAATTTCACCGTTGAGTCCCCATAGCCAATGTACGTTTGGAATAACAGCACTTTCGTAACCGATATTTCCACGACCTACACACGCCACACGCGAAGTCCGTCGTAAAGTTACCTCCGCCTCCAACGTGTATAAACATTACTTCATTCCAACAATACGTGGCGGAGGTAGGACGCGTTATAAGAAAAATATTTAAACCGGAAAAATATTCGATTCCTCGAGCAGGGTCTTTCACTAAACTAGACATTCCCCTCTCGGCGTGACGTGGCGTGGTGGAGATAAACCAGCCCCCGTTCATCTACTCGCGTGTATTGCCACCGGATGGCGCACCGTCTTTACTGGTAATGACCCTTAACCCTTCCAATGCGCAGCACTTTTCTAGAATTATTGCCAGTGACGATCGAGTTTCGGAAACCCCGCGGCAACTCTGTCCAGCCCATTGGAAAGTAATGTATCAGAGTAACTGTTTCTTCGATCGGAGATATACGATCGGAAAGGGTTAAATGGGACTCGAGGATTTGTGTGTAATCGTTGGGCGACAAAGAGCAGTTGCGAGTGGTCCTAAAACTTTCCGGGTTAATTCCATAACTTTTCTGTTTCATGTTTTGTACCTTTTCCGTACCGGAAATTGCGTTCATTTTATAATATACTTATGATTTTTAAACAGAATCCATGGTGATCTGATCTTGATCGTTATTTCACTTTGATTGATAATTATTTATTTATTGGGAAATCCTTCGTGCGTCGAAAGCATTTTAAATTTGTTGCAACGGTGTGTAATCGAATTTGAATGTTGCATAGGAAAGGTTAAAATAAAGTATTATAATTTAGTTTTGTTTGTTGAAAGAATTATTGATTCAGGTTCATTTTATTATTAGATGAAGGTAGTGGATCAAGGTATGTATCCGATAAAGCGTTGTATATATTCTCAAGTAATCTTTAGGACTCGAAAGTAGGAAACGGTGGAAAGGAGGAATTTGGGTTTGAGTCTCCATATTTCTTCGTATCCGTCGGGAAACACAGAAAGAAAATGAATGCCCTTAGTCGTTGCGTTTGGTAATTTACGAGCAGTGTATTTTAAGTAACGGAAAGAGGGTTTCTATTCATCTCACTGATTGTGAGACAGAGAAATCTAGGACGTTCATAATTTATATCGGCGTGGGTAGTGCGATGCAGCGAAACACATAGATTTAAAAGAAACATTTTAATCGTTTTACACGTTTCTCATTTTCGGATGTTGTAGATAAATTATGTTTGGACATTAGCTTCATTATTTTAAGGACAAGGGAAAGACATTTAATATTCTACAATGTATTTAATGTCTATTAAAATTTATTAATATTGTAATACATATTTTGAGTTTCCACTAGCAACGACGCAGTTTTAAAATACATGAATCCTTTATTTCATCGATTTGCAACACAAATATATCGGAAACGTGCTCTTAGAATGGAACTTATAGGAAGGTAATAAAAATATTGATATTTCGTCTCTACCAATGAAGGTATCCTCTTGAAGTATCGATGAGCTTTCATCGACCGTAAAAAATGAACAGTCTCCCATCACTCTGCAGTAAGGTTTATGACAAAATTTCGAAAGTATCCAGCATTTAAGGCGTCTATTTCGAGTAAAAAAATGTTGTAAAAGTTCTAATGAAAGTGTTACACTCGAAAGTACTTGGAGCTATGTGTCGTGTTCGCCATTGAATGTTTTATGGAGCGCATCGGGCGAGAAATACATTTTAACGACCACGGCTAGTTTAGTGAGACTTCGTTGGTTTTCTAGCTGTTGCTATATTGCAAAACTCTATGAATAGTTAATTAGGCTTAAAAGTACAAACAGTTCTGATAGTCAGTAGAAAAAGGAACACTGTATACATATGAGTTTTTTAATTGAAGGGTCATTTATACGAGTCTTTGCTGAATTAATTATTATACGAATGACATCAAATAAATAACAATTTTTAATTTTTTTTATGGCTTACTGAATTGAATACCTGCATGTACATAAATGTATGTATTATCGGATAATTAGTTGCATGAAAATATGAATTTACTTAATTTGAAAGTAACAGCACAGTCAATTGAAGATAACAGCATATCAATTTTCAATGTCCTTGAAGTAACTTCTAAAGTTGTAAAGCTATTTTCTTTTTATTAATATCAAGAGTATAAGGCTGAATTTTACACACGATTCTCTCTAATAAATGAATGCTTCACTTGCCAAATCGATTAACTCCACTTTTTGAATTTTATTAAATTTTAATGTTAAAACACTTTATTAGTGTTTATTAGTGTTTTGACATTAAAATTTAATAAAATTCAGAAAGTGGAGTTAATCGACTTGGCAAGTGAAGCATTCAAATGTCTTCAGCATGAAAGTTCGTTTATCAAACAAATTCATCGATGCATTGGAAAATACTTTCTCATTTCCCACAAAGATTCCGATTCACTAAATAAAACTGCATTGCCGCGGTACTCCAAAAATAATCATTTTATAAAACAATGCTACGTGCCCTCATTACGGTTCACTTTCATACTTTTCATTGCATGTGCAAAATTCTTCAGTCCGAAAGAATTGGAGCATTTCTTATCAACTCTAGAAATCTTCATACACATAATTGCATAAGGAAGTTCAATATTGTTATTTCTCTAAATTATTGTATCTTTACTTTGACTGTTCTCGCGATAGAGATCGCGAAAGTATCGTGTTAATTAAACCTCTAACAACGATCCTTCCTCTGTCCCGTAAATGTTCCGAGATGAAAGATAATCGTCCTCTGAAATGAGCAAATACGTAATGGCACCAGGTACGAAATTTCAGGTACACGTCGAGCATGGTTCGGCCTAAGTATATGTATATGCGTGACATAACATGTTTAACAGATTAATATTTCGATGGTTAATGTAAAGTGACAGCACAGCGTAGCGCACTGATTAAAGCGTCAATTTTGATCGCTCGAGCGGTACTCGATGAAGGTTTGGAACTGAATTAACGGCATTAAACGGGATAACAAACAGTAGTAGGAAAAAGAGCTCGCCCCGTGATAAATTTCGTTTCGGTGGCGCATTCAACTTGGACTTTTCGACACGTTTTTAAACAATTCATTTTCACGCGAATGGCAAATAACAATAACCATTTTACACCATTTTCCAACATTTTTAGTGCATTATGAACGACTCGGAAATATGGAGGTATGTATATTCGTTGGTCTGTGTATATTTCTCTATAGAAAATTCGCTTGAAAAACAAAGATCAAGGGAAACAGAATGTTATTTAGCTTAAATGCTTAAACACTCGAATACATTTAATAATTTAAATTAATAAACCACAGAATACGTTTAACGTATACATGTATATACGCCCATATGTTACGAGCCGGGCTGTCTGGCAGCACGAGAGGCCGGCGAGGGGTATATTACCGAGGAATATGGTTATCAATTTGTTAGTTAAGGTGCGCGGACGAACCTGATGCGAAATCAGGGAGCCGCTAGGATTATGTATTGAGAGCGAGGACGAACCCGGTGCGAAACCGGCGCCATACTCGACACTACTGGTTCCCAAACTTTCTAAATCTCTAATGCGCTTCATGCATTAAAATTTCTTTCACAATACTCGCAGAGCGATAGGATTTTTTTCCAAACCAGACAGTTCAAACCAGGAAACACTTACTTTAAAAGCCAGGGGCGTATTCAGTTCTGTCTTGAAAGCAATTCCAACCTCTTGCACAGACGAGGCATATGCAGTGCTGGAAATAATTATGGCTTCACTCGCGCATTAAACATTATATCAGTCATACCTCTCCTATTATTAATAGTAGAAAATATTATTGCGCAATTTTTCTATAATAATTCAAAGCCTATTATTTTGGTAATTTAGCGACATTAGAAAAATTAACGGCTGGATGTTGATTTGAAGGAAGGATAAAATATTAATGTTATATATACTTATATGTATACTTCATTATATTTATTTTACTCTTCAATAAATACTAAATACCATATATTCTACTATTGACTATACAGGGTGAGTCTCCTAACGTGACGACCTCAAATAACTCGTAAGGTATTCGTTGCACGAAAAAATGTTTCAAACAAAAGTTGCATGGTATCTAGGGGGACATACAGTGCTCTAATCTGTTTTTTATTACCTTACTTTTTTATTGAGATATTAAGGTCACCTTCAGTTCTTTAAATGGAATGTCTAATATTTTTTTTCGAATTCAGATAAACCATCAAATTTTGCGTAAAAAAGTATTACACAAAGTGGAACTACAAATGAATAATTACTGAGATATTTTTGAAACAAATTTTATTTCAAGCGGTGTTCGAAGTGGTGTCCATTACAGTCAATGCACTTATGGGCAATAGCTGCTAAGGTTGAAGTACGACATCCTTCGTTATTTACAATTTTGGGATACCTTTTACGTTTCTGTACATTAAAATTGCCATGTTCTTTGAGTGTTCGACGAAGCCTTAAGAAGGTAGAATGCGATGGCTGATTTCGATCACGATACTTAGCTTGGTACAAGATCTTAGCTCTTATAGCATTTTCTTCACACGCACCATAAACAATTATCATATCGTATTTTTCGTATGCTTCGTATGACCTGCCGTCGTAAACAAAGTCGTGTTAAGAATCGCGTTGACTACGCATATTTCCTAATAGAAGATTATTAATTTGAAGATATCTCAGTAATTATTCATTTGAAGTCCCACTTTGTGTAATAGTTTTTTCCGCAAAATTTGATGGTTTATCCGAATTCGAAAAAAAATATTAGACATTCCATTTAAAAAACTGAAGGTGACCCTAATATCTCAATAAAAAAGTAAGGTAATAAAAAACAGATTAGAGCACTGTATGTCCCCCTAGATACCATGCAACTTTTGTTTGAAACATTTTTTCGTGCAACGAATACCTTACGAGTTATTTGAGGTCGTCACGTTAGGAGACTCACCCTGTATACAAGTACTATTTGTTTTTAAGTAAATAAGTCCTTTGTGTTTAACATTCAACAAAACAAACCTAATAAACAGAATTCAAATTCATTATTGAATATAATATTAACCTGACTAATTTATGAATAACACTTTGTCGTACTTTTGTGTAAAAAGCTAGTTCTACATCTTCCTGTTGCAAAATTAATTAAACCAGGTATACATTACAGAAATGCGTGGCTCCACTGTCTTGCCACAAATGAACGGAATACGAATAATTTTATCGGTCATATTCCCACGACGTCCACTTTCCCCGCGTGTATTTTCCAGCGACGCGATAAATATTTCCGCCGCTCTGAATCTCCCTTTCCCTCAATCACTCTACCCCTGAAAACGAAATACTTCCGGAGTCGACTATCGGGGACGGCGGGCTCGTTCCCTCGACAATTTATCGCGAACTCCTATATATGTATATCAACCAGGCATACAGGTAGCTCCTACTTCTCCAAGAACTGCGGTAACTCATAATTTCGTCCAGCCACGAGGCTCGCAACGCACGTAACGTCGTATGTATTCGTTTCGTTCGCCAAGCGTGCAACGGGCTGGATTCGCTCGCGCGACCAAGTTTCGAAACGTCTCTACATCGTGCAAGCAAACACTTGTATGTTCAGGGTGTCCCGTAACTACCGTAACATCGGGAAAGGGGGAGTAGCTGGGGTGATTCTGAACAACTTTTTCCTGGACCAAAATGTTGTTGGAAGCTTCGTTTTTGAGTTATTAACCAAAAGCACTGCCCAATTAGAGCGCGCGCCCAGGCCCGTACCTCTCTACGGCGCTCGGTCGTGCACGAGGGCATCGAGGGCATCGAGGGCATCGAGGAAAGCGTGCGGCAAATGTTACATCGTTATTCATTAATAAGAAATAAACTAATTATTCTTTTCATCAATCGCGCACGGTCGTGGTCGTTATTCATGAGTAACGAATAATTTCACATTATCCTTAATGTAAAACGATGTAACATTTGCCGTACGCTTTCCACGAATGCCCTAGATGCCCCCGTACATGACCGAGCGCAGTAGAGATGTACGGGCCTGGGCGCGCGCTCTACGGGCGCTCTAATTGGGCAGTGCTTTTGGTTAATAACTCAAAAACGAAGCTTCCAACAACATTTTGGTCCAGGAAAAAGTTGTTCAGAATCACCCCAGCTACCCCCCATTTCCCGATGTTACGGTAGTTACGGGACACCCTGTATACGTATGTACATGTAATTAGCCCCTCCGGAGCAAAGGTGTGTCGAGTCGTGGCAACGGAGAAATCTTTTGGTCCGACGCGCCTGCCTCTGGACGCGCCGTGACATAATTGCTTGTGCTGCTTTGATGAATCAATCAGCCGACTGCAGTCGCGCGGGCGCGCGCAACTGCAGCTTCTGCAATTCAAACGAGAATTTTCTATGGACGCGTGTCACTCGCCGCTTGCAGCGTCGCGATGCGCCCGTGGAGCGTACAATCATTACCTCGCGGTATATACAGGCACGCCCGATAAAGAGACAGCCGCGGTTATTCCGCTACGTGTCCGCGCGTGTACGAGCGACTAGATGCTTCAATTTATGCCATTAGCGTTCCTTTTTCGTGTGACGCGGCGATCCACTAAGCACTATGTCGACCGCGTTGCTCTCTCTGCTTTACCCGCTGCTTTGATGATAACAATTTATTCCATCTAATGGCGGACGCGGGTGTATCGAGGTAACGAAATTTTGAGCGGACCGTGTGACGGGGGTTGGATGACACGGAGGGTGGAATCTTGAGAACTGGGAGCCACTGGTCTACGAGTTAGGATTCTTTGAAAATTATAGTTTTTTAAGTATAAGTTGCATTATGGGTGCCACGACGTGAAGGGTAAATTGGTTTCAGCTGACGTTATTATTATGAAGTATACAGAGGCTCTTGTGTATGTAGGAATTTATTTATTACTATACATATATGAATTTCTATTCTCGCGGCTGGGCAATTCGCTGACTTGAGTGCCATTGAAAATAACAGGAGCGTACTCTAATTATGATGTATTTAATACCAG
Organism: Nomada ferruginata; assembly: GCA_963583965.1. Classification (NCBI taxonomy): domain Eukaryota; kingdom Metazoa; phylum Arthropoda; class Insecta; order Hymenoptera; family Apidae; genus Nomada; species Nomada ferruginata. The sequence continues at coordinate 4,988,880 of OY757216.1, forward strand.
GCAACATGCTGCCCGATCTGAAAACGATCGGGTAAAATAATGGGGACCTAAAGGATATGATAACGCAATGTGTACAGATAATATTGGAAAGAGTTTTACGAGTTTTATTCAAAGCAAGGATGGGAGACAAAATATTAACATTTTAATTGAAAATTAAAAATTTTGTATGGTCCTAGTATATGAGGGCTAGGGACTGTGTAAGTAGTGGAATACCGGATATCTGAGAATCGGTCATCGGTTGTTTTGATCGCTCGTTTGGTAGATACTGTAAGTATCGGTGCGCGATGCTTTAAAGTTCTTGTAAATTTCGAGACATGCCACCACATTTTGTGATAACAAAAAATGAAAGTATCAGGCAAAAAACTTTCTAAAAGAAAAGTGTAATGGTTATAGTTTAATACAGAATAAAAAATTTATCTCTAGATTGTTCTTACTCAATTTTATATAGGTTTATACGAAAACAGAGCTTTCGGTGCGACCATACACTACATCAAACGGTACATATTTCAAACACCCTGTATATACACTTATTATGTACTAATTACATTATTTTTTCATATTATTTGTTATTTATTAAATTAAAATAATTAAATTAAGAAAAATTATAAATTAAAAATCCTGTATTTTATCTACGCAATTTATTTTGTTAACATTAAAAACACTAGAAAACCAGGTCCCAAGTTTAAAAATAAAATTTCATCGTATTATAAATATCGTAAAACGATTTATGAATTTTTTCCACCTAGATTGGGCGTTTGTCCCAGTGTGCGGCGCGCCGTTTGGCTTCCACCTCGTTGAGGCATTCGTGGACGAGAAATTGTAAGAAAGTTCGCGGAAATGTTGTCTGCAAAGGAAATTTTTGTCATAAGGAATCGAGAGGCAGGGGATGGAGAAGTCGTCGCGTAGTCGACTCGACACGATATGCGTATGGAAGATAAAAGTGATTTAGCGCGCGGTGGGGTAGAAATCTTCTGAGCGATACGCTGGATCACGGCTAATGGACTGTTTCATGATTTTTGTCTGTAGTTAGTGTGCTATTGTGGAGCAGGTGGAGGGGGAATAATATTCAGTGCATGCGTGATGTTAGGAGAGGAAAGGTCGAGAAGAAAACTTGTTTACTTTGAGATGCAGATTATTAAAAATATTATTATTACACGGAATCTGAATAACGACTTTAATATCTTTAATATTAATACTTTAATATCATATATGCTGAAATACAGAGTACCTTAGAATGGGTAAGCAGATACTTATTAAAGGAAAGGTTTATGAGTAATTTGCAACTTCTTTTCTTACAGAGTGTGTGGAGTGGCAGCTTGAAAATTATTGTTGCAAAGGTATTAATTATATTAACATGTACTTAACTGATTACTGTACATTAGATCGTTCACATACGAGAAACAATTATACAAGAGACTTTGGAACAGTTATTAGTACAATCAATAAATCGAAATTTATTCAATGGTAAATATCTTTTGAAAAAGCACTCGAGGATAAATATTACTCAAGAATCGAGATTATAATTAAAATGACATTTCCCCTGCTTCCGTACTTTGTAAATACTTGGAAATGTATTTTTCAAGTAAACTCGTGAAAAGTGAGTTCTAATGAATCTTTCGTGTGCAGTTCTACTTCTAAAGAAGGAAATTGAAATCTGACGAAAAATAAAATTTACCTCCACTGAAATTAACGATACAAAACGAACTGTGCAATTATAAATCTGCATTACCTTTTCGAAAGAAATATCGGAAAATCTTTACGATTTATTAGTTGCTCTCCCAATTTTGTACCTTCTCGTAGACCCTTATATTGATGACATTAAACGTCATATCGTATCAACCCAATTTTCAATTTTATATAATTATCCGCAGACTGGGTCGCAATCTCTATTTATTAAACATGAGAAAATTGGATTATCTCTTCGTATAAGTTCACCTACGCTCTTTGTTATTCTTTGATCTCGCCGCTAAAGCCTTCTATTCTTCATTTACTTCTTCATTTGAAATCGCGATGTTTATGAATAAAAATCCTAAATTGGCAAACAGATAGAGCACGATAGTCTAATTTCCATGGCACATCTACGCACACCAACGTGGAAAGCATGTGAAAGCATGCTGCATTAATAAATGCTCATGAAAACTAAATGCACTACCTTCCCACCTGATCCTAATTTTTAAACGCGAGAAAGGCACCGAGTATGGTCAGATTTACTACGCTAATTTAGAGCTAAAGTACAGGTGCATCGAACACATTGTTTCTTCTGCGACTCTTTTCTTAAAGACTTTTGATAAAAACGTCACTGCACACCCTCAGCTTCTTCCATTCACAAGCAATTATCTTTCCTCCTTGTCAGTTCTAACGTTAATAACAGACCGGACTCCATACCGCGCCACCCTAAATTTCTCCTACATTCTCTCTTTTCCCCATCCGAACCACCATTCACCCTCCTAATAATCACGCCATAATTATCCCTGGAAGAGAACAAGCATTCACTACAGTCACTCTGAAACGATTTACCAAAAGAAAAAGAAAAAAAAGCTGTCGCGAGTGTATATTCGACAAGAGGAGAACAGCCTCCGTTCGTCGCGTGCATCTGTAATGCAAGGTTGCTCCCGAAATGGGCGTTACACACGTACGGCGAAATTTATGGTGTAAGCTCCTTCGAATCGACGTGCGCTTTGCTGAAATTCTCAAGTGATCAGCGCGAAGGAAGTTCGCCGGATATTCCGAATTCCTAATGCAATTCACGTAGAGACTAGTGCGCCTGTGGGAAATGTAGCGGTTGTGACTTTGTGTGTGCGCGCGTGTGTGTTGCCGCGTACGACGCACGGATATAGGGAGCAAGCAGCTCCTCATAGCCTCGCAAGAAAGCTGTAAAGCGGAGAATAATCATTTTCGGACTGGTGATAGTCAGGATCCAGCAGTAAAAAAGTTAACCGCGCCGAGGACCAAGTTTTCCCCGTTGTTACGACCCCCGCGAGTTATCGTCGCGTGGCAGTTTCAGAATAAAATAAGGGAGGGTTCCTGACGAGCTTCTAGACACGATTCTGTAATAGGGTGTTGAAATACCGCCGTGGCATCCCCCGTATGAGATATCGCGAGTACGTTACTCCGATAACCGAAACGATTTTCCTCGGGGATACTTACTGGTAGATCGTTCTCAGTTTCTATCGATCAAATTGAACGAGGATGATATAATATCTTCGCCGACTATCCGATTAACTGTTTTTAACGGTTCAAATTGTGTTAAGAGATTTCTTTCGCACTTATCTCGTAATTCTACATTGAACTTGGAAGAAACTTTGTAATCATAGTCACTGCTTGGGTTATTATTTAGTGTTTCTACAGTTGAATGGAATTTAATTTGGGCGCAGAATCGTATATTTTAGAAGGTTTCCGTGATTTCTCAATTTCATTTCGAGCCCCATTTACATTGTTATATCCGCAATGGGGTTTGTTCCTTTTTAAGCATTGAAACTGGAACATAGCTCGCCCTTTATCGTTCACGTATTTAAATAGCGGAGTATCCGTTTCGAATCCGGACGTCCTGTACGAAAGAATACTGTAAGTAAAATATGACCGCGGATTTTTTTCAATTTATTGGAGAATTGGAAATTATATTTATTTAATGAACTCGAACCACGAAGTAAATAATTTTTATTTAACACCGGCAGCCTTAATCGAGGAACCGAATTCCTTACTTAACTTCGTTTACTTCATGGGCATAATAATTGATTTAAATATGTTAATGGTGTGTAATGGTAAAATGAGGATCAGAAAGCATGTAATATTAAAAACAGATTAGCATAAAACCACCAAGAGGACCAGAAAATATTTCTAGGTGCTAATGATAAAAAAAGACGATTGTTCTCCCAAAGTGAATTCATTCATAAACCATAGAAACATTGTTCTCATTAACTACGCCTGAACTGCAAGCTGTTAATTGCCTCGGGTTCATTTATTTCTGTCCTGCCAAAACAGAAACGACTGTCCAACGAAAACCTATCCATCGCAATAATCGTTCATTCTTATTACACATTGAAACACTATGTCGCTGCATGGATCGCAAGGAGAATTCCTGAATTGAATGAAAACATCATCAGCAAGTACTGAACCGGTGCGTGTTGAAAAATAATATTGAACCGGAACTCGAACGAAACGAAGGATAACCAAGATCCTGAGGAGCTGCACCGGTCGTTACTCAAACTTTGAGCACTCAGTACGTTTCCTGTTGGTTCATTCTCAGATCTGACGACCGGCGTGGGTACTTTAAGCAGCGGCACAGACAGGATCCTTCCAGACAGGATTCCTTTTGCATCGATCCTTAGGCAGCTGGCAATCATAAAGAATCGAAAAGCTTTTCCTGCACCCGTATCCGCCGGACGTCCCTCCTAAAAACAGAAAGAGTGAGAAAGATGAACGACTCCAACTTACGTGCAACGGAATCGTGCTTAATGGATTCGGGTAATTACTTTTCTCCCCCCTCCATTCCCGTGCCCTTCTGAAGAGACGTTAGTTGGGAAAAAGTACCGCATAAAGGGCCGGTTTAGCCCCGAGCGTTCTCGAAGCCCCCTGCCCGTTACAAAAGCTCGATGCAAAAGAGCAGAGAGAAAAGAGAAGAAAGTCAATGCGTCCGATGGATTCACCGGGAGGGCGTGGTGAAAACCGCGAAAACTGAATCCGACCGTCCCTTATAGTTGCCCTTAAAACATCATACGATGTGGGCTTTCAGATGACTGGCGGCCGGCTACATTAGAGTGACGAGAGGGTAAAAAGGATCCGGGAGCGGACGATGGGCACGCTCGTACTCGATGCACAGAGAGTGGATACAAAGCGAGAGCACTCAGTGCGTTTCCTGTCGGTACACGGCCCGGAAGTGCGGGACACGCGCGGCGATAGCGATGGCGAATGCTCCCGTGGATTTCACGCTGGCGTTAGTACGTGCACGCGTGGCCGTGCGGGCACAAAGGGTTATGCGTCGTGTTGCCGTTTGAAAAGTCCTTAAATTTTAATGCAAAGCTCTAGGTCTCGGTGTTGTGCCGGCTACGGGATTAAATGGGGGATGAAGGGACCAGCAGCGGAGCCACGGCCGTTATCCCGGCACGCAGTTGGGTTTTGCATTAAAGGAGCAAAGGCGAATACGACGCGCGCCGTCGCGGCGAAAGAGACAAGAAAGAAGAACAGACGCACGCGCGCATAAAGCCACCGCAACGGAAGCTGTAAAGCTGGCGAAAATGGGTTACCGCTATTGCTATTGCTATTGCTTACTGTTAAGGATAGGCTGTTTCGCGGAGCAGGGACCAAGACCAGGACGCTATGAATGGCGATGAGTGGCGGATAAGAGTTCGGGATCTTGTAAAATAAAGACCTGGAATACATCCAGACAATTCCTGTCCGCGGATCGTGCTTATACGGGAAGATGCGCGTGGAGTTTCATTTGCGATAATTATGTATTGGAGACTCAGACGGGCAGGAATATTCTTGGTTATTTTCGCGTGCCCGTGGAGGTCTCTGATTTCGTTTAAATTTCACCTCTCTCGAGCATCTTTCTATAAAATAACTGGCTACAGGCTACAGTATTCGATATAAACAATCTAGCGATTTACTTTCTACAGTGGCAATTGTTTGAACGATTCGTTCTACTGTAGTTTATCAAAATAGTTGACAGTTATTTGTTAATCTATGTCACGTTGTAAACTTTATTTGCGGCGTACAATGAAAAACGAAGGCTTTGCAAGTAACTATGATATTGTTATTATTAACAATCCATTTGACCAGACACAATGGGGTTTTAACATAATGTCAAGGGAACGGGAACAAGCGTAGTCAAAAGTTCTTGGCAATCGACCTTTTATCATCGTTTTAAAATACATGTCACACCATTTATAATTTGGACGGCTGAAAATCAGAAATAATATTCGAGGCCGTGTTTTTGAAAACATACGACTCTTTTGCAAAACAATTACAATGTACAAATGAGAAATATGTATATCTATTACATTTTGCAAGGAAATGTTAAGCACAGATAACTGAGAGAAAGAATAAAAAAATGTTGTTCCTCCAAGCACTTATAAACGTTACTATAATATATCTCCTGATTATCCTACAGCTATTTTCCCCTTACTAAATCGACCTTCCATTTCGATTCGAACAGTCCGGCCCACTCCTCATGGTACCATTGTTAAGATTCTTAATAGCCATGTGCAATTAACCGATCTCGAACCGACGATAATCGATTGGCAAGTCTCCTAGATGAACCGTCTCCTAGAGCCATGAAGCAGCGTTTTTCAATCGACATCACATTCATCCCCTTACACTTTCCCGATCGAATTAAAACCATCGCCGGTTATCAGTAATTTTTTTCACTGCGTTCTCAGCAGCGCTGAATTCACCAGCCATAAAAATCACATTCCCGCTAATTCTTATGGATCGCCCAACGGTGAACCCGCGAATAGTACCTGGCATCCGTTCAGCGAGAAACGGTTCTCGCGAATCGTTCGGCGTGCATTTACGCCCTTTTATGATGGCCCTTAAACGAGGCAAGCGAGCGAATAAAAAACTGGGTCTCATCTTTACATGGATTCTGATATCCCGGGTATTCAGCACGTATAAGCCGATTACCGTCCGGGCTTGCACATTCCTCGCGTTTCTCCGTTCGTACTTTGTAATTGCCTCGTGAGCTGCGCAAGCGAAACGCGACGCGACGCGACGCAACGTGCTGGCCGCGTGTAGGTCTACTTATTTAACGGCATCGCAGCGGTGCCAATAGAGCTGGAAAATCTCGGCATGTGGCTCTTAAACGATCGTCGCGTTCTCTATTCCGTGTTCGTACGGGACGATATCCTCTGCGCGTGTCGGTGTCCGTGTTTGGAATCCTTTTGTTTCGCGATAGCAGCGTATCCGCGCGTATACATATATCTGTGTCCGTGGGCTTTGTACCGAAAACGTTAGGCGTCCCGCGTGGAGTAGATCTTTTATTCTCTTTCACGAGGATCCCTGTAGCGTAACGAGCGCGGACGGTTGACGTAAGCGAGTGCTCCAGCTCGACCAGTCGGTTTATCTGGCAGGACTTGTATTCGTCGAGCAGGTTTCGCTTCGCGAATTCCTGTTGTTGAATACGAGAACGCGGCTGATTGTATGAACATGCCTTCACAAGTCCCGCGAGATCCAGCTGGTTTTTTAATTTACTGTTTCGTCGCTTCTCAACGTTCACGGTCGTTCGCTTATCGTTTCGGATGCTTTTTAATTTCCACTGGATAAGTATTCCGCTCTGGGGGGCTGTTTACGTGGCTCCTTTGTGCGGAGAAATGTTGTTATCTGCAGCGTCGCGTAACGTGGACAAATTGTACAGGCGCTGTTTGATATTTCATTTCCTGTCGTGCGCGTTCTCTCGTTTGCTTGCGATAAGCGCCCATTTGGAATGCGATTCGCCTGCACGGTTTAGCACGGTTGTTTGAACGACGAATAATTTTCGTTTAGTCCGCAGAATGGCCCGAGGGGTCTCATGCGCGTTGCCATTGTTTTTATTACCAGCTAAATAGTTTTGCGTCTTTTGGCAGCAAGGAAGAGATTCTTCAATAAATGGTTGCAGAAGAGAATTATTTTACAGGAGTAAATACAATTGAGTTTCTTTCTTACTCAATGATCGTAGATTTTTTAAATGGTTCCAAAGCAGATGAGAAAGTATTTCGAAAACGAAACTGATGTTAAAATTAATTTGATGCTAAAACCATATTTCCATAATCACTGTTTCAATTCTGCAATTGACTCTTAGAACGGTAATAGATCCGCTCTTGAAAAACGAGACGTATAATTTCATCTCTTAGTATGAAATGTAGCCAATAATTTCATAAAAGAAACACCTCTTCAGTGGGAAATCATGTTGGCGTTAGGCAAAAATGTATGGACACACGATCGGCAAACCAAAGCAGCCTTGTTTTCCCCACGAACTTTGCTCTTTCGACGAAAATTCTGGCCGAACGGGGATACATTTTCAGATAGTATGTATTCGGTTGCGATACACGTCAGGTTGGTGAAAACGAACACAGTGGTCGCGTTGTCAAGAGGCAAAGGATGTCAGGATCGAGAGTAGTGCTCGTAAAATTGTCGAGTGTATACGTACATATATCGATTGGGTCGCCGTAAAAAATATGCATGCGTTGCGGGAAACTGCAGTCAACGCCTGCACGAGCGTGCACTGGCTGTCCCTGCGTCTCTATTATTAATATGCAGTCGTACGGACGATTAAACGTGGGCTCGTGTTGGCCCAGCCAATAATTATTTGCAGCATAGTTGCGTTGGCCCGATTTCCGAAACCGCATTGGACGATCCATCGTCAGCTGCGCTCGTCACCATGCCGTGCACACACCCTCCGACAATATTATTCTGTCGATTCATCTCGTTATTCTTCTTTCCGCTCGTCAAATTGTACGATTTTGCCGCGGTCGATTCAACTCTTTTCGAGCTTTCCGCGAATTTTCCAAATTCGTCTGATCCCGTCCGCGGCCAGGCTGGAGTGTATTTAGCCGCGACTAAACCGGCTCTCGCGTACAAATAGCAGACACCGTCGTTCGATAGCGATCTAATTCGATTACCTGGAAACACGTACGCGATTACTCCAAACGGCTCGTCGGTGATACGCTGTAATAACATCCCGCACATCCAGATAACACGGGGGGCAAAGGATATGGTGAAACAGCAAGATCGGAGACAATAGTAGAAGCTTTTTGCCATCGGAGTTCCTTTGTTTAAATTCAGAGCAGATTTTTTCATTTTACCTCGTGCCGTTCAGGTATGCGCGTTATTGTTCGACGAACACCGCTGCGTAAAACGTTCATTGGTTTTGGTGTTGGTTCTTGCGTTGTCCGGTTATATAATAATTTGCGAGTGGCATTGTTAGCATTTGTTAAGTGAGAAACCGACTGAACTGTGCGTCACTGTTACGCAAAGACTTTATAAAAACACAAACATCTACAACTTATAAAAATTATGCAAATTTTATATACAGGGTGTACCGTAACTACCGCAATAAAACGATCACACCTTTTCTGCATTTCCCTGCAAGTTTGACTTTGAATGACCTTGAGTCATAGGCCAATGAACTCATCTTAAAGCGCACTATTTGGTGGTGGATAAAAATACATATCATTCCATTTAAAAAAAGAAAGTTGACCTTCACCTCACCATGGAGTGCCCACCGGCAAAAATAAAAGCCCGCCACATGATGTCCCCCTCGGTACTGAACAACATTCATCTGAAACATTTTTGCGTATACTCAATATTTTTGGCGATATTCGTCTGTAACGCTTTATAATTTCCACCCTGTATGTATACATACATATATGTATGTATGTATAAAATTTATCCGTATTCCATATATGTATTAATAGATGCTACAATATAATTTATTTAAATCAATCAAAATATTTTATTCAACTTTTATGCAGTCGATATTAGACCACCACACTGTCTCTTATTTTCGATGCACACTTCATATTGCTGTGAATGCTGTAATCGCATTCAATACGCGTTAGAAAACGGCATTGCTTCCCCCAGTTCAGATTTTACTCCGTTTTAACCACTTCCGTTTAGTTGCAAGCAGTAGCGTGGGTTAATACATAGATCCGCCCGTTAAATTCCTTATCCGACCTATAAGACAAAGACTGAAATTACGTACGTGCGTACATACGTAACTGTCCGTCCAAAGGAGTATCATAAGGGCGACTTCAAAGGCTCGCAGCTCCCCTTGGTTTTCTTTGTCGCTGCGAGAGTTCGTTCGCTCGTACAGTTTGTCCTCAAACGCGATCACAAGGAGAAAAAAGGAGAAAAGGAAGCTGCCGCGGCGTAAACGAAGCAATTAACAAGCACACCGTCTCTAATTATGAGTACTTGAAATCAGTCTCCACAGCTACAGTACGGCTGTTTCATAAATTATGACGTCGCTCGATTTAGCCGAAACCCACCTCGTTTCACCCACTATTCTCCGCCGGCACAATTACGAAACCTATCCCCGTGTCCCGCCGTTATCATCCGCCCCTGTCTTCCCTCTAGTGCACCCCTTTCGTCACCTTGCCGCCCACCCTTCTCTCCGCCGTGCAGGACGCACGAAGGAGCCGTGCAAAAAATGTCTTTAAACGCGCGCTCATTGGTTATGCGCCAATGAGCACTCAAAGAACGAGAGGCAATTCACCAGACTCCTTCACCTCCACCCTGAAACCTCTCCCCCGCCCCGTCTCTCTTCGTCATCTGTCTGGTAACTATATACAAGAGAGAGAGAGAGAGAGAGAATCAGGGAGAAGAAGAATCTCCCGCGGAATGTTCCCCGCTGCGAGTTTGACGACGGTTCGTCCTATCGTGGCTGGAACTCCAGACACCCATTGCCAAGCCTTCTATCACGGTGCATCGTATGCTTGCATCCAAGGGATGCTGCCAGTGATATTGCCCCCCACTTTGCCTCCCTTTTTCTTTCTGTTCTCCGCCAGATACTCGGATGTTGCCCGCGTACACAGAACCAGGAAGGGGGTAAAACGTGGCACGTACTAATGCCCCGACCAGCGAGTAAAACGAATGATTTGTGAGGGTGGCTTAAGCTTCGTTACCGCCACAGCTCCTCTACGCGGAGACGCAAATGGAGGCGCAAGCTGGGTAGAGGTTGCTTGAAAAGGAGAGAAAGTGCAAGAGAGATAGAGGGTGAGGGAAGAAGGGTGTCGGTGAGTATGCCGTGAGCTCTCGTGGAGGCAAGTCAGAGAGGAGAGCAACCGAGACTCCGACAGAAAGTAGAAAGAGAGGAACCGTCGACGGTGAACGAGCGTGTGCGATAAAAGAGAGATCTGACGGTTTTAAAGCGTGGAGCAAGCAAGGGAAACTGTGGACCTGAATTGGGGAGGAGAAGGGTGACATCAAGCCGAGAGAGGAGCGCAGAGACAGGCTGAGAGCGAGAAGCAAAAGATGAAGGAGAGAGAGGATAGAGAGGACGTTACAGCCCCGTCTCATCTACTTGATTGCATCGCCCGGATTACAGCTAGGCTTTAACGCAACCCCCTCGGGACGCCTAGCGTGAAAACAAAAAGAGAAGCGGTCGCGGCACAACGGGGAGGGTAGAAAAAAAGGAGAGGGAAGGCCCTGAACTGCTGCTTCTTCTGCATTTTCTTCTGCTTCTTCTTTTTCTCGTTCTCCTTCTTCTTCTGTGGGCATCGCACCGCAGCACTCGGCGTTAAAGTGAAATTCCCTGAGAATAATTTTCACTTGCACCTCTGGCGTCGTTGTTCAACCCTTCTAGTTTCTCTCGCTCTCTCCCTTCATTCCTCACGCTGGCTAGTCCCCTGTCTGTCGTTCGGTTACTCTACTTGTTCCACGATGTCGTTGTCTCCTTTGAATCTCCTACCTTAAAGCTTTTTCCCCGAATGCCAGGTATAATCTACACCGCATGCGAAATCTAGAGGCCGCAGCTAATATAACATGCGCGCGATGGAAGTGCCTGTTTCGTATTGCTTCCTCCTCTTCTATGTCGCATTTTTGTTCCTTTTTATTCGACCGGCTTGCCCCAGAGGAGAAACCAGCGACGCTGGAATTTCGAAGGGAGTTAATTTTTCGCGCTCCTCGCGATCGAGTTACCCTTTCGAAGGGCATGCGGTTGAACTGGCGAGTGCGATGAATGTCGAGTGTCACTTGAAAATTTTTGAACGTCTCTCTTCGCGCGAGAAAAACGGCAGATGCGTTAGTCGACACTCTGGCCGCGCGAAATTAGTATTCTGTTTTCTATCGGCGATTAATTCGATTCGATTTAGAGCTCGCGTAATTTTAATAATGTGACGGCGGGCTGTGCTCGGGTGGAAATGTAAGAAATGTAGCAGCACTTTGCTGAAAGTTGCAGCGAAAGGAAAATGAACCTTAAGTGCTGCATAAATGGTACTCTTAAATTATGTCACAGTTGAAATCACCACCGAAGGATAGTTTTTACGAACAAATTTTTTGGCTTCGAACTTCAAAGTGTTTTAATTCAGGCTGCTGATTTATTCGTTCATCTGCATATTCTCAACATTGATATCTTTTATTATTTTTTATCCTTTCTCTTTTCGTTTTATTTCCCGACGTTCCCGTGAAAGCATAATCATATGACGGCGAATTTATTTCACACCGATAGCCCGATCAGAAAGCTTCGAATCTTCGCAAAATTCCATTTATCTAACTACAAGCTCGAAGTAAACAACGACAGTTTCAGGTAACAGCTTCAAGTTGTTCATTGACGCCGAACAGTAAATGGGACGAACATCTCGAGTCAATTACGTTCCCCATCGACAACGTTCTCCAGCAGTGGAGCTGTTTCAACCTAACGCCCGACTCGTCGAAAATGAAACAAGCCTCGCGAAAGCAGACCGGTGTTCCTTCGGAAGTCTGCCAAATTCACACAGAAATTCGGAACGACATATTCGTGGCACCCCCTTTCCGGCAACACATATTCATTTGCCCGACTGTGGAATTGTTTTCGAGGTGCTTTTGCTGTGCCCGATTACGTTCATGCAAATCTGCCCTGTGTTTACGATCAAGAGCAAAGATTAAAACATCGCCGTCGTGCCAAGTGGGACGACATGCGGCGGAGGATGTCGTACACGCGAGCAACAGTGCTGCTGCTCGTGCTCCTTTGCTTTTCGATGATAGCACGGAAGATCGATCGTCGTAGGCGGAAGTGCAATTGCTCCGCCGCCTGGTCTAACAATTGCTAAATCATCTACCCGCAGTGTCGGCGTGCAACACATCCACGATTTCAATTCGCCCCGTCCGTTGTCACGATTTTTCCCAGCTAATCATCCGTCTCGTTAGACGCGTTAATTCACTGTCTTAATGATCCCACGTGCACCATTTGACAGAGCACAATGGTCCACTAATTCGATCTTAGGGAATGTATCAGTCGGACGAAGTGGCTGTCGCCCGTTCGTCTAAAATCCGATAGCAACGTTGTTCCGTGATGTCATTTTGCCAGCGGAGATGAACATCGGCGGAAGTGCCGCGGTTCGGCCGTTTCGAGTTTAAGAACAGCTGCGCCTGCATCCAGGCCAACATCTGGATGGAAGCTAGCGTCTGAAGCTGAATATATCATGTTATAAAGCGGCGAGCACTTAATTGTAAAGAAGAGTTTGGAACGACCGGTGTACTCAATTTTACGACGTTCGTTGGAATTTCACTACTGTGGAACTGTGGCAGAAGTTCACTGAATGCTACAAGTTAAATGGTGTTCGACGTTTATAGGTTTGATCAGCGCCTCTGATATTGGTGCTTTTTGTTCAACGCTTTTATTGCTTTGACGTTTTACATTTGCTTTCGAATTGGGGAAGAATTTTGTAATTAACGGAGGTGTAAGGTTTGATTTTGTCAATTTAACACGAGGATTAAGCGGTGGATGTTGTTCTAGCATGGTTGCAGGATGTTAATAAATGATATCATATGCGTTATGATTTGTGCGAGCTGATACTGCATTGGGTTTGTTCTATTTTCATGCTGATATTTCGTGGCCGTTGAACTGGCTAGTAACAGTGATGATTTGACTACGACATAATTTCCCGCAGCGTTTCCATTATTATTTTGTGATGCCTAAATATTTGTTAGTGCGGAAATGTGTTTGCAACAATAGTAAACAACGTTCAAATACACATTCCTTTTCTAGGGCGTTAATGTGTTAAAGTTAAAGTAGAAGCACAAACTGTAACCATAATGAACTCTTGCGAAATGTCTTTCCTATTCTCATTCAATTAACATTTTGCCATTCAAGATGAAAAAAAAGAAACCAGAACACGCGTACCCCAGTATTTTTCCACTCAACGGAGAAATTTCGCGGGAACGTTTCCCGAAAATTTGCACCTTAAACGATTGAAATTGAAAGAACCAAAGCAATTATAAAGCCCCGCTGATACAATTAAGCTAAGCAAACACTGAACGTGTCCCAAATACACAGTGTATACACTCACTCGGAACCGTTTCGAGAACCGAGTGTATCTCAATGTTTCACCGAATTAATCGAAATTGATCGATTCGGCTAAACCAGTCGCGAAAACTATTCCATCGCCGAACAGGCGACCTCTTTTTTCCCCGGATGCTCGGCTGTGGAAGGGCGCTAACAAAAATGATCCACTAGTTCCGAATCGACTAAATGTCACAGTTGGTCGCATCCCCGCGATTACTCGGCCGGTTCGACAGGCAGCGAGTTTTGTCGCTCGATTCACAGCTGAAATCACACGGGCGACGGTGCTATTATGCGGGCAACAACGTGGATAATCATTCCTTTCTCTCCCTTTCTCTCGCCGTTTCTCTCCCCCCGCGTACTTTACCGTGCAATGTCCCGTGATAAAAATGCGGCGGGTCGATCGTCGCAGGTTCAGCGACAGCTGTGGCTTCGTTTCGGGCCGCGCCAACAGCTGGTGCAAAAGCTCGCGTGTAGGCACGTGCACCAGCGTGTCCGACTCCTTATGCACGTTTATGGCAGATGGTGACCCGATCGTCGTGAAATGCGCTACTCTCGACGTTTTCGCTGCCTGGCGAACCGAGCCACTGTGTGAAGCCAGTTACACTGGCAATACGTAACTCTAGACCTGGCGGCGGTATGTATGCGTGTGCTCTCTCAGTAGCCGGCTGCAACCTTCTCGAAAAATTTCTGTACGTCGAAACGATGTCGTTACGGCATTCCTGAAACGCTCTCGCGTTTGCCCAGCAAAAGTCGTACGCATCGTTTGCATGCGACTACTTTCTTATCCGACGAGTTATCTCGTCCCGCTTGCCGGACGTTGGATGTTCCGATAGAGCGCGGTTGTTTAATACTTCCATCCGTATGCATGTTTTTCTTTTCTCTTCCTTCTTTTTGCGGTGTTTTAATTCCCATTGCCGCGAATTGTGCGAGGTGCACGTTGAGTAAGTACGTATAGTCTTTTTCTGTGAAAATTACTTGTATCAACAATACAAAAAATGACATTCTTTTTTATTAATGAAAGAAACAACCATGCACTACATTTATACTTTGCAGTAAACAGATTGTAAGCGCGCATTTCTCCGCGTAATATCTCGAGCCTGAATTATTGCCATTCTAACTCAAGATTTGCACTTCTCACGAAAGCATTAACGACACTTAACCAGGCAGATTAAGGCACAGCAAACGACTGCAAAGCGACTTCGCTTGCCTTTTCCATGGAAAGCAGTCGATTTCTCGGGTCGACGCAGGTACAATCCTTGAGGACACAATATCGAAACAGTTTTCCTCTAGAGGGATGGCAAGGTATATTACGTATGCCACGCGTAACACTCCGCCCTTTCAAAAGATATAATCGCCGACCGCGTTCTCACGAGCTCGTTTAAATATTTATATTGATCTTAACCCATTTCCCGGCAACGGTGTTGCTACGCCGGTGTCCGTCAGCGCGCAACCTATTTTCGTTGAAAAGGGTCGTTGCATTTTAAATTCTCGTGGATCTTTCGGCTTTTATAATTCAAACAGAAATCGTTTTCTAGTATTTTCCTCAGGGCAAATAGACTTATAGCGCTCCCCGGTATCGATGACCGCGTTTCTTCAGTATTCGTCTGTATACGAGGGCTATCCATAAACTAAATCTCGTTAATAAATATTGCCAACTGCAACGCTGCACTTACCATTGTGCCTCTCGATTGCCAAGTGGCGTGAGAATATTACGAAAAATGTGTTTATAATAGAAATAGTAAATATTAAGAATGCTTGTTTTATTCATCAATTTCACTTGCGTACATTTTATATTAATAAAAATAGGAGCTAATTTACATTGCAGGTAAAGTGACTGTATAAAATACATTTTGCACGAAAGTGCTTTCTTTCGTAATACAAAGAAAATTAAGGTTCCTCTGTCCATTGGCAAGTCACGGATACCATTTTGGGACAGTCAGATCGTTTTAGCGAATTTGACGAAGCCTGTGCATTTAACACGCTCAAGGCAATTGAGCTGCCCGCCCGTGAAATGTGGTCTGTTAAGGTAGGAACACATTACTATTACGTCACGTGAAATCACATGCTAGGTATTACGTGATCTCACGTGCATTCGTAGAGGGTGATACATTTACATTATTTGAATATATATTAAAAACAAATTACTTATAGAAATGTAGAATGTAATAAGACCCAAAATATGTGGGAAATAAATGTCCAATTTTGTTCAGGAATCAAGCAGAACTTCCTTTCCGCATACGCCACGTGCGTTAATAAATGCTTGCCTTCTTAGGGTGCCGAAAAATGTCATCCCCTCCATCGACCACGCTACTGTCGTAAGAAACAGAAGATTCTGATAATCAGTGGAACAGCTATTTTACAATCTACCTGGGGGGATCTTAACCCATTTTTCCGTCGATCAGGAACTCCTACGAATACAGTATACGTGCCTACACAGATAGTAGCAGCGCTTGTCGTAACAAAGCAAACGGCGATTCTTGTTGAAAAAGATACGCTTCCGCCTTGCAGACTTCTATGGAGGGTTTGGCCGCTCCGTCGAAAGATCTTATCGACTAATTGGAGCACCACGCGACCGGCAATAGAGGGTCGCTCGACCCTCCTATTCTCTTTCGAGAGTGGTCTATCTTCAGCTTTAATACAACACACCATCGTCCTCCGGCCTGCTCACGAGAAACGACAGCTACCTAATTACGATTTCTTCTTCCCCTTCTCCTTCTTTCGCTTCTTCTTCTTTTTCTGTGGAATTACCGGTTTAGCAGGATCTACGACGGTCAAAGATATTTGACTCGGTCGGATCAGTGACGCTTGCATGCGAGAACTTGTCGCTGGTTTATCGTTACCCTCCAGCTCGTTCTTTTTCTTCTTCTTCCCCCCATCTTTCTAGTCCGCTTCTGCTGGAGGAGGTTACCGACGGCTTCCTGAGAGATTGTATCGATTAATTAGAGGGTCGAGCAAAGTGTCGGTCGGCTTTAGCGGAAAGGAAACGATAGCGTGTACAGTTTAATGGCCGTGCTTTCTGTTTTCTTCCTGTCTTCGTTCCCTCCTACTTACTCGGGTAAACACCGTGGATAATTCTCGTTCGGGCTCTGTGAAAGGTGTGCAGGCGTGCTTGAAGGTAGTTGCGTGTCGCTTTCTTCGAGTTATTCAATGCTCGCTATTGCGTATTGATCGATTCGCTTGCTCGTAATCGTAGCCAGCGACGAAGAAAGTGGTTTGGTAGCGTTTAGAATTACGATGGACAAACACGGAGACACGATATGCTGGGCGAGATGCTTGGGCGATTTACGTCGACTAAGCGTCTCTAAAACCCGCTACGGACCTCGGTTGTGATGTGCAATAAAGTTGCACGACGTTGAAACGAATTGGAAAAAGGACAAAAAATGAAAGAGCTGTATAGAATACCTGGGAGCAAGCATACATGTGCCGCTATAAGCGACGAGGTGTGGACAATTTTCTGTAATGCATCCAGAAAAAAACAAGTAATAATGGATTATTGCAAACTATTGATAATGTTCGAATAACTTTCATTCAAGTTTTACAGATATGTACTTCCTTTCAAATCCTTCCTTGCATATTTTCACCCTTTTCTATACGCCTTGCAGTGGCCGTAGATTTGTGAGGTTTATTGCACATCATAAGTAGACGTTTCCGTGTAGCTGTTGTTACAGTTGGTTCTCAGTTATAGTCACCTAAATCTTCATTTTTTATTTTCGCTTTTCACTTTTCATCAAGAACGTTTTCCTTCGTAATAGCAATTAAATATAAATCGTGCAATACTAATGACCACGAAAGAGTGGATTGCAATGGAAAGAGAAAATGCAATCAAACTTCAGTTGGAATGCGGTGAACTTGATGCACTGGTATGAATTCTCACATAAATTTTCACGGAGAAATTTCGCTGATGAACTATATACATACACGGTAAGCGTAGAATACACGAGTAGCTTAACTTTCTCTCAGGTGTATTTTCTTTTGTTTATTTTCTTTTCTAATTTCGTTTTTTAACTCCTGCCTTGTCAGCGATCGAATGTAAAACAGCTCTCTGTTCAGGTGTCGCGCTTCTTTATGCGCTGCATCTCCTAGTAACTTGCAGCATCGGTCACATTACTGTAAGTAAACGAATTCGAGGATTATCTCGGGGACTCTGGGAATATCCACGTCGCTGTTTCTAATTCTATGCGCCTCTTGGATTGGAAATAGATGTGTGCAAATAAAGGCCGTGCTAGACGGAGACACGTATGAGTAGCTAACTATTCGGTCACGTCCTGCATCGTTATGTCATGCGTTTGCACAAAGGATGCTACGGGGTTTGTATTAAGGTGCACACGTTTCATCAAAGTTTCTCCAAATATTTGGGGACAGCCCGGAATTGCTTTTCTCGCTGTTATTGGCTGGCTTCCCTTTTCGGAGTTTGTACGATCAATTGTCTTATGGGATAATTTGTCCAGACCTAGAGCAGTGGCAAGTATTCTTTTGTTAAACGATTCGTTCATTTGACCAGAACGAAGATATTCTTTGAATTTAGTCCGATTCTCATAACTAACTTCTTCGTTCTTATAGTGAATAGTCGCGAGGTAATGACATATATAATAGCGATTCTTTAAATCATATTTTGGCCCACATTTTTCGATTGCTCATAATCACAATTTACCACTTCGACTTCGTTTTGTCTGCCGCGATATTCGTGTTTACATGAAACAGTTTCCTGTCGAGCTTCCCTTCAAGTACACTCTCACTTTTCACGGTTTTCTTTTTAACGTAAATTGCTTGTCTGCTAGGGAATGTGAAAGCAGCGTCCGAAAATCAAGCAGCATGGCAAATGTAGTGTACCGAATCCCCGGTTCAAATTGCAGGTGTAATGCCTCCTTTGCCGCGGTTCTTTTACAATTACTTTACGCCGTGTAATTTACCGCGATCAGCCACCGTCGTCAAAGGATGAAGATGATTTAATTACATTCGGGGAGAATCCTGAGAATCCTAAGCTGGTTTCCGATAAATATGTATGAGCGGGATACTCGTAAATCTACTCGTTACATATTACACGCCGTCCTCGAAAAATTTCTTGTCAATATCCTTGTTGAAGTTTCGTGACATTTGCCCTCGGCGTACCAGCATTTGATCTTCTTGGTTCGTGTACGTGTATGAACCGTGGTTGTGAAAAAGTGAGTGAATTCTGTCTGACTGTTCTGGAGTCGTCGATTCTGAAGCACGAACACGTTCGCTCATAAGTCTCAACGCGACATAAGTATCTGCTACCAATCTTGCTGACCACCATGGAATTCTAGGGGGAGAATAGCTTCACCCTCGAATCGATCTTCAGTTATTATATGCCATAGCTTGAAGGCGCTATACTTAGACACGTGACTACGATCGCATATATGTACATATATGTATGTTATTGTTCATAAGTTTAATCGTACCCAGAGGGAAGCAGAAAAACGCTATGGCACATACGTTGCACGTAAAATATTTCAGAATGAGGGTGGCCAAGTTAAATTGTCCCGAGGGCGACTTGCAGAAAGTTTTTAAAGGCCGTATAATAGATAGTGGTGATTGGTGGGTTAATGAAGGAGATAATATTAATAAAATTTATTATATGTTTGAATCAGGTGTGCTATTGTGACGTTCATTATATTTTATCGGTTTTAGGGCTGGGATCAGCTTTGCTGTTTAAAACTGCTGTTTGATTTGCTGTTTCAGTTTATAACTTTCATTGCGATGTTAAAGATGGCAAAGAAACTGAAATTAAATAGTCAAAAACTTAAATAAACGAAATAAACTATGAAAGTAAGGATTTTTTGAAAATCTATACAGTTCTTTTTATAATAAGCCAAGCTTTTCTACGAAGGATGTGATAATTCTTAAACGACCTATATAATTATTTAAATTGCCACTTCTTTAGAATATTCTTCTCTAATTCCGATTACACTATCTTTATTAATGTCTCCAAATAATTTACACTGCATATATATTATACGATAATTACAAGACAAATAGCTCGTTGGGATTAAAAAAAATTCTGCCCCCGAATACAGGAAAACTTCGAACCAAGCCAAATGATCCATAATCGAATATCAAATAACTTCAGCAGAAAGTCCAGCGCGAAACGTACCAGAAAATACGTTCACCACAGAACAATTCATCTTCTTAATTTACCGCAAGATTTTCATTAACTCATAAAATGCCGGGATTATATGTATCACACGTTTCATAATTCCTCTTGGCTATAGTGGCGCTCTACCTCTACATTTACTCCACGAACAAAAATTTACATTTCTCGCAATTTTCCCAAGTACAATTAACCTTTCGCACGCCATTACGCGTATATACATACCCTACACGGACATTCCTCCCACTCGAACAGATTTTTCTTGCTCGCCAGGTAGCTCGTGAGCGAGCTGCGTGAATTATAAGCCCTCGTCTCAATGTTTCTGCAAGTTTTCCTCGTGAACGTCAATGGGCCGCGAGTTGATCAATCTAAATTACCACACGCCATGCGATACCACCTTTAACTCCTTTATCGCACGGCTGTCCCGCAAAAGGATATTGCCCTTTAAGAGGGCACGCTGAGAGGACGACGCGAAATTGCGCCGTGTACGCGCGTGAAAGTACACTCGCGCGGATCCGTACCCGGTGAAATTGTATTCAGAGTGTAAAGGGGCGGGATATCTCGTGGCGGAGTGCGGCGTTTTCGATAACGGGCTACTCGTTTTTACTCACGGAACGTTAAGCCCGGGGAAGAGAGCACGTACGGAATTGGGATTATTACGGGATTAAAGAGATATAGGGTAAACAACCGCGTTATGCTTTTAACGCCATGCTTGCGGAGAACAGCAGATGCTCGTGAAAACATTAAAAACGCGTAAAAATGTTAAACATCTGCGGAAAGGTATTAATAGCCGCGCTAAACTCCGAGCAAACTCGGGAATATAAATATCGGAGTATGTGTATACCTTTGGGACGACGAATTTTCGACGGTTCCGTTGGATGGTTTAATTTTCGCGTTTGCAAATATGATACGGTTCCTCTTTAGTTGGGGATGTTTTTACAAATTATTTAACGAGCTCCACTTTGCACTCTATAGTTTAGAAATGGGGTCGCAGAAGTGAAATTACTTCGAAGCGGAAATATGTGGTAAGCTTTTAATGATTGTAAAAAATATTAAGGTGAAACAAGTAATGTCGCTCCCTGAAACATGCAGATTTATCCGTACTATTAGTCGAAAAGCAAGATTAACTTACGATAGAAGATCTATTGCAAGCACATAGTATACAATCTAGTAGTTACACTTGTGCACTTGTTAGCTGGTTTCTGAAATTTTCGGATACCTCTAATTAACTCGAACATGGCTCACGGATCACCAATTTAAACTCTATCCACAAGAGAGAGCCAAGTTAAATTAAAACTAAAAAAGATTGCCTCTTCATTGAAACCGTGTACAATATCGTGCACCTTGCCACAGACGATTCCAATGGCTGAAAGAAATCTCCACATAATAGCTATACATCGAAGAAAGCCTCTCCGCCGTGAAGTATAAATATAAAACCAAGCCACACGAAACGCCAAGAGGAAAACTCTCTCCTCTATGGTGTACGCAGTGTATACATACATATACGGAAACATTTTCCACCGACAACGGGCGCCCCTCTTGCCAGTCGCGAAAGGCCCCCAGAATTGCCATCGAGGTATGTATACGAGACCGTCAGTCTAACGACGATGCCCGTTTCAAAACATCACTCAGCCTCGAGTGCTCGGAAGAAGCGGGCTACGTCTACGGTATTGTATCGTCGACAAAGAGCCGCCGAATATCGGGCCGGTGGCGGCAAGAAAATCCTTGAAAATCATAAGAAAAGGCGTCTGCCGCGGCATTGGCTGGCAGAAACCGTTCACCCCCTTCTGGTAACTGGCGCCCGCCAGTTCCGTGTGACAAAAGAGCCATTGTACTCGCACGTGAGATTTCTACGAGCACCGGGTAACGCCCGAATCACGTTATACATATACATATCTCCACCTGGCCGGTGTATATGTATACATCCACCGTCAAGCAGTTCGTGCTTATCGCGTCGTGCCACGACATCCTGGCTCAACGTCAGAGTTCACCTTCGCTCCTTCCCGAAATTCTGAAACCTGTTCTGGCTGTTGCCACTGTCGCCCCGCTGGCTGGAGTACCTTACGGAGCCGGACGCCCGCGTACCTGCGGATTCGTTGGAATGTTGGTGTAAAGGTGCTTTCATAACGAATAAGCAAACGATCTTCAGCCGCAGCGCCCTATTGTGTCGCACGGAATGCTATATACGATCGAGCCAGCCAGGAACGCAATTACTTCGCGATACTCGACCCAGTAACGCCGATTCCGTACCGAAAGTAGAATTCCGCGCGGCACGGCGTACGCTGTCCCAGTTGCCTCGTGATCTCCGGAACTGAGAAAGACGGGTTTGCTCGGCTTTCTGTGGCACGACATTATGCAGGAGACACGCTGGAAGTTTGAAGATAATTTTGGCCGAAGCACACAGGGGTTTGATATCGAAGGTGTTAGTCGACATTTTCTCGTTTCCTGCTGATATGCTATAGTTCCGAAATGATTACCACGAGTGGTTGAAAGTAGGGATTATAATATTATGATTAAAGTGCAGTAGAATTTTGAGACTGCTTAATTATCTGCGAATTACTTATCTTGCTGTTGTGACCAGCTTTGCGGAAAAGCGTGCAATCAGCAAACACGATACTGGAACCGGAGCCAAGGGCTAATATCGTCAACGCCGCGCCGTATCTCTGGACGTTAAGGATCACTTTAGTGTCCACTCGAAACGGAGCTTAAAGTGTCTTTAGCCCCGGGCGATAGGAACGGGTTACTACCGAGAAGGTGAATCAGTGCCAAGAACTTGCAGCGATGATGATCCCAGGCTGATTCACGTGTAGATCCGATCCGTGACACGTTCCACGAAAGGTATGCGAAACGGATCGAGATGGATCGAGACGGATCTTCGGTCAAAGGCAACGAAAGTATATAGCTGAAAGGAGAAAAAGAAAACAGAATATGAAAGAAGCAAAAAGAGCTACGTTATTAGCTAACCAAGTCACGTTACAGCGCATCCACGTGTAATGTTTGCCGCATCCGACTATGTATACATACATAGATCCCACTAGGTGTTGCATCGCCGAACGTGTTTTATCCCCCGCGAGGCGATAAATCATGGCGAATTTAACAAACTTCACCACGCAACCCGCAATAATACACATATTCCCGAGGATTTATATGCGCGTATTGCACGCGGTTGCCAACAGTGCTCACTTTTCTTTTTTTTTATTATATGCCATTCCACTGGTCCGTTCTTTTTCAGCTTTAATTATTGTTTATCGTGGCTACGTGCGCGACATCCGGCACGTCTCTTCCTGCGTTTTCGTGAATTCCGTGGTCGCGAGCCGGAGTCAATCATACAACGAAACCCCAGCACAACGGTTACGGTAATACATGTGTATATATACAGCCATTTGGCCTTTCGACGGCTAGACGGTACCATTTAATTTCATATTCGCGCGATTTCCGACCCGTAATGGATTTTACGCCGTGCAAGCGTCCTCCACTCGCTTCGTGTTCCTGCCGTTTCCGCTTGGAGCTATACCTGCACGTTCTTTTTGCATTTCGACAATTTCGCGCTGACGTCTCGTAAACATTTCATTCTAGTCTATACCATGTGTGTTATGTAAATGTAGCAGCACAGATTTGATGAATATTCAAGAGGTGCGAGTCTCAAATTTTAGATACTCTGTTTAATTATCCAAGGTTTAATTTATATAAATAACTCCAATAATGATACGACTGTTATAATAACTTTTATACAAATTTTCAGTAAACCGTTGCTGAGTACATATCTAAGGACGCATACTATACCCTCTCCGTAATCGAAATGGTTAGGGGACGAAAAAATATGATAATTTGCACATTGACATTTAAGAAAATTCTTATACACCGGTGCTGCCAACGACGTATACGAACGATTTTCTCCATTTGCACAATTTAGCTTCTGCTCGTCCAATTTCCAGTCGGCTGCCGTTTGAAGCGTCGCGCGTTACTCGGTTTTTTTTCGCGCTGTTCGCTTAGCACGTTTTAAGTGCTAGGCAATTCTCACGCGTCGGTTTTGGGTCACGGTCCAATTAGACGAATAAACTTCAGAACTATATCCGCGCGGCTGCACGTACATTTTTAAAACCGTTGTTGTCTTGACGCGCGTCCGCGAATCTAGGCTCACTTTTTAGATCCGTACGTGCCAGTTTCGGGATATTTTTCCAACTTCAAATCCTTTTAATTGCTTCGCTCGGAGATGAAGCTCGAGTCGTGCGAATTATATTGCATGTTGTTATGGGATGTTTACGGAGTTTGGATATTGCTTTTGGCTCTTTTTTTACTTTTTATCAGATTTTTTCAACTGCGGTTATTGAATCTGTAGCACGGGCGCTTTGGTTTGAAGTTCCATGGCTGGGCCGTGGCAATAAATTGGCAGACAAGTAGAACAGAGCGATGCTTGTTATTTGTTATACTGGTGCCCGAAGTTGATCGATAAAATCGAGAAACTTGATGTATATATTCGACGCGGGGAAAGATCGTTGCCATTAAACATTCAACGATTGTACTCTGATTTTTTTTATCTCGCATTGATACAGTTGCGACAGTGTTGTCACTGGAAGGTTCGATTTTGTTTAAGCATTCCTGTTGAACAGATTATGACGAAGTGCTCAAAATTTCCATTGTACGTCAGAAATATCCTTCCTGCGTGATTGATACGGTTATATCGTTCCGACGGAAAAGAAATATTGGGCAACGTAAATATAGCTTCCGCTGGCCCCCAATTACCAGTGAAAAATTAACTTCGAGGAGGTTCTACTGTAGAAAAGGGGTTTTTACTTTTTTTCCGTAGGAAATGTTACTGCGCAAATTGTGGCAATTGAAGCGTGGAAAAAGAACTTCTGAATTAGAGCACAACAGACGTTGGAAAGTGATACTTATCGCTTGAAGTATCAATAAAAAGTGTAGTGAACTCGTTTCGCGAGTATTCAAAAATATTCACCCCTCTACAGTAAATTGGGTTAATCTAAAAGTGGAAGTCAGATAAGCATTACTCCTTTCTGACTGATTAATGTGCAATTCACGCTATTATAAATCTCTAAATCTGTAATAAAAATCTAATAAACGAATATTCTGTATACTCTATATTTTCTACTTTATACTGATTTTTTATAAATATGGGATATTGCGTAATTTTGACACAACAGTACTTAAGCATATCTTACCTTTGGGTATCGGTTGATACGATGGTGGAAGAAGGAAGCCACGGAAAAAAGGGTGGAAAGAGGGTGGCGCTTCGTCCTAGGCCTGCTAGCGGACTCGTCAATAAGGAATGCTAACAGGCCCGTAGACGCAGGGATAGTAGGGAATTGTAGTTTCTGAAAAATTTTAATTTCTGCTTGCAGTACTTTAATATTAATTTTACTACAAAGTACCATCAAACAGTAAAGCGCTAAAAGAGTTAATGCTAATTACACATTTACTTCCCTACGATCTAACAATACTGTACATATGATTCACTCAACACAGTATCTTTCTTAAAATAACTATGCATGCTCTGGTCTCATCTCCAATCTAATTAAACTAAACGTAAGATAAAGTAAACGCGCCACGCGAAATCTCTTCCGCGAAATGTACATACCCTCGACTCTGGCGCGAGATCATTCTAACCTCACGTGGCAAGCAGTCTCGCATCCTGTTACACGTTTGATCCACTTTGAAAACAACCCCTTAGTATCTCTGTCGGCAGCCCTTGCGAGTTAGTCTTCGATTATGTTCCCCGAGGAGCAATCCACGAAATAGCTCTTGGTTGAAATGGTCGAAGTAGCTTGAACGACGTTTACCAGTCTCGTTTGGTCGCATTTAAATCGGCCAAAGCAGCACCCGATGGTGGCCAAAGTTTCCGGTTGCTGCATGTGTTTCTTGCTTGATCAATGTTACGAAGAGTGCATCCATCCGTTTAAATTGAATTAACACTTCGAAGACCCTTGAAAACCGCCAGCCGTGATTTTGGGACGCTCGATCATCGCAGTTTAGATTGCACCGTTCGTGACGCTCGTTCTATTTCAAGGAACATTTGAGATTCTTCATTTGGAAGTTATTCGCAAGGTGGGCGGAGTAACGTTGACCAGAGCAGGCGGGGATGATTTGATGAAATTCAAAGCGAATGAAAATTTCACCGCTGTTTCGAACGTTTCACGAGTTAATTAAACGTTGAAGAGTTTTGTTGTATCTGATCTTGATGATCTTTCGGAGGGAATATTTCAGTTGATTACATTAAGAACATGAAAAGTATCTTTCGTTGAAATTTTTTTCTTGCTGGATAGAAGTTACGTCTCAATGTGTTTCCTATAACATACTCTTGAAATGGAAGTTCTTGTAAGAAGTAACGTGAAAATGACGGTCAGAGGAACCAATATTAGTTTAGACAGTATTTTCTGGTTTAATTATAACTTTTCAGTATACGGTCAGTTTCATGCTCCACTTACGGCAAATGGTTGAAGCAAGGCGCATACAAATTCAAAGTACAAGCAGCATCCTTGTTATACTCTGCATACCAAAATAAACAGCACGGTGTTGGTGAGAATCGGTATTACAAAAATCGTCTGAGTTTTCGAGCTTCATAATACGTCTGTTGCATTTTCTATTAATAGTTACAGGTATGTTAATTCTGTTCACATGTTTCTTCACTTTGCAAACGTTTCTTCCACGAATTTCTTCCAGTGCAACGTTAACGTTAAATGTCAACCGATCGCCGGAAAGTGTATTTTTAAATGATCAATTTTTAAGGAAAAATAACTAATTTCCGACATGGACTTCATGACTAAATCCCCACATGCTTTGTTGTTTTTACATTCAATTACAATTACAATTATACACAGTGAAAATTTGCGTATGCAATTGTATGTACATACATATGTACTTTGCACATACAATGCAAAAACAATAGAAAACTACTCCAAACACATAACTGGTGGCACAGTTTACTTGCATCACTTCTGACCCAACATAACAAAAAATATTAATAATAAAAATACATGAACACCGATAAAAAAAAATACAATTCAATAGAAAATATATTTTGCACAAAATCAACGTTTCTCATTGCAAGTATATCCGAGGATCGTTTCAACCTATGGATCTACGTTAATCTTCCACGCGGGGTCGCGGCTCGTGCGCAAATTACAGGCGTTTCTGCCTAAATCGACACTCATCCTTCGAGGGTTCCTCGGTCTAGAGTCTAGAGGGTTCGTGGCTCAAGAACGTAGGAAGCTCGTGCGCATAGCTAGCAAGCATCACCAGGGAACGGTGAATAACCGGGTCGTGACGGCGAATAAAGGATCAGCCAGAATGCCAGAACGATATTTCGTTGCTCCGTATAGAATCGACACAAGATAGTTTTTTTTATGAACTCCAGCTTCCTAACGGAGCACCGCTTAAACCCTTTCTGTTTTGCTGCTTGTAAGCACATTAGACGACGCTCATTGAGCCACTTTCCTGGGATTACGTTGATTCCATTAGGGAGCTACTAATTTTTACAGATCCCCGGCGTGCAAAGGTTTCTCCAGTTATTTTTCCTGACCGATTGATTCTTGTTACATGCTGAATTTTTCCTCGCGTTTCTATGCGCTTGTTTTAATAACAGTGTTGCGGGCTTGGGCGGCCATTGTTCATTTCCGATGCTCTTATACGAAGTGGCCCTTTCGCTGATAATGTGCAAACTTGTTCCACGAATCATTGAATCATTCGAGGAATGAATGGCGCATGGACGATTGCTTGGCGAATTGAAAGGGATTGAATGAAAGAAGGTGGATGGGTTTGTCCTAATTGGAGCAATTGCTACGTTCTTCTACGGGCAAGTGTGGGATTTGTAGAGAGTTGTCGTATTAGTGAAATATGTGATGCAGATATATATCAGCTTGTGTTTCTTTTTTGTTTGCATGGTGTTATTATAGTCAGTTGAAGTTATGGGAGAACTTGAAGATTGATAAAGCAAATTATGTAAATGGTAATTAGTATTATACCTTTACTACGTTGCAACATTGTTACATAAGCTACCAAAGAAAAGAAAATATAATTCAATAGTTTTGATTCGTGACATGGTACAGTCATTTGTGAAACGATTACTATTAAATGTAACTTTAATATTAATTATTGCCAATGGTTTCAATCACCTCGTGATATACTGAGGTGTAGTACTCTGTTACGATGGAACTATTATTATACAAATTCTATAATAGAGACGCAATTATAGAATATATATAATTCTGCGTAACGTCAATTTATTTTCCATTTTCAACCTACGCATTACCTGAATAGTGTTGATACCATCACAATAACATTAAACCTTCTAAGATACCTTCCATTCTTATACGATTCCATCGACGTCAGTGAGTATAGATGATATATATATTTTAATGCATCATTCTATTACGTACGCTGATTAATTTCAACGTAGTGCCGACAATAGGCGTTTGACGTATGGGTTAACGCCTTCGTCCCCGACAGCCACTTGCACTTAATCACCTGTTTGTGCACCTACGTATATGTACACCCAATATAGAACGGCTTACATGCATATATATATACACAGATTCTCAGTATTAAAAGACTCCCCATATACTAAAAGAACCCTCTACTATCCCCGGGTCGATTGATCAAAACATACCGAAAAGGGATTAGAATCATAAGACCATAAGAGAAATATCCAAAAACTGTTCGAATGTAAGTCCTCGGCGAAGGTAGAGACGTTGCTGTGGTACTTCAACTGAAATTGTCAATCCAATAAGGTGATCGCCTCGCTGACCGAACAAGGGCGTCGTTCTCACGGTATTTTTCCGTTGAAACGTAAGGAAGAAACGTCGAACCGATGGTTTAGGTTAGGTATGGGTTAGTTTTTTTTAGAGAACGGGTTTACGGGAAGTCTCGCGGGATACGGGCCATCAATCTTTTTTCCCTCCGTTCTTGCATACTCAGTGAGGGTTTATGTAAGAAATCCCCGCACAGGCGTCGGACGTCTCGTTTGTTCGTAGGGGTTCTCGCGTATTCACGGCGTCAGTCATCGGTACTCGAGGATTCAAATAAGAAGAGGGACGAGTTGGCGGAAAGTTTTATTTACTTTAAAAACGCGGCGCCAGGGATCTCTGAGCCAACGCGAGGGGAAAATAAAGTTCTGGCTGGTGGATAGTGAGGCGTACTAAGGAAAAGAAGTGTGGTAGCAGCGATGGCGGTGGCGGAAGAAACGAAAAAAGTGAAAGAAGTGGAAGAGGTAGTCGACGGTAGTGGACAAAAAATCGGGACGAGTTGAAAAAGTCAATTATCGTGGCAATCCGAGTTACTGCTCCGTCTAGTAGAAGCTTGCCAGCTTAAATAGTTCGAGCCAGTGGTCGCGTTATACATAGGGACTGCAAAAGCGGTGCAACGCGCCGTTTGCGCACAGCTGAACGTGAAATCATATCGCCAAAAGTAAATGGGTTATCCTCTAGAAAAAAGGACCGACCGACGTTTCCTGGCTAGATTCTCGCCGCAGACCCGTTACGCATCTCCACGAAAATTAAGCACCAGCCTTCCAGCCTTATCTATAATTTGCTCTCCGGAAACCTCTGGCCGCCCCGAAAGCTTATCGCGGAGCTGGCGCCGAAGAACGTTCCCACTTCACGACAAATCTTTCGAATTCTGCCGCCTAACGAGCATTTGCCCTACATTTGCAAATATTTGTGCACGATACCGAAGTGAATTTAATTTCATTCCTATTATTATTTCATTCGTTCTGTATTGAAATTGTTCTGGAACCAAATTTCAGTTAACACATTGGTTACCGGCCAGCACCCACTTAATAATTATTGTGAAAAAAAGAAGAGAACAAGAGATTGTAAAAACTCGGACAAGAAAGAATATAAAAATACTTGCAGGACGCACCGATTTCCAACCGATGTGCATCGTGCGGCCTTGAGCATCGTATAGATATACGTTTCGTTGAAATTTTCAAACGCGCCGGATTCTGGGCACAGGGAATCGCGAATTATAATCGAAACTAGGTGAGAATTTATTAAAATAACGCGCCGGAA
Source organism: Nomada ferruginata (assembly GCA_963583965.1). NCBI lineage: Eukaryota > Metazoa > Arthropoda > Insecta > Hymenoptera > Apidae > Nomada > Nomada ferruginata. The sequence goes on from OY757216.1 coordinate 5,018,968, forward strand.
CTTATCGGGAAACGACGAAATCGGCTGGCTGCAAAAATGCATCGAATCCCCCGCGCGAAATCCACGATAAAACATTTTCCAATTTTCCGCTCGCTTCTACCGTGGAGAGCTAGCTCCGGCGCGCTAAACGAAAATTCTTTTCCCTAAGTTGAAGTCCACGATATCGGGGCGCTGCATTTGCGATAACGCGCGGGCGAGGGGCGTAGAATGCTCCAGATGCCGCCCCCTCGAATGCCGCTTTCGATTTTCCACACAATTTTTGCGCCAACGGCGGACAGATGGCCCGCGAATCTTACCTATTGTCGCTCAACAATGCCACGTTCTCTTCTCCCTTTCTCGCCTTCCATTTTGCCTCCTCCTTCGCCAAGGTACGCACCTAAGGTTCCACACACGTTGTATGTTGTGCAACCGAGACACAGCAAGCCAGTGCAAATATTTTATCTGCACGTGCACACACTTACCTCTGCACAGAGTGATTACATACATATGTAAATGCGGGAATCTAATAATGGAAATTATGGACGCGTACTGTGTACAACGATGATCCGCTTGCGCGTCGGTCTGGAGCCACATATGCGAGTTTCGCTTTGCTGCATCGATGTTCTTTAACGAAAAACGTATATAACTTCGCGGGTATACATATCTTTTTTCCTCGAGCAAACAAGCTGCGAAACAAGCACTGCTCTTATGAGTATCAGATATTTAATAAATGCATTTGGAGCAGAGACCGGTTCTTGTTGTTCGTGTGTTTCTACTTAATACATAACTCGTTGGTCTAGAATACCAAACGAGTTGCCTTCCTCTCTCATATTAGGGAACTCATATCTTCATATTTCTTACAGTTTCGCGTAATTCTTTTACGCTTAGACACACTGGATATTACGTATTCGTGTTAACGAGATTCAATTACCGCTTTAATTACCAATTCATTAGTTCACTTTGTTATCGGCCCCCGTTAAGTCCGATTTTACGGAATAACCGTAGCGAACGAATCTACACGCGCCTCGAAACTTATAAATTACCGTTTCCTGATAGCTGCTCGAGCAACGGGCTTCGAGTCTGAGGACGATAGTCACTTTCCAGCCCACCTTGCTTATACGGCTCTGTATTGGATGCTATACTCTTCAGTGCATCGACATCCCTAAACCTCAATTATATGTGTACATAGAGGCATTAACATAGTAACCCAGTTACACGTACATGATACATTATAGAAACATGACATGATATAATATGGGTACATATAACGTGTGTGTATATACATATATATTGTACATATATAATATAATATATATATATAAACATGCATACATAAGACGGCGGTGCTCACGTATATAAGCATCAATATGTCCAATATTCGGGGCCTACGTAAATGCATACATACATAGGTATACGCACGCGGGCAACGGTATAACGTGCGCTCACCGGCCGATATAGGTCGGTTATAGGTGGAGGGTAATATTCGAGGATGCCGAAAGCACGTTCGAGCGATCGATCTCTCGGTCTGGCCCACCCTCTTAGCGAGTCTTACACCAACACCGCACCGGCTTCTTCAATTCGCGGGGCCGCGGCATGCCGGTTGCACTCGAGGTTTCCAGACTTCAACGTCGCCAGGAGAGAGGCACGACTTGCCTCTGCAGGAGGACAAGGGAGCATCGATAGAAAGAGACAGACGTTGGAACTAGCTCAGGGTGATAGGGTGAGAAAGGGTGGCTGGGGGAAGTAGAGTAAGGGAGAAACGAGAGAAAGGGAGGTAAGGGAACGGCTCTCTCAGTAGGTATCTCAACTTACGATTGCCCCGGGGGCGTGCACAGAAGTGCAAAGCAATCGTCTCCCAGCTCGACCCCATGGCTATAGGTTCCTCTGGAAATGGTAACGTATCGAAATACATGCGGCAGAAACGGTCGGTGGGTCCCGCGTTACCCTCTACTTTCTCGTAGCTCTCGTTACACAGACAGAATCTACGACCCTCTGAATTCTCGCGAAACTGGAATTCCGCTGGATCCTTTCCCCGATCTTTCCCGGACCGTTTCTCGGCTTTCGTTTCTTTCCGCCGCTACGAGCCACGGCTCTGTGAGTTCACGTTTAACGCTTCCTGTTTGTTCGATGGCACGGTATGGTCGCTGGCGCAATTGTACGGGGAAGAAATTGAAATCGCGCTAGATTCTCGCCAGAGTAACTGGAAGCGGTGGTCGGCGCAAGGATTATCCGTCTGTTTTCTTGGGAGAATTTATGGGAAAGTGCTAAACAGTTGTTCCGGCTGGATTTATGGCGGCAGATTTGTCGCGCGGAAAGTCTGTCGGTGATGCATTGAACATCGGAAAGAGTGCTGTTGTAAATAAAGCGTGCCGTTTGTTATATCGAATGCTTTTTTTGTATCGTACGGATGGCGATGATGTGTATAGGACGCGAGTTTAAACTAACGTGATTTTTTTATGCGCCTCTTCGTGGATTGCGATAACTCAGTTGAACGGATGCAAACTTTGTCCTGTGCAGGTAATGCGATAAAGATATATTTATACGTATTGTGAGGCTATAACTGGCAACGCGAAGTAGGTACACAGTAGGATAGCGCAATTGCTATCGATGTGACTTGTTGCAAAGTTGCTCGATGAAAGCTCTCCCATCATTTTTTTTAGCCTTTTATATAATAGGTGTATTGCTGTTACGTGGAACCTAGGTAAACATTCACGGTCCAACAATTTTTTCTTACGAAGTCTAGTTTCGAACAGGTTTTAGTAGAAATAATGTGTCCGTTTATAAAGACTTTTGGACGTGGCATCATTTGAAACAAAGAAAAAACATAGTTTGCATGTTCTAAATTCTAACCATTATAATATTTTTAAATATTATACATGCTTAAATAGAGACTCAAGGATCCACAAGAAAACAAAACTGGTTACTAAATACAAGTATGCTCTACATAAGCTATTTAAATAAATTAAAATAATTATAACAAAAATTGTAAATATATTATTATAATTATTATATATATATATGTGTGTGTGTGTGTTTGTGTTGAATAAATTTAATAGATATTAGTTATTAATTTTTAAATTTACGCTTGCATATAATTAAATATATATAATTTATTATTAAAAGTTAAACGTGATCCGTTATTAAAATAATTGTCATAATTTATACAATAAATATTCGAACACCATAGTGTAAAGGTTCTAATTTCTAGTCGTTGTTCACTTACCATGTTTGCTAACTGCATTTCTATCTATAAGATAGATCCTCTCTAAAAACGATAGACTAGGGGGCATGAAGTTTCGCGAATAACTCACGTCTGGGTGTCGCCGAAGTGGTTTCAGGGCGAACCTGTCAGGCGGGGTGGGTCGAATTCTGCGGAGAATAGGAAGTTCCATTGAATTTAATCTTATTACGATTACCTTAGTTTCCTCGACGTAGACACACGTTGGAAAACAATCTGATTGGCCGTCGATGCAACCAGTCGACTATACGTTACTGCACATTATTATATGTTCCCGTTAAAGGGCATCGAACTTCATTGCGATAGCAAGGGGGTGTGTATCTGAAGGGGTGGTGTTAACCCTCTTATTGTTAGTTTAGGACTGCCATCGCAGCAACCAGGTTGCACGACTCGGGGAATTTCTTTCGAACTTCCCTCGCTTCTGAGGAATTCCGTTCTGCTGGTTATCGTTAAGGCAAAATTGTATAATTTACACTGGTAAAGTGGTTCAAGTTCAGTTGAGCTGACTTCGGTGCTCGCGCTAGGGAAACGCTGATTAAATATTACATCGGTGCACTGTCACTTGTTCTGGAACTATTCTGAACTATTATTGATGAATTTCGTAACAAGAGAATTTCGTAACACTATTTCGCTGAAATTTCATCGAACATATGTATACGTACCTGCCGCGTTCATATTGGTTCAATGGAAACTGTTAAACTTGTTTACTTCTTATCAACGGTAATTTGTAATTTAGATTGAGTCAAGCCTTGGTATTCTGCCATATTAATTGTATAAGCCAGCTTTGATACGAGAAATATGTATATGCATTATGCATATACGTTTTGCGAGCAAACTGCACGAAGAAGTGGATTAACTTCTTCATTGATACAAGTTTCAGCAATTTTCTTCGGGCAAGTGATTCAAATACGGGCAATATAACTCTATTTAATTTACTAGCAAATGAGTTTAATTACATAACACCCGAATCATGCAACTTACTCTGTACATGAATTTAAATACTTTTATGGGAGTTAATCACAGATGTGCGTAATAGAAAATTAACGAAATTTGAAGAGATCAACAAATATTCGTTTCAGTCATGGCATGTGCTTGAATTGTATTTTAATTGATACTGTTAAATATTCAAACTGATATTAACGATTTATTTCTGAAATACTTTTGAGCAATACACTGACGATTGATGGAATTTCGAATGGTTTGAATACCTAGATTGCAATGATGCAACTACATACACCATAAGCCACAAGCGATAATGGCATGCAGTGGTGATAAAATATTTTGTGATAAGATGAAACTTATATTTAACTCTATGAAGATTAATTGAAAGCTAAAGAATACTTGAGGTTCTTCTTTTATATCGATTTTTTATTTTTCCCCATGTATAATATTACATTAAATGTATATGGTACTATGATAAATTGACGGAAAGCAGAATGATATCATTTGTTTTCAACATCAGACGAATTCAGTGAAATGGAACGAAGAGTTACGAAATGCTCTAAATATTGGTGTATGAAATTTTCAATTAAATTCAGTATCATCGGATGCCCACATGAGTTGTATCACAATGATAGTTCAAGCAGCGATTATTGCATGATAGAAAACAGAGTGCCGTCGTGTTACAGCGTAATCCTGCAACAGCAGATTATCCTAGAAACCTTAGATGCAACGACACGCAGAAGAGAACGAGATTCTCGTTACATTCTACCCTGTTGCTCAGATTACGACGGGAAAACATACTACTTACGGAATCTACTGAACTTCAATGTTTTCATTCCCATCCTTTAATTTTCTTCTCGTTCCTTCGATTCTTCGTGCAATATCTTCGTCTACGACACTTCTTTCGTTTTATGGTTTTTCAACAATTCGACTATACATGTGCGAAGGATATTATCTTTTTCTATATTTTGTACGGCTTTTGTTTTGTTCTATCGCACAAATAAAATATGATATTTGCGACAGATTTTTAATTACGATACTATAGACATAGAATAAAAAACGCTAATTCTATGTAATATTAGTTGCGAAGAAATATTCTGTCCTTGAGTTGAGATTTGCAACGTATGGAATTTTATTTGAGCAATTATATGAACTGCCGTTATTGAAAACAATGATATCGATTGAAATTCCATTAAACTTCCCATTAAAGAATAATAACTATTATTCCTGGGTTACATAAAGCACTGAACAAGTAGAATATACATCAAATAAATATATCTGAAATGTTTCATTGAATTTGAAGTTTTATTGGTAACATTGAATAATTGTAATACTTGTTTATGTGTATCAATTTAATATTAAATACTTTAATCGTTGTCTACACTTCTAATTTTATTTTTTACTTTCTAAGAAAATTGAAAGTAGGAAATACTAGAACCAACATTTTTTAATACAATTGTTATACATAACTTTACTGAATATATCAATTTACAAGTAGCATTTACTATGCACTCGTCGAGCGCATAATTCATCGCTCCTAATCCCCGTAGCCTCGAACAGGAACACGCAAACAGTAATAACGGATAATATGTATACCGCATAACAATATCAAAGAGAATTCCATACATTAATTCGGTCAAACTTCAACGAATGTTGAAAACAATAATTAAGCTTCGAAATGAAAAGTTCTCCCAGATCTCCCACAATATCGAAACGAAAAGTTTTGCGTACCTAGATGAAAAAAATAGATCCCAACCAATTTGTCTACCATCTAAAATGTTCCATACCTATCCATCGAATAATGCGTTCGCGTTACAGCTATCTAGCCGGAACTCGAAAGATTTCAACGTCAAAAATTCACGGCGGCCACACGAGTAAATGCCCCTATTCAGACAAGTATCGAGATCGTACCGGCTCTCTGGAAACGACTAGACAATGTCTGGTAGACACTAATAGTCGAGGATATTCGGTAAATTCGACTGGAATCGAAATCGATCGGATGCCACTCAACAACCGGTGGCGGCAGCAAAAATTCTCAGGACGCGGTCGCTGCCACGATGATTCCCTATATACCAAATACTTCGAATAGATCCCCCCAGAACATTCTTGACGTCCGAGACGGAACTATCGAATTAACGGTGTGTACAAGCTACGGAGAAACGGTGGTTCCCGTTCTGTGCTGGCTGTAGTTGTCGATTCCCCTGCGCCAGTTCGCCACCGCATACCTGCGGCGGTGTCAGTTTTGTAGCTTTCTTCGTCAACTATTCCGAACTCTCCGACTGACGACGACTTCCGTCTATTAGATCGACCGGGCTCGTTCTCGTCATCGTCGTCGTTGTACCTTCTTCGCGGCCGAATTCCAACGTAGGCGCGGAATCTTGTCCGCGCGATGAGCGATGACTTCGACGGGGATTCACGATTCTGCAACGTTGGCTTTCACGCTAACGTGAGCGACGGAGATTGGTGCGCCACGATATCGATATTTAATCGTATTATCGATACGAGTTGTCAAGTGGGTGCTTGTGCAGGGGCGGTATAATGTAATAGAAAATTCTAGTATCTCAGTCATGTTTTGTAATAGGAATGGTATTCCTACGGTTTGTTGTGCACTGGCAAATGGACTCGTTAATGCGACGTATCACACTGATTCGCTATTTTGTGCGAAAAATAGTTCGTGTTAACCGGGTATTTTTACGTAATTAAATATTGTAAGTAAATATATCTGAGGACATTTTAATTATACCATGACTTATAACAATGAAAAGTTACACAATTTTCTGAGTTATTATTTGCATAAGGTGATATATGTAGCGGAACTGATAAGAGTTTGATGCATGGAAAAATGTTCGTAGTTTTTTCATGGCTGTTTGATAATCGATATATGATTCGTCCATAATTTCTTACGTTTCTGTCATTTATTTATTTGCTGCCTGTGTGGAGATGATTCTACGAACCATTTGTCCCACAAAAATATTAATAATATAATATTATATAAATATTATATAATATGTTAATAAATATAATATATTTATTATCAACTGATGCTAAACACAACGCAAACAAAAGCAAATTGATATTAATAAACATGTCCTTGCAATTTTTGCTTAATTTTACTCGTCGTTACAATGAAGTCCGAATTAACCAGTCAGCTGTGGCGACCTCTTCTGAGAGCGCGCACCTGCGTGTGTCGCGAGAATCAAGCGATGACGGGTATAGTCGTCAAACACAGAGTAAGTCTCGGTGTTAAACTATTGGATCAAAAAGATGGCTTTATTTTATAAAATGAACAATTTTATTACTAATATTTACTCATACACTTTAAATAAACATATACTACATATATAATGAACGAAAAACTCAGGAAAAATCAAATATCTATAAAAGTTAAAACTTCAAACTGCTGCTGTCGAGTGGTATTCACCAAAGCAAGGAACGACACATAATGCCGCTTTGCACGTCGAACACCAATACCGCGATTCTTTCCTAATCTTTTTTTTATAACAAACTATAACACTAAAATCTAAAAAACATTATCGTCGCACATGTATAAAGTGGTGATACGAACTGATAGGTAGTTCCAGCTAGTGCATACGCATGAACTCGTGCATATGCATGAATTCATCTCAAATTATTTATACCTTTTATTTGTTTGTTTATTTGTTTGTTTATTTGGAAATTGATACCACGCGATCGTCGCTCGTTACAGATGTTCAAACGAGTTCCAGCAACTCTTCACCCCCTACTGCGTTTGCTGTTCGAAACAATAAATAAGCGAAGCTAGAAGCTGAACTTTTACCATAGCTGTAGCCTGTGCATTTTGTTTTTTCCTCACCTCCTTTCACCCCCACCCCCCTAATTTTCCCACTCGTAGTTTCACGTGTTTCAAGCGAATTATTCTAGATCTCGGAACAGCGACTTTTAGCGATTAGAGAAATCATGGAAATCCAAGAGCCGGGCGAAACCACCAGCGGTTTCTTTGCACCTAAATTCGTCGATGCAAGCGGGAACTGGATGACCAAGAAGCGACAATAACGCTGGAGAGATAGCATGTAATAAGAATAATTGTCGACTATGTTTTATGCATCGTGGTGATTCCGCATTCAGCCACCGAAGTAGTCGCGTTTGCTTAACTTTCTTGTAGCGGAAATTTAAAATCCTCAACGGTGCAATTCCTTCGCCCTGCTCGGCCCTTCGTTGCTGATCAACTTCAGTTGAAATTGACGCTCACCGTTCCTCTCTTCACTTTCACCCAATCTTTCTGGACGTTGTTTCTTGATCGAAAGTGTAAAATCTTGGCTAAATATATGTGGGCCCCGGGGTTACGGTGCATTAAGTCATACTTTTTAAACTTTAAAAAAGAGCCCGTCAAAGGTGCAAGAACCTTGTTACAAGATGTGGGCTTAATATCATTTTCACATTTTTATATTGAAAACTAAACAATTTAGTACGAAATAATGTTTGCCATCGGAATATGCGAAGAATTTAATCGGGGAAGCATGTAAAATGTAATTTTTTGAAATAGTGGATTGAACACACTCTGGATCTGGGGTCCAGATGTATGCACACATATTTCTGTGACTTTGTACCATATTCAGATTTTGTTCAGTTTTATTATGAGAAAATTGTGACTTGTTAAATATGAATAATGAATTTCGCGCATACTACAAATGACAGCGGTACGATTTTGTTAAAAGTAAATATTCCATTTGTACGCTTAAATACTGTGATTGAAATTCGAATCGAAACGTGCACGAAGCGTAATATTACATGTGTGTGATGTCAACAAAATGTAATTACGGGTTGGAGGTATTATTGCCGTGCAACAATACACTGGGTATTATAATGTATGGGCGATAGCGATTGACAGATTTTTCATTAACCGGGACGTGGAATTAATAACCGGATAATTAATTGTACAGGTTCGGTCATACGATTTGTTGCATGCCAATAAATGTAAATCGTGAATGGTAACAAACGATTCCATAACTGTATTTCTCGGAGAATAATAATTATTACTTGTTTAAAAACTAAATTAACTTACCCCGCGAAATGCTTTTTAAATTAGATAAAATTACAAATACATTTACAATAAAGGCCAGAAAACTAAAATATTTAGTTTTAAAATATTTGCCCATTGAATAAAATTATAGAGACGTTCGTTGGTAATAAAAACTTCAGTGGAGAAACTGTTTTTCAAAATAACTTTAAGCTGCTAAACACATTGAGCCATTACAGAAACAAAAATAAACTCAGCAAAAAAATGCAGCAAAAAAAATGTAAGGGCGGGCAGGTTTTACATGGACTAGAAAAAATACTTTAATAATCAATTACACATTCCCACTTCTAATCCACTGTGCAATGATAAATACTAATGAATATAAAACACATTTATTAAATATTCCACACCATTATTTACAATTTACCTAACAATTACAAATACAGTCTCTCCCATTTTTCAAACACGGTGCACCAGACTCCCAAGTGCATCCATTACAATTAATTCACAAAAATGAATATCTCACAAATAAGCACACAACATGCCACGTTAAAAATACGAATTTACTTAGAATTATAACTTCCTGCGTTGTTTCCTGCGCCACGTCTCGAGTGGCTCCACTTTATCCGCGCCCCGGTTCCTCGAAATCCCCCAGGCAACAGATCAATCTAACAAGCACCCGTGGTTTTGTTTCAGATGAATCACCAGCGCGACTCATCCAAGCACCATTCGTCGACGGATTCGCGACTACTCTCAACACGGGTAAGTTTCTATTCCGATCTTCGTGCACTCTCGTTGCTGGCTATTTAAGTTGCACACGCGGCACAGGCCTCGAGGAAAGACTCGAAAGGCGCGTATCGAAGCTGCGTGGAAAGAAACAAGCAACGACGTCGTTGACGACGTCGACGAGGGGTCGAGTTGGTTGACCCCGCAGCGCTCAGCGAGCGACTCTCTCGTGGCTCGTGTATCGGATATCTTGAAAATCTCGTGGGTCAGGGCGTGGTGGCGAGCCGGTCCGCAATCACGTTGGCCTGCCATGCCGCTCGACGAACTTCCCGTCCACCCGTTCGCTAGCTCGCTCCTCCAATGCATCCACCGCCAATCTTTCCCCTCCTCCGTCTCTCTCATCCCTCGCCTCGTATGTACATTCAGCCGTTCCGATTAGTGGCAAATAATACCGGCAACAATAGCCGCTGCTCGATACTGCTCGTTCTGGCCGCACTTATGCCCGCTGTCTGTGTTCATAAAGGCCAGCAATGTATTCGTGTTCTTAATACGTCTGTACGTGTACCTACGGCCAGTTTATCGCGTGCGTCCCCACACGGCTGATACATAGCTTCGTGTGCGTGCTCCCCCCATGCACATGTGTCTCTATGATCTATGCGCACCCACTTGCTTGCGTGTACACACACACGGGTACATATGTGCATGTGGATCGTGGCACGCGTCCCGTACAGACTTGCGTGCCGCGTACAGAGACTCGTAAGCTCGTGTGCGTGCTGGATTCTACGCGTGTTATATCTTATATCTATCTTGCGGAAGTGATACGCGTGTTCGCCGCTGTTCGTGCGTGCTGTGTACTTTTGCGCGTGTCGTATGCGTCTCGCGCTACGTATACCACGCGCAGTCGCGAATTATGTATATTAGGATGCGCGTGACCCGGGTCCTCCTAGGCGCCCACGCAGGATGCAACAATGCGATCCCATATGGAGCGAGCTGGCGAATCTACACAGGCGTGTTTATCGGTACCTCTGGCGAGGCACGCGAGGCGTAGCCTGGCTTGAACCTGGAGCGCATGAAACGGCGCGCTGTTCGACTTGCGCGCGTTGCGTGCACGCGTGCACGAGACCCTTTGTGTTCCGGGTTCGCTCTCGTGGAGCTGCTTTCGCAACCAGCGCCGCATAGACACGAGCCAATCAATCCCCATCTGCTTTCGGATTTCGCATCCCCTACGCGCGCTCCACTACCCTCCTGCACCTACGTCTCTGGAATTTCGATCATCTTCTGCTGGAAACAGAGATTTATCTCGCGTGCTTTCCTTTCTCTTCGACAGCAGTAGATTTCGTGGCTTGTTCTGCCCCTTCTTCGCGATTCTATCAGCATCCTTGGTAGGCACTCGCTAAGGGTGCGTATCCATTTGCTACGTATTCGCGTATCGTCGCATTTTGAACGTTCACTGCAGTGCACTGTGCGACGTTCAAAGTACATACCAACGGTAATATTCTTTTGACGTGATTATTTCCGTTGCGTATCTCCGTTTAAAGTTCTGCTGCGCAACGAAGCAATGCTTGCTTCTCCCCATTGAGACGGAATACAGTACGTGTAAGCGTTCTGCACGATTTAGGCGCCGCCGCCGGCCACACAGTGCTTGGAGATGTTACGATCACCGGGTACGAAACAAGTACAATACGCACCCCAATATTCTGCACCCCCTATGATCTCGAGGGTAGTCCGCGTGTGGAGGCAATTTTATTCCGCTTCCAGCCGAGCATCGTTGCTGACAGCGGCTGTTCGTTGGTTTCGGTACATAAAGATCGTGGCGAGATCCGTTATCTGGATGGACGATGTCCTCGTTGCAACCCTGCATCCCGATGTCCAACGAACCGTGAACTCATCTTCGAAGATATGACAGCGGCGATACTTTAGCACACCCTTGGGTGGTATGTAATACTCTGTCGGTTCTGGTTTTAATCTAGCCGCCTAGATTCTGAGGGGTTTCTTATCGCTAGGGCGATCCGTCGTTTGTCATCTTGTCAGCGGCCGATAGTTGGTGAAAGCCACCCTATGTTCCGTTCAGGTTAAATAGCTTTTTTGCCACCGGTCTGCATTATCGGAGTTATCGCTACCGTGGATCCTACGATCGAAGAAACGCGTCGTTAATCTTAAGAGTTTGATTTCTGTATGCATCCAGGTCGAAGGTTAAGGTCGAGCATTCGAATCGCCGGATGAGACGCCGTGTCAAAGGAAAACCGGCTAATTTTCACTGCATACAGGGGACCAGTCTCTCTTCCCTTCGTTTATCTTATCTGCGCTTCGATTGCACGAGGCAGGACGTTGTACGGTGGGAAATTTACCGCCATCGCCGCGAGCACAGTCTTCCTCGAAGACGCAGATAATGATTCGAATTACAGAGACGGTGTCTGCGCCAACTCTCGCAGGTGCCTAATTGTGTGCGATTGCGGCAAACTCGCAGGTTGTCGTGCGGTGGTTTCGTGAGGTCCGTCACTTGCAGCTCCGACCTGCGGAATCGCGATAAATGCGAACAGGTACGTGGCCGGGAACGGGCTCCGACGATGCGAATGACCTCGTAAAATGCAACCAATCTGCGTCTTATCTCTCTGACACGGCGATAACTTTTATCATCGCGTACGCCGGTCTCGATGCTCCCACGCGTAATTTGTCTTTGGTCGATTTTCCCCGTGTCCACTGTCAATCAAGCTTTTTATTGGTGGCGTTGGTTCGTATGAACGCGGTTCAGATATATACGTCAGCGAAAATTTGTGTTTGCGTTAGAACCGACAACTGCGGGAACAATTCTTGTGATTGCGCTGAATGGCTTCTTTGCGAGCAATGGATATTCTTTATGCACTAATGTTGATGCCGAGGGGTGAATGGGCGAATAATTTGATAGATATTGGAGCAGGTTATTGTGATACACTATATGTATTTGATGCAATACAAATGTCTTCATCTCTAGAATGCTTTTGAATATAATGTTCCAACCAATAGATTTAGAATTAATTTCTGTTTTAACGTCAACGTATTATTTACTAAGAAAAAGGAAAGAATTTTTCAGCGGGAATGTAAATGTTCGTAAATAATTAAGAATAAGAACCGTTCGACTGTAGGCGCAGTGCAAGTTAGATTCGAAACGAGAGTGGAAACTTTTCGTCCATAAACAATCTTATGTGACAGCATTGGCGCCATTGTTCAATTCAGAAAATGCACTAATGTCCCATGCAAAGGTGAAGCGGTTCGTCTTGTATTCGGTGCATTCACACTCGAACTGCGCGAGCTTGCGAATATTTCGCGGAATATTCGCGAAAGGTGGAGACTTCATTAAGCGCGGCGGCGGTGGCTTATTAAAAATGCCCACGAAACTGGTTCTCCTGTCAGATCTGATTACGGGTGATGGAGTGCACTGTCGTAATACGAGCTGTGAACTGTGATATCGGTTTCGCTTGAAATTTTGCTGTTTCAAGATGAACGGTCCCTGTTTCTTAACGAGCTAAAAATATTAACGAAACAGATTTCATCGCGGTAATTTTTTATTTAAATCATGATTAAAATTTTCAGATGATTGTTCGTTCTACTTTTATTTTACTCACTTTCCTGCTCGAGCTACCGGATAGATATGCGTAACACCGATAGAGTATCGCACCTGACATCCGACCAAAATTGCTATTTGCAGTTTCCTCGTTAAAAATAGAAGTCGCGCATAGCTGAAAAATAGAAATCGGAGCAGTCACGAGGTATCGTTGCAAAAGAATCACACAACCACCTTTCAATATTCATTTGTTGTAACTTCATATTGTAACCTGGCCCTCGCGTGTTGGTATGGTGGAAAAGTTTCCGTGGTTAATCTCTCATCCTTTTGTTTGCGAATAGAGCGATGAATATTAATACACTTGTTAAAACAATAGATTACATGTGAATAAATTACGAAGTCGCCGATAGGGGACCGCGCGATTTATCATTCGCGGTAAAAGTTGTACTGTATTTTTGATGACTAGTTAATGAAGGATGAATCGATGAGAGGGTGATACAGAGGATTCACGTTCTCGTAACGCTATAGTGCCCTCTCGAAACTCGTTTCTATTCGTGAATTATTTGCCGAATTGAACAAATGTTCTGAATCTAAAGGTATAAAGTATGTCGAAGTGATGTAGACAATACATACCGATTGCGTAATAAAAATGTAGGTCAATAATAGGATACTTCAGGGATTTTCAACCGGTGTACCTCGAGATGACAAGGGTTAAAAAAACAAAACGAACTATAATTGCCTTTTTAAATCAGTCAGAAATGTAGCTATACCCTTTTAACAGGTTGACGAAGTAATATAATACGTATACTTTTTGGTGTGCCGTACAATTTTAATAATTACATAGTTTGTGTGTCGTGAGATAAAGAACGATAAAAATCGTTGGAATACTTTTAAATAATACAAATATTTCGTTCAGAGTGTGGGCAATTTAATGACAAGTAGTAATATTCAGGAACCGAGAGGCGCTTCAAAATCTCGTTATTGGTGCAGTTAAACGTATCGAACAAGGTTGATATTGCATTTGATGTAGATAACTCCAACGCTGCAGTAATGTCGCATATCTGTAGATTTGCATAGCTTAAATGTAAATATACAAACGGGTTAGATACATAAATCGATTGTACCCACGTTGGCCATTAATCATATCTATCGACAGAAGAATCTGGCCTCTTTCAGTATGCGGTTCCGTGCCAAAGACAACGTCGACAAGAAAAAGATGGCAGGAAGTGGCGATTTTATTAGTCACGGTTTTCTATGTAAAAACCGCTTGTTAGGGAAATTAAAGCGTGGGGTTACAATGATACGCGTCATTAATGTGACCAGAATGAAATTAAGTTGAGATTAATATAACTACAGTGTGTTAAGAAATGATAGGTTCACTCACACTTATCATCGTAACTTATAGAGAAATGTATCAATTGCTCTCAAACTTTCGAGATATAAGGTCCTTGTACTAACAAATCTTATTGCTAAATTTCGTTTTGGAGTAATATTTAAAAATGACGTAACATAAGAAAATCGTAACTTTAACATATTTCAACTATTAATAAATGATAGGTTCACTTTAAAAAACATATTTATACATCGTCATTAAATAATTCCTAACAAAGTAAAAATTAAAATTAACATCTAATAGGTTTTCCACCACTTTTAATTAGTAAATTGATTCGCTTTGGCATAGATTTGATAAGATCTGTGAGTTGTCGACTAGTAACGCGATCCCAAGCGTTCATAATTGCCGTTTTGAGCCCGTTTACATTATTGAATTGGCGACAATCATCGTAAACATCGCGTACTAGTTGTTCCGACAAATTCTCAATAGGGTTAAGGTCAGAAGACCTTGATGGCCATGTTAACGTGTCTATATTTTTACTATTTAACCATTGTCTAGTGCTTGAGGAAGCGTCTACAGCTGCATTATCATGCATAAATTTTAATTTTGCAGACGGAAAACGGCGAATATAGGGCAAAAGGTGTCAAGCAGCAAAGTTCACAATGAATGCATTATAACGAAAGAATATTGTGATGTATTAAATTTTGGTGCATTAACAAATCATTTAATCGCCATTTTAACAAGTGAACCTATCATTTATTAACAGTTAAAAAATGGTTACATTCAGTAAAAGATTTCTAGTTTCTTTCTGAACCGTTATTTCCATATAATATTTAACAGAAACGTTTGTTAACATAAGAGCTAAAGATTCTGAAAATTTGAAAGTGATTCATGCACTTGTTTCTAAATTACCACCATAAGTATGACTGAACCTATCATTTCTTAACACACTGTATTTATAATGGTAAAAAATGGAGAGAGTTGAAGCTGGTTTTAATTTTTAATAGGAATAAATTCTGTACAATATGGTTTAAATAAGAATTTAATTGAAAATTCCAATGCAATATTTATTTATTTATATTACATTAACGAAAACATAATAATTATTCTCGTATATCTTGTACAAAATGACTAAAAGTCAAACAATATTCAACATTGAGTAATGGCATTAAATAATTCAGGTTCAGAGGATAAACTTTACCTAATGCGATTAATGTGCTAATACGATTTATTGATGGATACATGAACATTTCGTGCATACTTTCGACTGAATAACAAAGCTATCATTTGTTTTATAATTTTCCTTATAATGCAACATAACTTATACTATCCACGTTTAAATTGTTACTGCAACTACGAATAAAATAGTTCAATCTGGAATGAAATTAAAATGAAATCGCACTCTGGACATGAAATATTCTATATAAATTTTCATCCGACAGTTATAATTCTGGTTCATAACCGCTATTTATTGAATTTAAATACCAAAATTCCCCATTGCTTGGACGAAGAAAACTTTTTCCAATAAAAGCGATCCCGATCAACCAAGCTTTTCATCATCGATCCAAAGAGACAGCTTCAAATTCCAGAGCAAATTTCCCTCGTTACTCGTCGCATTAATAACACAATTCAGTTCTATAGGCGATGTGGAAAAAATTCACCCTCTACAAACGCCTTACACTCTTCGCATTTTTCATAAATACGTCCAGTCGCATTTCCGAGGACTATTTTTCACCTAAAAGCATCCGCGACGATCATCTTCTATATTATATTATTTCCAAGCATTCAGAGGAGAATTGGAGAATTTTTCGGAAAATCAATGACGGCGTCGAACCATTGATAAGATGGTAGGGGAAGGGGGTTGCAAGATGGGGACAGTGTTTATTTTTTCATGAAAACAGTTAAAGAAACATTTGCAAACCGCATAACACCACCGACATTAGTGTAAATGATGTTTAGGTGCAAGTGGTGCGAAGCTACAGAAGAGAGAAATTGTAAAAAAAATATTAGCTATCATCATAAGGCAAGTGCTGTGTTTATTGTTCCCCAAACTACATTAGTTGAAAAATGGTTTTTTATCGAAAAACTCCACCATCGCCGTTCAAAGTGTGGCACCTTCACGGACGGTGAACTTGATTTCTATCTTTTGATATTTAACTTCTAGAATAGAAGGATCTATTAATTTATCTTAAAGGAGTGGCATCATCGCTGGAACCCACATTCTTCTTTCTCATTTTTCCTGTTTAACTTATTAACTTATTAGACAATTTATTTTACAGTACTTTCATAGACCGATACTAACACAGCGTACACTATTCTTTATAAATACTGCCCCATCGTACCTTTTATGTATCCTGTATAATATTGACCAACCGAAACCATAACGTATTTTCCTGGATGTCACCGTTTCCGTCATCATGGAACAACGAAACACGTTTATACTCCTTCGAGTATAAATCGTTAGCGATCAAGTGCGATCGATCAGCCGTCGCGCGAACGACCTTTCCCCCTCAGAGACCGGAAGCTCGCGAATCGAGACGAAGAAGTGTGAAGGCTGATTCCGACACAGCGCCGTAAATCACCACCGGCGGATATATAAAAGCGATTATCGAAACTTCGCTAATGCAATTTTCCTACCGTCTGCTCTGGCGCACGGTACACACAGTGCATTAGTAAACGGTTGGCCAGATGCGTGGCAAATTGATAGAGAAGCGCAACGATTCCGCAGACATTATTATTTACATATGCGTTGCGAACGCTCCCCTGTGTAACGTTCTCCATTCGAAGGCGAAAATTGTTGTCACGTGGATTATAAAAGTCTGGCGTGTGGCAAATTTAATATTAACATACGGGAACGGTAACTCTTAACCAGTCGCGTTCTCACAGATACATGTTCCACCGCTCATGATTATTAGATTTAGACTTGGAAAAGTGAAAACTGGAATGTTTGGAAAAGTAATATTTGTGGGTGAAAGTGTGAGATTTTTAAAGGGGTTACTAGCACGATAATGTGGATTTGTTTATTTGGCTTATACGTACATACTTACGTGTATCTATTGTATTATGTATATTGTATTATATGATCAGGTCGTACAGACCCGAACACAATGTAAGGTTTAAGTAAATGTACTAAATGTATATTTACTAACACGTATATGAATATCCAAGAATGATAGGAACAATCTACAATTACCATAATAGTTGTTAAAGACTGTTTTGTTCTCCAGTGAAGTAGTTTTAAGGTGAGGTATATCTCGCAAGCAAATTATTAAAAGACTACAGCAGAAGAGAAAGCACTATCATTAGCGACCAGAAAATGGGTCATTTGCAACAGCGACAATCTCGTGCAGCACATTTCTTTAATATTGTGCGGAGAGATATTTTCGAGTATTACGAGATGCTTGTAATGATATAAAATTTTTACGGCATGAAAAAGAATTTTTTCTGTTACAGATACAATAACTCTCTATTGTTCCGACGTATTTAAATCTCACAAGGGCTGGAGATGAATTAAGAAATGGATAATTAAACAGTTGTCTACTTCAAAACTTGAATTAAGAGACAAATTGTATAGAAATAATCTTCGTTGTTTGTTATCAAATTGATACTTCATATGCCACTTTTGCAGTAAGTGGAAAATTATGCAAGATGTATAAATAAATTGCTTAAATTACACGTAGATAATATTGCAGCTTAAATTATTGTTCGATCAATTGCTAAATTTTTATTCAAACCAAATAATGGTTCATTGAATTATTAAAAATATTGAAATCGCAGAAACTCTTCAACGAAAAATTATTATCAGCATATAACCAAGGACTCGCTCAGTGTAATACATTATATCACAGAGTAAAAAATTGCTTTAAGTAAACCAATGAGGTATTAACCATCGAACGCAACCACTCTGTTACGTGGATAATTAATCCGTAACTTGATTGAGTTGACGTGAGTTTTATCCGAATTAGGGTGCGATCGATCCATCACCTGATGCTTGAATTTTTTCGTCTCCAACAATTTCCACTGACGTAGAAAGACATAGACGTTGGTGTAGTCGATGAATCGTGGTCGATGGATAGAAAAGGGATAACCGATCCGTACTAATGCGATCTTTCAGCCATTTCGATACTTTGGTAATCGTATCGTTTCGACCATACGTCAAGTGTTTGTGTTACGGTCTCAGAAGATTCAATTTCAGTTAACTAAACTATCGATTGAAAAGCACATCAGTAAACAATTGCGAATGTAATTACTAAGGTGTCTTAAATAATTTTTGCCATAGATGTTTCACTTGTTTTTAAACATATCGACTGAAATTACAAATACTTTCCAGTTTTCGATACGATTAAGTAAATACGGATATAATTTATTCGATAACCGTATCTATATTTGTAATTTACCAACTGTCCATGCAAATTTTTGTTAGTACGCTGTAAACGGTGTATAATAGTGATGCTACTATTTGTATAACGAAAAGGAAGTCTGTAGTACTTTTTAATAACGGTACTATGTATCATTTATGCTTTGCCTCATTATTTCGCCTCTCTCTCTCTCTCTCTCCCCCTCTCCCCCTCCCCTCCCTCCCTCCCTCCCTCACCTTCTATTTATCACGCACTCTTCACTATCTTGTATGCATTATTACGTAGATCTCGAGAGCAGCCACTCTCAGACAAAACTAATTAGTGCAATTAGAAATATGCACATTATCCAACCCTCTATCTTTTAAAACGTTCCAGTCACACCCAGCACTCACGTTAATTCGTACACACCTACAATATTCAGTCAGACAGGAATTTAATACCGTGTCGTTCTCACGTAAACTTCTCCCTCATATTCGTTCTGTTGAGAAATTCATAATCCTATTCTAAAAATTGTATATACATACATGTAGTATCATTAAAAAAAACCGTATTAAATATAAACAATTTGCACATTAATTCATATGCTTCCCTCGAGAATTAATTGAATTATTCAATATTTTATACGCTACTGCCGAAAAATTTGAGTACAGAAAGGTTTCGAAAAATTTGATAATATTTAATTAAAAACTGAGGTGCTCTTTCAAGTTCGGGTATATCGAACTCGTTCCTGCATTATGAAACTGAGAAATTAATTTCTTTCCACCGAAGCTTGCTCGTATTCCACTGTTACTTATAACATTATCGTATTACTTTATATAGAATATAATGATAATTTTAAAACGCACTTGAATTTCACAACCCACTCCGGTATTAACTAAATATCGACGTGGCCTACAATTCCAGGTTAATCGCGATCGATTCGATTGATTTGTTATTCTTGGTCGACGTTGTTATGTAGAGAGTTCCGCACCGCGAGAGAATATAGGAAATCCGACTAATTTACAGAATTGAAGGAAAAGTAAGGAATACCGTATTTTCTAAACGTAACGTAACTTTCAGTGTCACGGTGCCTAGCCGTCCATCATCTGCATTCCAATTACGCGTCAATGAAGGTTCTAAAGGAGAGAATAGTAGTGGCTTATCGCGAAAGGATAGGGTGAGAGTGAGTCGATCAATGCATCCCTTGATCCGCTGTAGCGAGGTAACAGTAAATGCGCAAAAATGAGACAGACGTAAGAACTACTGTTTGCATTTTGTTCATAAATAGTTGTGCATTCATTGCTGGCTTTGAAATTGCGAAAAACAGTGCTACGTTGAATTAGAACAAATTTTCCTTTCGTGAAAAAACGTTAAGGATCATATACAGAATGCAGCCTTCTTTGAAGAAATGATTTTGATTTGTTCAATGCTTTTTAGTGACCATTTTAAAAGACCCCGAAGCTCTTTATTTAGAACAGAAAACCATCAGAGGATAGTTTTGGTTGAAAATTTCAGGAAAAGGTGCTTGCTCTATATTTTTCATTAGTATATATTTTGCTGTTTATTAAAAATATTTTAATAATTGTTATTCAAACATAGATTGCCGCAGCATTTTGTATCTAACTGTATGATTTTATTGAGAAAGGTAGGTTTCGTTATTCGAGATACTTTTCAATACTATTGTATTTACAAAAGCATGGTATAAAGGAGCAGTGTTATATGAGGATTATCTGTATGTTGTTTGTTTTTATGGTGGAAACATGTTAGATCGATTTAAGCAAGCAGGGTTGTAATTGATGCGAAACTTGCGTGAAAATTAATGGAAAGATTGTGGCAGAATGAAATGTGTGATTAACGTCATTGCATTTGCAAATTGAAGACTAATTGATATGGAGTGCGGTTGTTATTGTTATCGCAGAACATTGCATATATTTTTTCCAGAGCTGCATGTCCCATTTTAATCTCAAAGGGTTAACTCAGTTGATTTACGGATATGTAAAGTATCAGCATAAAATCATACGACTATTTACAGTAACCAACCTAATACACATTACGGGTATAATACAGAACGAGGGTAAGATAGAACATAAATTTATTTTACTGCGAATACTATCAGCAGTGAAATGGAATGTTAATGTATTATCATAATTACTTATGATGAGTAAGAGTGATTAACTTACAATTAATAATACTAAAATTGATATTAATATCGTCTTGTATTACTTCCGGAAGACCGGATAAAAACAATACATAATTGCATAATAGTAATGATAAATTAATTTTATATTAATACATTTAAAATAGATCTACTGAACAATTTCATTTCAAGAGTAGGTAATAATGTATTTTTTAAGTCTTCTTTCATCGTCCAAAGAAATGTAATAAAGCAATACAATACATATGTATATGTTAGCGTTATCCACGTACCCTGTGGATAATTGATGATGGGGACACAGTCCTGCGTGTGGTCGGAGAATGTTTGGGAATAGACAATCGGGGCGACAGACGATGGCTGGCGACTACTCTGGGTCTTCCAACTATCGGGTGTCGAGGGATTGTTTAGAGGAGAGAGAGTTTAAAGATGGCAAGCGGTTTGACGTCGTATTGCGAACGAATCGGGACTCTGTTCTTAAGGCCCCCCTACACGATGATGCGTGTTGCGATGCATGCATCGACTCCTAGGTTTCATGAAACGTGCGAGAGTCTCAGCGCTGCATCAAGCACCCTCCACACGACCGATTCCTCTTATCAGTTTGTCGTGTGATGCCAACGCTGAAACACGTGCGTGGAAATGTCGGATTCTGTTCCACTTCCAGTCTTATTGGCTATCGCAGGAGGTATATTAATTGTAAAAAAAGATGAATTGAAGACTAAGAAGAAATTGGCAAAAAGATGGTTAGCCGAGAGATAGAGATTTTCTAATTCTTCATTATTAAAAGAGCTGAAAACAAATGAGCCTAGTGATTATAGAAACTATTTGCGTATGGATGATTCTGCTTTTAATTATCTATTGGAAAAAATTCGGCCAAGGAATGAAAAACAAAATACAACGATGCGAGATGCAATTAGTGCAGAAGAAAGACTTTCTGCAACACGAAGATTTTTAGCCACAGGAAAGAGTTATGTAAGAATATCCGAGGTTACGGAGAGCCTCGTATGCCCAGCTGGAAAACGTCACCGCGAGGCCGCTAGGCGGGCGGGACCGGTCAACATTCGGGGGAGGGTCATAAAACAGACCCTTGAAGGAACTGCATCGTGGGACCGAGGGGCTCGCCTTCTTGGCGGGCAAGAAGGCAACACCGAGCAGTCTATGGGAAACTATCGACTAGAGCATACCGCTTACGACCCATACTAAATTGTAGTACTGTGACGACTAGGAATATATTATAGTTAAACTGAACCGTGCGACTTTTATTCGAATTTCCCCTTACAAATCAGAAGTGGGATTCACTACGTGTTCCTATACGTTGACAGGGCCACTGCATAATCGGAACACTGCGTATGTTACGCGGTTGTGAGTGAAAAACAAGAAGTGAGTTCGTACGGGATTCACTCCGCTCTTTTACGAGTCGGTGAGACTGCGGCACAACTTTGGACGTTTTGTGTTACGCGATTGTGTCTGTGAAGTTACCGTACTCAATTATATTGAGAGTGTGTGAGAACAGAGCCACGTGAAATGGACGGACAATCGCGTCGAAGCCCATCCGTCGGAAGCCAGAGACGAGAACGCGTCTCTTCTCCGGATGTCTCGCCTGTGGGACCGGTACGTTCGCGAGCAGTGGAGCACGAGAACGATGAGTCAAGGCTCGAACGCCTTGAACGTACCCTTCAGGAAAATTCACGCTCCAGGGCTCGATCGCGATCGCGTTCATCGGTACGATCCGTCGGACAAAATCCGCGAGAAGCCTCTCCCGTCGGCGATCGATTAGGAAGGCTAGAACGCATGGTGATGGACCTGAGCAGTCGCTCCTTTTCACGCACGCGGTCTCCTACACGCGCTCGTTCCGGCGATGAGTTACTCATTCCGCGTTTTGACCCCGCGAAAGACGAGCTAGTGGTCGACCAATGGGTAAGGCATGTGGACGATCTCGCGAAACGATACGAGTGGGACGACCTCTCGATGATGAGGCTGATTGCGAGTCGGTTGGGTGGCCACGCGAGGGAATGGTATGACACGCGGCAGCGCATCACTTCCACCTGGGCGGAGACGAAAGTACTACTAGTGGCACAGTTTCGGAAAGCAGTGCCGTTTTGCCGCCTTTTCAAGGAAGCCGCGTCGTACGAAGCGCAGCCCGGTCAGTGCTTAGGAGACTATTGTTTCCAAAAATTGGCGAAGTTACGGAAACTGGACATTGAGATACCGGATAAGTATCTGGTAGACATGGTAGTCGGGGGCATACCGGACGAAACGGTGGCCCGTGCTGTGCGGTCAGCTAAACACCTGGACGCGAACGAATTATACGCGTTCATGAATTCGCTAGGGTGTATGCCTCGTTGCAAGGAGACCAAGGCGGTCCCCAGCGCGTCGGGAAAACCCAGGACGCATACAAACAGGACGAGACACGCACACACCCTCAGGAATCATGAAAAGGACTGGACTGATAGATGTTATACCTGCGGAATGACGGGGCACCTCGCCAGGTACTGTAACGCACGGAAGGACGAATACAAACAAGAGGTAAATTCGTTACAAAATACAAGACCTATTAGACAATCGAATTATACGGGAATCGGACTCGCCGTACGCAAGCCCCATCACGCTGGTGAAGAAGAAGACAGGTGATTATCGGATGTGCGTTGACTACCGAAAACTTAACGCAATCACGATCAAGGACAAATATCCGTTGCCTTTAATCGACGACCAGATAGACAAATTAGGAGGCTACAAATATTTTACCGGCTTAGATTTAGCATCGGGCTATTACCAAGTACCGATGGCGGAAAATTCCATCGCCAAGACAGCGTTTATAACACCGGAAGGCCATTACGAGTTTTTGAGAATGCCGTTTGGTTTAACAAATGCCCCGGCCGTATTCCAACGATTAATGGACAAAGTGCTGGGCGCGTTGAAGAACAATATTGCCTTTCCATATTTGGACGACGTTATAATACCGGCACGTACAACGGAAGAGGGTATGGACAGGCTACGGCAGGTAATGGAAGTTTTCCGAACCCATGGACTGACCCTGAAATTGGAGAAATGCTCATTCTTTAAGACAGAGATAGAGTACCTAGGTAGGGAAATAAGCGAGAGAGGAATCCAACCCGGACGAAGAAAGGTAGAGGCGGTACGGCACATGAGGGCACCAACGACGGTCAAGGGCGTACGACAATTCCTGGGCTTGGCGAGCTACTTTAGGAAATTTATTCAGGACTTTGCAAGAATTGTAGAACCCATCACACGACTGACCAAGAAGGACGTTACATGGCACTGGGGAAGATCTCAAGAGAAAGCGTTCCGTGAAGTCAAGCAAATGTTAACAACACGCCCGGTGCTTTCGATTTTCGATCCGGAGAGACCCACGGAACTACACACGGACGCAAGCGCAATAGGCGTAGGAGCTATGCTCATGCAACGAGCGCAAAAAGAACGGTACGACAGAGCCAGACAAGAAGCGAACAAATACGTAACAGGGGAACTGGTACTAGTACAAGTGACTAGCGAACCTGCAACCGGAACGAGTCGGAAACTACTCCCCAAGTACAAGGGCCCGTTCCGAATTCGCACCGTTTTACACAACGATCGCTATGATGTAGAAGACATGCGAGAAGGGGTGAAACGTTTTAGAACAGTGGTCGCCGCGGATCGTATTAAACGATGGATCACCGTTCAGGGGAACGAGCAGGACGACTAACCTTATCGTTATTTCAGGAAATACTTACTATTATTTCAGGTTAATATTCCAGGAAAAGGGATACGGCCAAACGACCGCAAAGATGGTAAAAGACAAGGACCGTAGTACATAAAATTTAAACTATGTTTTCTCTGTACGCAGAAAAAGGGCAGATAGAGCGGGTGGAGACCTTACGACGTAGACAAAAGGAACAACCCACGCGTCAAGCGACGTCGAACGAGGAATAGCAACAACAGCATCAGCAACAACAATAGCAACAATAGCATCGACAGCATCAGCAACAACAACAGCAACAATAATGGAGGAAGCGTGCGAGGGAAGAATGCACGACGCGGTGGAGAGAAAACGTGTTGAGATACTGTTCGCATTGTACTAACCTACCATAAAGTTAATAAAGTCTTTACCTACTCTACAACAGCATTAATAGCATCAATAGCATCACAAGCACCAATAGCATCAATAGCATCAATAGCAACAATAGCATCAATATCATCACAAGCACCAATAGCATCAATAGCATCAATAGCATCAATAACAACAATAGCATCACAAGCACCAATAGCATCAATAGCATCAATAGCAACAATAGCATCACAAGCACCAATAGCATCAATAGCATCAATAGCATCACAAGCACCAATAGCATCAATAGCATCAATAGCAACAATAGCATCACAAGCACCAATAGCATCAATAGCATCAATAGCATCACAAGCACCAATAGCATCAATAGCAACAATAGCATCACAAGCACCAATAGCATCAATAGCAACAATAGCATCAATAGCATCAATAGCATCACAAGCACCAATAGCATCAATAGCATCAATAACAACAATAGCATCAATAGCATCACAAGCGCCAATAGCAACAACAACAACAAGAACAGCAACAATAGTAACGGATACAAAAACCAAGTATCGCCTGGTACCAAATCTTTACATTGGGGCCGAGTTAACGTTGTACCCTTTCTTTTGTTTAAACATATAGCAAGTCTGAGGACAGACTTATAGTCAGGATGGCCGAATGTAAGAATATCCGAGGTTACGGAGAGCCTCGTATGCCCAGCTGGAAAACGTCACCGCGAGGCCGCTAGGCGAGCGGGACCGGTCAACATTCGGGGGAGGGTCATAAAACAGACCCTTGAAGGAACTGCATCGTGGGACCGAGGGGCTCGCCTTCTTGGCGGGCAAGAAGGCAACACCGAGCAGTCTATGGGAAACTATCGACTAGAGCATACCGCTTACGACTCATACTAAATTGTAGTACTGTGACGACTAGGAATATATTATAGTTAAACTGAACCGTGCGACTTTTATTCGAATTTCCCCTTACAGTTATGAGGATTTAAAATTTTCCACTGCAATTTCACCTCAATTATTGAAATTTAATGTTTACTCTAAAAATTTGCATACAAATCAACTGAGAAACTCAAAACTATTTTAAAATTATATTTGGATATTATCGTGTTTATAATCGGATCTATACGTGTTTATAAAATGTTCCCAGAATTCCTTGTCTATCTGTATTTTTATGACACTTGAACCTTTTCAAACACTTCAGACACTTAAGAGTCAGGACTCGGGCCTTGCACACCAACAGTACCAAGACTCTGATTCTTGCTCTGATGCAAGTTTTGAATGCCGAACTATACGTACATATGTATATTGCCGTGAATCACTGTAGATCTTTTTCGCTTGAATTCTATACTTATTCTGATTTCCCTACGTTGCACAAGGAAAAATGTAAACTACGGGAGAATTTAACACATCTGGAAAACAAAACTTTGTGAGTTACCTCTTTCGGCCATAAAATACCTTTCTTCAAAAAATCAAACTTAATAATAATAATAATAATAATAATAACTAATAGCATTTTTCCTGTCGTTTATATTCCTCGCCGCGTAGCGTATGAAGTTACAAGAAATTAGCTAGAAATTCAAATTGAAATAAATTAAAATCTATAAAAATCAATAAAAATATATTTGTTACATAGCAATAATTGTATTGAATTCTAGGATTTCAAATAAGCATCTCCTATTTCGCCCAATATTCTCAATAATTCATTTATAAATGCAATTGAAAAAGAAATTTTATTGATAATTTTGTACCGACAAGATTGCATAATATAAAAAAATGAGGGTTAAATATATGATTTTCGACTTAAAATATTTTTTTGCGCCTTTGAGAGGCAAACTGATTTGCCGTGAACTACTGGTCTGCATTGGATCTAATACGGAGTCGTGATTCTAGCGTCGATGCAAGTTGCATCGATGATGATTCCTCGATGCCGGCCTACACACATTGCAACATGCATCACGAAACCTAGGAGTCATGCAACATGCATCATCGTGTAGGGGGGGCTTTAGAGGGTCTGGCCACGGAGTAGGGAAGGCGATGCCTTTTGGTAAGAGGACTGTGATGAACCCCATGGCACTTACCCCAGAACCTCGAGCGAATAAGCATTTATTTATTAAATTTAACTAACTTATAGAAATAATCATATTATTTCTGACATATACTAGTAGTAAGAAGAAAAAGTGGTAAAACTAGGGAACAGCCCAGACCTCACCGATTTCGATGATTTTTGAATATGCTGTAGATCACAGTATTCTGAACAACTTTTTCCTATGCATGTAATGGTCGCTCGGCCTTAGTTTTCGAGATATTTGCAAAAAAGTATAGCTACTACTACATGGAATTTTGTCTATACGTGCACGCTCGGGGCAACGTGTGGAACCGCCGCGGCGCACCGCTTTTCCGGCAGCCGGCGAGGGATCAGTATACCGGGTGGACTCATCAAAATTGTACCTCTAGAACTGGATATATCATATCAGATTTGGTATTGGCGGGGGAGGGGCCCTGTCCCTCCCCCTGCACCCCCTCCCCGTAAATTTCTAACCAAACCTAACCCGAATCTAATTTTTATTTAATTAGATATGAGTTTGGGTTAGATTTTGCTTTTTCGATGAGAAACTCATATTTAACTCAAACAGAATTAGATTTGGGTTAGGTTTGGTTAGAAATTTACGGGGAGGGGGTGCAGGGGGAGGGGCAGAGCCCCTCCCCCGCGAATACCAAATCTGATATGATATATCCAGTTCTAGAGGTACAATTTTGATGAGTCCACCCGGTATACTGATCCCTCGCCGGCTGCCGGAAAAGCGGCGGTCACACACGTTGCCCCGAGCGTGCACGTATAGACAAAATTCAATGTAGTAGTAGCTATAGTTTTTTGCAAATATCTCGAAAACTAAGGCCGAGCGACCATTATATGCATAGGAAAAAGTTGTTCAGAATACTGAGTTCTACAACATATTCAAAAATCATCGAAATCGGTGAGGTCTGGGCTGTTCCCTAGTTTTACCGAAAAAGTAAAGGGTAGATGTAACGAGAATTAATTATATGGCTGACAAGGGCGCAATTAAAACTGCAAATTAAATAGCTAATCGTAATTACTACGTAAAAGATTATGCAATTTAATATTTTGCTGGCTGAAAAATGTAATGCCATCTCACTTTAAAAATACAAAAAAAAAGTATCTTCCTGCTTTTGTTTTCCATGTCAATTTTTCTTATTACCCATGGATAGGACTTACTTTTTCAGCCTTTGTATCTCGACGGGTTAATACGCCGTGGATACCATACACAATGCAATTAAATTTTAATGAGACTTCTTCATCAGACAGAGTTTCCGTTTTCCGTTTCAGAAATAGACCATCCAAATAATTTTGCGCGAAATTGATAGGCAGAGGAACGAGTTAACTCCCCGACGCTAATAATTTCCGTAAGCCCACGGAGATTGGATACCTCTGGAATAAAATTGCGCTACTTTGAAATACGGTGCAACTTTAAAACCAATGTATACATGTTTACTATTCGCGTGAAATTCATCTCCAAAACGAAGGAATATAAAGCGAACCTGACTGCTTGGCGACCGATTTCTTGCACAATATGAAATAACAAACCCCGACGAATATATCTAAATGTACCCAAGCTGCTTACATTACTAGCAAGGAAAACGGATCCATTTTTCAAAGCATGAAATTGAAGAAATATACGTTCTACAAAGTGCACATCTATCAGCGTATAACTATTTAACCCTTTCCCCATGACGCTCTTTTAAAACTCGCATACACCCAACCTTTTATTATTGCGCGGAAAATGTATAATTAATTTATACCAAATTGTATTATTCAAAATGTGAAAATTCATCTTGCAATAAATAGGATTCAAAATCGTGATTAATTATATATAATTATAACATTTCTAGTAACTCCAGATATGTTTATTTCTTTTTCTCAATAATAACAGTCAATCAATCCGTTTACACAATATTTTTCTCTATTTCGTGGTAGTAATTTGAAGAATAATAATATCACCGCCTCGTCACCGGTTCGTTACGCTTTGAATAAACGATCCGCGATATTACTCGATTTTCGAGGGGCCTCTAGGTGCATTCCCGCACTGCGAGGATTAATCACGGCTGTACGACCGCGGTTCGCGATCAAATGGTCATATAGACAAATCGAGTCACGGGTATCGCGACGTACAGTCGCGATCAGAAAAGTTGATTCCGCGAGGGGCAGCGATTTTTCCTGACACGACGTGCGACGGAAAAAAACTGATTGTGTCGACGCCGTCAATCAACGAGCGGCGGATATAAAAGCGATTACCGAAACATCACTAATGTGATTTTCCCGTCGAGTAGAGCTACCTTTGCGGTGTACCAGCGCGACACCGGTGACTCCTGCTTGCTTTGCTCGAACGAGACTGAAATTCATCGTTTCGGAACGAAACGAATGAGGGCAAAAGACAAGAGAAAAAAAGAAGAGGGGGAAAATAACGGATGGGTCAGGGGGCGATACGCCTTTTGCGAGGTTCAGAGCATCGACAGAAACGTCATCTCGGGGTAACGCGATTAGCGTATCTCGTTTTCGTTTCGCCGATTCGAACCAGCGTAAGTACACGCGTGGCAAAGGTGTACGACCTGTACGATAATCGAGACCCCTGCTCGGGCTGTCCTAAGGTTATTTACCTGGATAAACCGTTCGATAGAAGAGTGCGCGGCTGCCTGCGTGCTCCACGTGAGACACCGTTTAATAATTTCACAAGCTCTGTGTGCAATTGGAATATCACCTGGTGTGGAATACCGTGTAAGTACATTTTTCACATCGCGGCAGCTGATAGACACGACAAGCCTGTTCTACGGATCGTTGCACTCGCCTCGTATGTATTATATACGTTACTCGCACGAGAACCACATGCATTGGGATCGTAAATCTTTCGATATGAGAGAACAAAGAAACTCATCGGGAACATTCGAGGGGCAAAACGTAATTAATTCATGCGATACATCTTTTCAATTTCGTGCCTGGTGAGAGTGGTATAATAAATAAATTAGATTGCCTAATAAGTGTTATATTTCTGGTATAAAAGATGTGGTGTAGAAGTACGTCGGAAAGGTCGAATTTCGAATAGGATATAATTAGTAACTGGGCTAGCAAGCAGGCGTGCTATGTATGTTCCACTTTACCATTTAACTACAAATTAATTATTAAATTGTAGGACACAGCGCGTAATAGAAAATTTGCACAGATGTTGATTACTTAGAAACTGCTCTGCATGAAAGCTTAATATTGATTGACTTTAGATAGGAGGTCCATACACGCTGAAATATCTTTTTTGTTATATATTTCTATTATTGCATCGTTCACAGTCTCTATTATAGACCCGTATACCTTTTGCAAACAACAATATCAATGCTCCTAGAACTTTTAGTTTTCAGTCCACTTCCATATTCCCCACATCTCACGAATTCAAATGAATTAAGCATCGCATTTTCACTGCATTTACCCCAATGACTTTATTTATCATTAACGACGGTCTCGCATCAGACAAAAGCGTACATAACTCAAAATGAACAGACATGTCGCAACTTTGGTGCACAGAATCAAACAAACAAGGCCAATTTTCCCGTCCACTGCACCCTTTCAAGTGCACTCTGCCCTTGTCCGTGTCCAGTGTTTATTGGAAGAATTGTTCTGTAACATCATCTGGAAGGAAACAGAGTCACGGACGACAGTATTTTTCCCTGAACCACCCTCTGTGTTATAAATTGCTAGAACCAGAACATTTTGCTATCCACCTATATACCCTCGTTCAAAAACGCTCGCAACTACGGGTGGAAACTTAACAGCCCCGCTCTCGATCCTGTTGTTTATCAAAGCTTACGCACGATAACAGCGTTGTGTTTGGTGCGACAAAAGGACCGCGTGATACACTCTCGCGCTTATTACTTTATCGACGTATTACGTGACGCTTTCACCAACGTAATTATAATTAATATGAACGGAGACTGAGCGACGTTTGGTCATTTGGAAGAGTGGCCATTATTAAGGGTGCGACGCGGTCACGCCAGTGTCACTGCCAGTGCGTGCACGTTGGTAATTCCGCGGCGGTGATAACCAGCACGCCGTGCCATTAGGTGGTAGATTTTATTGTCCACACGGACTAACCCCGACCCTGATAATCATCGCGATACCTTAGCCCACACGCCTCTGGCTGAAACGTGCGCGCACGTGACGGAAATCAGTATACGCACCTGTGCGATATACGAGGTGCTCTCAGTTTATCCTGACCAGCCTGAATATCCATCCGCTCCCCATTCGTGGGGCGATTGAACGTTCGATGGAGAAATTGTTTCCTTCGGGCTGATTAATATGCCCGTTAATTAAATAGCTCCCTTCGGGCTGCTCCTTTTGGAAGATTTCGCTGTACAGACTTTATTGGATTATATGGCTGTTCGAAATGTTGCTTTGGGAACTTTGGGACGTCATAAGTGATGACGAGAAATGTGGGAAATGAATCACTAATTAGTATTATATGTTATGCTCACTCAAGGAAGGGACCCCATTGACTACACAAGTTCGATAAGTAAGGCACTTTTTCTATTATACGATTCAGTTATACAGTTGTCTTTACACTTACGCGAGTCTTGTAAAGGTTTGAAAAAATAAAGAAGTACATGTGAAGAGGAACTGGGTTTGGAATAATGAGAGATTAAATACATACGTACATGAGTACGGGAAAGGGGGCTGGGGGTGAAATGAATAAGAATAGGAAAACGATGTCGTACTGCTGTATGTGGCATTCATATAACAAAAGCCAGTGCACGTGACAGAATCGTAGAAGCGGAGATCGTTTCTGGCTTTCTGATTCATAGTTAAAGGATACATCCTCGGGCGTCCCTGCCTCTTTTCTCCATTCATTGGAACAATATTCAAAGCCAGAATACTGCTTATTAAAAAATACTGTTTTGTTAAAAAGAAAAGTCAAAAACGTGATTAAGTCGTACGTGCCGTTTCATGGAACGCGTTAAAAACTCAATTAAATGAGTGCATAATTGCTAAACAGCTCTTACAATTAGAAGAATTGAACGGCCAACGAGTTTAATTATGAGAATGATATGTTCGCGACTTTGTGTGGCGTCGAAGCAAAAGAAATAATTCTTTCCCTCGTCGGTTGACTGATCTAGTCAATTGAGCTGGTCAAGCAGGTTCTCTCCCTCTGATGTCTAATATCCGAATATACGCCGCCTACGCGACGTCTGCGACATTTTGCTCATTAAATAAAGTGATATGTCTTTATCAACAAGATGTAATAAGTAGCGACGAAAACAAATTCGACAGAAGGTAGTGTGTATACGGTAAATGATAGGTGTGACACTATGGAATCATAGTAATCTCTGGACACCGTGAATATTAGTATTCTGGTTGATTGTATGTACATCTTTTTTTCTATTAAGCCATAGTGTGCGACTTCTTTGAAGATAGTAATACACGTCCAGGCTTGATATTAGTGGCGGAAAAAGTAAATACATATGTAATGGTTTTCTTACAACGAGAGAAAATGTGAAGAGATGTTTTTAGTTTTATTTGAAAATATGATAATATGAAATGAACGATATTAATTTTTTGGTGGACCGTGTGTTTAAAGAAATGGTTGTTCTTTTTCTATATTTGGCAAGCAACGGTTTAATTTTAGTAACATCAAGGAATGGTAGACATTATATGCAATATTAATTTCGTGTAATGTGTTGCTAGTGACGTAATATTAATAAATAATACATGATTGCTTCTAAATTGTAATATAAAATACTTTGAAAAAATAGAAATTAACGAGAAAAACTTTGTTTGAAACCAATTCCAAAAACAGCTTTTTCGCCGAAAGTATCTTGTAGTAACGAACATATTGCTTGAGAACTGAAAGTTCATATCGTCCGCTCACATAATGTCTGCACTTAAATTAAGTTGTTATCTAGGTGAAATAAATTCTGGTTTCCAAGATTCGCAGATATTCGCCGTGGATTATTTTGTGAGTTCGAGTTGCGAGAGTTCCTTCGTAGATGGTTTGCTCGATTATTTGCGGGGGTTTTAGGATCTTCTAATTTAGGTCTTCTACACTTGTGTGTGAATGTATGCGTGTGCGTGGTTTCAAGTGATTTATTGGGCCTATTCCATGAATCTGGGATGGTAGATTGTAATAGGGGAATTCGTCGGAAATCGTATGAAATGGTGATATCACTTTTGTAAAAAAGTTACCGCATCAACGTGATCGTGACGACTAACAATAATTCAAATAAATATTTCGCTGATGGAATTTAAAGGCTATGCTTTCAGATAAGGAATTTTTTATCGATGCAAAATGTATACGTGGAAATCTTACTTAATTTCTGATTAAACAGTTAATTTCGTATAACTTGTGTAGGATTATTTTTATGGGAATTGTGATTGTTAATTAAACTGTATCTCAACTCTTAATTATTTTATTAATATGGCATATCACCGCACAATACTCTTCTTAACAATAATCTCCAAGGCTTCGCAAGCCCTTCTATTCTCTTCCACGTCTTAAACTATTCTCTCAATTCACTCACGACTCAACTCTACTATGCTCTCTGATTCAACTCTGGTTCTCGCACGCAACGTCCATTCAATATATTCGTTCACTCTTAGCTTTCATCTCATTCTATCCTTCATTCGCTCTCACTCATTAAGGCACACACCGACACACACACCCTTGCCACGTGTCACAATTCGACTACGGGTCACCATGCACTCAAGACTCCACATGCATTCCCCGAAACCGTTCGCTCCTTCGAAAATATAAACATTCACTCGATCCACATTTGACGTTTCCACTAACACTCTTCATTCACACCTCGCGGCTCATTTGATACTTCTCGTCACACGATCCATACAAAACCCTTTCATATCATTTCCACGAATTCTTGCATCCCACACTTGTATCATATATTTCTTTAGCGTAGACAATATTTTTGTTCAAAGAATATGCTTTCAAAACGTGCACTTATTTTCATTGCATTTCATTACATTGAAGATAAAACTTAGTACAGAATTTTCCATCCTTTCAAGGTTTAATTAAGAATTTAAATATATCTCTGTAAAATTCCCGCGAGGCATTGTAAAAATATTCAAATAATTCCTGGATTGGAACGCGACATATTCCGTTCTTTCTTTGAACGAATCCAATATCCGTATAACGAACATTCGCCCGTAATATTCATTATGACTTCTACCATATGCACCCCGCAAATACAGCAATGTTTAAATAACCGATGCTTCCCAATATTCTATTGAACTTTTTATTATAGAAACTGTATTGTTTAGATTACGTTAATCGTTCTTGTCCTGGTAAAAACAAAATTCACGATTCGAATTATAACAGTTACCAGTTCATTAATAACACTTAACGAGTAATCAATCAATTTTTCGTCATTCTTATCCACATCTATTTTTCTGCTGGGTATCGTGCACCTTCCCTTTCTTTTCTTTTTTGCAAGACGATCCACGCCATGGTTGCTGCGAGCACGTAGAGGCTATAATACATCACGGAACGTTTCGTAGCGTTAAATAAGGCTGGATTTAGAATCCAATTATGGTAATGTTTCGGTAAGTATAAAAGACGTAATTACAGCTCTGAGATATTCCGTCGAGTGGAAAATACAGTACAGTTCATATTTACCCTTATCGTGTCCTCGACGGCCATTAATCATGGGGTTAGAGTCGATCATTACCTGTACAGGAGCGAGGGTTATCGCGTATTTGTAATTATAGCCTCCTAATATCTTCCTCATCAGGATAGTAATCATGGTTAGCAAATGTCCCTAGTTGACCGAGATTGTCCCCAAGTTCGATATCCTCGTATGCGACAGAAGCAGAGACTGGCTTTCGGGAAATAGATGGATGGGACCAAAAACGTTACGGATCGTGAAATCGTTTCAGGACGAAGCTGTTGCGTGCGACAAATAATTGTCCTAAATTCTTTTTCACAACGTCCAGCGCCGTGTTTGCGAACGAAAGCTGTCTGAACGTGTACACGAGAGAACAACCTTTTTGCACGGGTAAATGCAAAAAGATTGCGAGCAGTTGAATCGCGATACGAAATTAATGCAGGGAATATATCTTCGGAAGGAAGCGATTAAACGTGCTTGTAAAGATTCGCACAGAACCATGGGAATATTTTATTGCTTGTCTGAAAGTTAGTTTATGTTAGAGAAATATTATTATGATTGTACATTTTATAAGCTCATTGTTATTTGAAATTCTAAACCAATAATGGAATTGTATGAATGATTTTCAATTCGACCATTACTTTCAGATATTATTTTAAATCGATTATCAATTGTTCTAACGTGCAATTAAACCTGTAACTATATAAACCACGAATTTAAAACGAGCAAACATTCTTTATAGCGCTGACATTGAATTGAAGTGAAATTCATTTTAATATTAATAAACGAGGAGTTGTGTGCCAAGTGCAAGACCTTGCAGTACTCTACTACTTTAGACATAGTAGTAGAAATGCAATCTTATAGGTGAACAGTATCTGTACGTAGAAAGTTCTCAATGAAAGTTTGCAAAGTAGAGCGACCATAAAAAGAATAACTATCACTCTCGTTTTACCAACAGTAATATTCAAAACGCGCAGAATAGCCCAAATAATAATACATTTAATCTAATTTAAAATCATTGCAACATTCACATCGCAATTGAAAAACGCAATCGAAATCAACTCCACGCACAAAAGAAAAACATACACCTCAAAATCATGAAAACAAAAACAAAAACTAGTAACCAATACCGTATACACATACATACATCCCCTCAAACAAAATTCGAGGACGCAATATGTCACAATAGCACGCGCGAAAGGATCAACGCTTCAAGCAGAAAAAAGAGCCGAGAGGAAAGACGATTTCCGTTTCTCCGATCTGACAGCGTCACGTTCGAAATCCTAGCATAAATACACAGGGGTTGGTAGACACCCCGTATATCGTTAAGCAAAGGTCTGAGCTACACTTCCCCTAAGGGAGAAAATGCGTGGCCGCTGTGGTGGTTGTGTGCGTGGCCATGTTTCCTTGCTCCGTTTTCTGAGTCGAAACATCGCGGCTGATCCCTGACGTCACTTCCGCCGCTCACATCGGTTCCCTCTTTCAAGATCTGACATAGATTGGGGGAGCGGGAACGAGCAGCCCGCTCGTGCATGGCGTTTTACGGTTCGTCTTTGTTTGCCGTTCTTACGGCCGCAAAACGCGGTCCCGCCGGAGGAAACACACAAGGACGCGAGGTGCACCGAACGCGGAACCACGGTGAAGACACGGACGAGGCACGCAGGAAAAATTTCACGTCGGACGTTTTTATCTGCAGCACGCCACGGGGAACGAGCCGAGGGGCGGGATTTCATTTGCAAAAAACGAATCGCGGTCGTTTCGACTTTTTGACGTCTCGCGACTCCGTTTTCACTTTATTTCGCGCGCCACCAACTTGCCCGCGGAGTTATATTTTCCTTCGTTTTCACTCTTTTTATTTATTTCTGTCTTATTTTTTTTCTACCTTTTACCTTTCGTTCCCCC
Source organism: Nomada ferruginata (assembly GCA_963583965.1). Taxonomy (NCBI): domain Eukaryota; kingdom Metazoa; phylum Arthropoda; class Insecta; order Hymenoptera; family Apidae; genus Nomada; species Nomada ferruginata. The sequence goes on from OY757216.1 coordinate 5,055,851, forward strand.
TTTAGCGGCTGCGGATTAACACACTGGCTTTTATGGGTTTCCTTTTGGCCGAGTTTTATGGGCGCCCCCTCCGGTGCAGCAGGGACGAAGCTACTTTTGTCCCTGTTTGTATGGCAACCGTGAAATGTAAACGGGGTGGGAAACGGGGCAGGGAGGTAACGTTAGTGAACGTAGACGAATTCCGGTAGAAATTAATTCGGACTCGTTTGTACGCAGTTTTGAAGTTGTTTGCAGCGAAGTTTGAGCAAGGTTGTGGACGACACCGATTGCTTGGGTTTAAATTTGCAGTAAATAGCGAGTAAGAGTAACAGTCGGATCTCTCTAATTGCAGACCTTAAACTGTGGTGAAGTAAATCGTAGACTTTAGAATGCTAGCCTGCTTTCCTCTAATTCTGCGAGAAACGACGCGTGTTTTAAAATACCTAATGGTACACGAATGAGGAATCGCACGGGTTAAGTGGCAGGCGTCTATGTAGGTGTGTAAAAGGTCGGAGAAAAATGTAGGTGGTTAGAGAGCGTGACGTTTGATCTGCTTAAAAAAAAAAATACGGAGAAATTGAATAATTACACGAAATGTAAAAATTTTAAATAACGTATACATGTTAAATCGCTGACTGTATTGAATTTCACGCAAGTCAAGAGAGAAATATTTTATTTAATCGGCTAAATTTTTATGGATGGCTCCGCTGTTTCTTTTTTTTGCTAGTACGCTAGAAACATAGAGTTTCCAGTTCTCGTTTACGAATTCAACAAACTGAAAATGAATCATTTCTTTTGAATATACCATGCTCCCGCACACGGTTGACGATAGAAAATTTCATCTAGTTTTATCGCGTTCACTGGTGCAACAGCGGTCAGGTGCGCGTCTATGCGATATCGAATTAACTCGTAAAGCACGGAAGCGGATTTTATGGAGCCACTGGCAGATCGACCTCAAAAGGTAGTAAAGAATAACAAACGTCAGGGTTTATGTCTGGCTGGTGTGTTCTAAAAAGTGTGCAGCATTAAGTGGCGGTTTCTGCTGTTCGTAGTAACACGTCTATTTGACATACATCGCGGTTTGTCGAGCAAATGATTATTGCTCGGTTCGGCAGTTTAGAATTAACAGAATCGAATAACAAATTCTTGACCCAAGCGATTACGATTCGGTGTAAAACCAAACGTTGTTCAATTTACATGGCAGGCGTAGAAATATGTAGTGTAAAACGTTACTCCGAATAAAGGGACAATATGAATATTAGATACACGGGAACAACGATCAATTAAAATTTATCCATTGCGCAGTTCAGTTGTATTATTTGATCTAATTGTGTAACAACTTTAAACAACAGTTCCAAAATGCTTCAAACTGTCAAACCACGAGGAACATAAATAGCTAATAGATATAACTCTAATAGATCTGTACAATAGATATGGTAAAGTTGTAAACCAACAATTACAATACTTCATGGATGTTCTAAAAAATGAAAAAAAAGGACAATCGACCTGATATACCTGGCACATACATGAATGCGTTGAACCGATAATTAAAGTTAAATTTGATAACACAATTTGTAATGCAGCTACTGATTTTATAAATTTCTCGTAACATAACATCCATATTGACATAAAACAATAATTTCATTATCAGCTTTTTGCTTCCTCTGGAGTCTCTATTGGCCAATCCCCATGGGAATATTTACTGCAAGCCGTGCAGCAATTATTTCCTCTTAAATCGGCAGTATTTATTGACAATACTACTTTAAGAAGCAAGGCAACACGAAGGCTGGTAATTGTAGCACCAAGACTAGCTATGTATACAGCAACCGTTGTGCAAATATTTATAATTCGAACATATGACACATTAAGACCAGCGTTATTCGTGTTAAACATCTCTGGTTGAAATGTATTTTTACGAAAAAGAGCCGTAACCGTCTAACAATCGCTGATAACCAACAATTACACTGTTGACCAAAAGTTTTGGGTCACTAGGTATTTCCAAAAGTACAGAAATTTTCAGAGAAATTGGCAGTTATAAGGTGAAAACTGACAAACTCTTTCAAATTAGGAAATATCGAAACGAAGGAAGTAGTAATTGAATCCTGCAACATTAATGTCGAATTAATAGAGAGAAAAATAAGGGATTTTATTTAGATAACTGCCAAAAAGACATGTCGTCAATATTTCGTCAAAGTTAGACTTCAAGAATTTTATTTACCTTATCCTTCCGACAATAATATCATAAAAATCACACTCTGGTCATTCCCCTTTCACGATTAAACCCAAAGCTCTTTAAAAGTCTGTCCCCAGCCAATCGTTCTCCCACAACAGCCGAGTATCAACGCGTCGCAGCCTTTTTGCGAAACCTACGAAACACGTACAGCAATACGTTCTATTACGGCAATAAAAGAATGCGATAAACCGCGTTCCATATAACGGCAGTTCGAAAACGCAGGTGCTTTATATCCGTGATCGTTAATCAAGAATGTTTCTCCATTTATTTTGAAATTGAAGTATTTTAAGACTGTTCTAGGGTCATCCTGAAATTTAACCAACTGCCATAGATTACGCAAGTATCAAGGTTCATGTAATTAACGAAAAGCAATCCGTCGCTTTAAAATCCACGCTATTAGAAAAATTCATAATTTTTCTATTACCTATTTCCTCTGTGATTCCTAAGGTCAGACGATACATCTATCAAAATTTTACGCTTTCGATCCAAAAATCTATTGTAAACATAAATTCGAGTGTTTCACGTTTATTCGTCAATTGTTCATCACGAAAGTTCCAACGAGATGTTGTCGAGATTCAACCTTACATAGATCCCATTTCGAGGCAGCAGTCCAATTCGTGTCGATCGTAACGAAAATACGCGCGAGTAAATATTTTATTGGTCCATATAGAAAGAGTGGCAAGATGTAATAGCGAAGGAAGAATTCGAGTTTACACTACAGCCGTGTCGTGAAACATTTATCGGAGTACCTACACGGTGAATGCTCTGGACTCGTATTAGCGGCTCTCAACAATTACGCGTCGTTACTATTTGATTATCGTCCCGGGGTATGTTAAGCGTCATTTCTCCACGGGGTTTAGGAAGCCGGTTCTTCCATTAAACCTGGAATGAAGAGGCCTCTCGAGTGACGGCGGCAGCATTATTCACCTGGGGTAAAGAGTTTGGTCGATCGACCCAATTCCTGTTTTTCCGAGGCTGCGAGATTTGCTTTGCCTCCATGCGCTTTTATCCGCGTAAGAGCGCCCCTCTATTCACGGATTAGCGTGGCTTATCGATGTAATTTGTTTGAGGAGAACGGTAATCAGTTCGAGGCGGACAGTTCGAACGGCTCTTTAATGGGCCACTGCACTGTCGAGTGCCCACGATTCCCCATAACGCATGTATCCTTGGCGTTGTGTAACCCTCTGTAAGTAAGCTGGAATATTTTTCGAAGTAGCAAAGGTCGGAGAAAATCTAGTATATACATACGTTGTAGGTAATTTTATTTTTATAAAAGATATGTCACTTTATGTGTTACCGTTTCTAATGCAAATTAATTCTCATTTTGTTTTAATTTAGGGGCACAGTGTTACGTTCAATTGGCATTTCTCCTTATCTTTCTTCTCGCTTCTCCTGAGATTATTAACAAATTCAGTACTAATACACCATTTTCCGTTTAATTTTCCAGCATCTTACCAGAACTCGTTTGCATAGGAACGTGTATCGGGTATTTACCGTGGCGTTTTACAACTAGACATTAACTCGTTTCAATGGAGCATCGACTTTCGCTTTAATTTGTATTTACAGTTCACGGGGAAAGTTTAAGTAATTACACGAGAGTTACTTTTGTTTCTAACTCGGTGTGGCCCTACAAGTGTGGCGCGCAATAATTATTTAAACGGTTCGCGAATTCCGTTTCGTTTCAGAATGGTTAACGATCCCCTTTTAGAGACTGTTTCGTCGTTACTTCCCGCCCAGATCCGTGGAACTTTTCTTCTCCCTCGTGGAACGGTTGTTTATCTGCGGGTTAAGGCCGGCCGTACACCAAGGAGGCATGAAACACGCAACACGCAACATGCGACATGCGGTAAATGTCTCATGTTGCTACACCGCGTACACCAGTGCAGCAAATGTTGAAACAGTTCCTACAATGTCATCGTCCGAGGAAGACGTAGTGGTCGCTTGGCAATATTTGCGACGTAGGGAACGAGGAAATAGAATCCGTAGATATTGGATTAATCCTCTATTCTGTGATAGTTTAAGGCATAGCCCAGCTATAGTAACCCAGGAGCAGCTCGCACTCAATCATGAAAAATTTAAAGAATTTTATAGAATGAGCCAGGAGAGTTTTAAAGTGTTGGTGGAAATTATAGGACCGAGAATAGAAAATCTGAATATTGTATTATCAGCGTGTATTTGCAATAAATACAAGTATTATCTTTATAGACTAATTATACCCAAAAAGTAGTCTTATATAAACCATCATGGCCCGAGCCAAACCAGAGCCCTACGTAAAATCTCCTACAAACTGAAAATGTCTTCTCTACCGCGCGGTAAATACCGCGGCAAGACAGGCACAAAATCCCGCACGCAGTAGTGTCGCGCAACATGTGCAGCATGCATGTCTGGTGTACGAGGGTAGAAGAAGTAGCTATACATTTTAAATGGTTCTGTGCGGTATTAGTATGAGCGCGGTATTTACCGCATGTCGCATGTTGCGTGTTGCGTGTTTCATGCCTCCTTGGTGTACGGCCGGCCTTAGGCCTAGAGGACGTAACAAAAAATTTTGATAGCTTTGGAAATCGCTTTCTTATCTTTCTACAATCGCATTGGACGAAGTGATAAATGACCCGAGCCCCCGTTTTTCTATGCCAATGCTTAGCACGCGTAACATGTTGCTGATTCATTTCTGTAGAATTCATATTCTGCGTTTCTGGGTCAGTGTTTCGAACAAATCAATTCTCTGATAATACTACTGGATTTCATATATATAGGTATTTATTATGTACCTCCCAAGATACGTTTTTTCTGAACCAAGTTCACGGATCAACGAGTAATAATGGCAATGAGCTGGTGGTGAAATCGGTTGTGCGTATAGCAGTAACTACCCAGCTTCTTATGGTGCAGTACTATTTAAAAGTGTTTCGTGACACGTTGAATACAATAGTTTAAACGTTTGGTGAAATCGTGCAACACTTTTCAATAATAATTACTAATTTATTCTCAATACTTTTAAACATTTTTTAAAAATGTTAGAATGTTTCTACTAACAGTTTTTTAAAACTTTGTATTCGTAATGCAATATTGAGATGGTTATATTGAATGCTTTTTTGGACAATGGTTATGTACGCTTCAAAACATATTTTTGAAATGCACCATTTGATCGATATATTCAGTTTTCGCTTTTATTGTTGTATGTATTGTGTATTCGTTTTTTTATTTGTTTGTGTAACTTTTCTGATACTGTTTGGCCAAATGTTTTACGATGCCTTCGGTAAATATCCTTTTGACTCGGAATACATCGATAACTGAAACTGCTGTAAATTCAGTTTATAGTATATATAATTTAAGAAAATTTTTCACATTTGGGTATTTAAGTATTTACACTTTTACCCCAGTTACATTATATTTACAAACAGAAATATCTTATTTTTCATTCCATTAGATATATTCGTTCGTTCCACAGAAAATCTTCATTGTACTTTTCAGTATTATTCAATACTTATGTACATGTACATATTAGGATTATAACAGAATCTGCAGTTAACCTATACAGTTACCGGTAAATGTATAGGTTTACTTTGAGTTTAAGTGAAAGTGTAAACTGAAACGTACACTGTTCACTATAACTAGAAAATGTATACTGTTACCAGCAAAGTAAAATGTACTTACTTGGCACACTTTCCTAAAGGCGTGCTAGTAAATCGCCAATTTAATACAATTTATAAATGACATGCAAACCATACGCACCTTTACAAATAGTAATGCAACATAAACGATAAATTAATGACAACCATTCGAAACAAAAGATCGGAACAATTTGTCTACTTAATCAAAAATATAATTGAAAACTCCGATCTAAATTCTTCCCAATCAATGAGTCCAGAAAATCAACGAGCTGTTATTAACAAAATCGAATCTTCATTGTAATCAACGTTCATAATTACAAACATAAGTAACGAATCAGCATCACATATTTCTATTTCAATCAACGATTACCAAGCACTTGTGGGCTGCGCTTTAAGCGTTAATAGAAACCAGCGAAAGATTAATTTTATTGGACGGAAAGCTATTTATCTTTGTTGGGTAGCAGCGCACAGTAAATACGAATTGCTGGCACGGTGCAATGCATTTCACCGACATCGTACGAAAATTTCGCGCACGACAAATTTATCGCGGAAACACGTAATATCAATAGTTTAATCGTTCTGTGTGCCAGCCCCGTTCCGCCAACGACCAACGATATTCCACTTGCCGTTTCGTTCGGCAGGCAGACGTGTCGCCTTATCGGAAACAATTTATCAAGCAACCGGGACATTGCGATCGCCTCTGGCTCGCTGTACAATTGGTATAATTTACCTCCTTATTTTACTGTTCTCCTTATGAACGTGCCGCTACGTAAGTCCACTTTTCTCGTTAAATACGAAGTCCAGAGTAATGTACATTTCGAGACCTCGATATTGCATTTATGTTTGGTACCCTCTCCGGCGAAAGTAAAACTGTTTTAAGTTTAAAGGTTTTTACTTAACAATGTGCGGTTCGATTCAATAATGATGCATATTTTATTTGAAAGAGTCGATAAATGAAGCTACGGCAATCATTCTTGCCAGACCTGTTCGTCGAAATTGACGTTTATAATTGAACCGCAGGCTTTAAGCGAAACTAAAACTGAACTGACTGTTAAGATAGACGAATAACTACAATTTAGCTGATTTCAAGGGCGCTAATTTTTCGTGAATCAGACGAATGTTCGCATTCCGATTTCTTAGTGAAAGCTCGTCACTTCTTTTTATTAAAATTAATATTAAATATTACATTAAAAACTAAATAATACGTTAAATACAATATTTACATTTATGCAGTCAATTTCACATGAAAATCCTTAAAACTCCTTAGGTTAATGAATAACATAGGTATCCTATACATATTCGTCGCCCCTTCTCTATGCTTATTGGTCATACATATTTCTAGTAGCGCTTTAGAAAGTATTGTTCCGCGAAATGACTGCTGCACTTGAAAGTACACAGAGTATACAGAGTTCAACCCACCGAACATATATTGTTCTAACTTTAAAGCAAGCAATTTTAACATAAAACTGCATATATCGTAGAACAATCACGCTTTCAAATAAATCTGCTCGGAGAAAAAGGATTTCTTGTTCCGCGTGTAGGTGCACGTAACCCCGCAATATGCGGCCGTTATCGGTACGATGATTTATCGGAGAACAGGTAGTCGCGAAACGATTCGTTCGCAGCCAGTCACGGCCTCCTCCTCGAGACAATCAATTTTGATCGGGATCTACTGCGGCCGGTCGTTCATCCTTGTCAGACGGTAATTAACGTAAGCAAAGATCGTTATCTCCTTTGAAGCCGGCCTTCTTCTCCACCTTCGTCTCGGCTCCCTCGGCTTCACTTTACTCCCACCCCCTTCTGCCACTCTACCCTGCTTCTTTTCACCCTCTTGCATGCGTAGGTATATATATACCAAGCCCCTCGTTTCAACCGGTTCCCCAGAGTTCTCCTCTGTGCCTTTGCTCCCCAGCTAGTCGACACTCTCCGGCCCTTTCAGCCACCCTCTTGCATCGGCGTTACTCGTACAATCACTGGCCATCGACCGTCTGCCGCCTTTCCAATGCATCTTTCGATTCCACCGCGTCTTCGATTTATCCGCCACCCTCCGACCACCTCTCGTTCCCTTAGATTCTCTCTTACATTTCCTGTATCTCTTTACGTGCCTTCGATTTCTCCCCTTTGTTCTCCGTTTCATCCCCCTGTCGACTCGTTTCTTTCTACCTTTTCAGTCGCGATTGTCCGGTTGCCACGATTCCCTCCGCCCCTTCGCCGACCCTCTGCCTTTACTTCCAATAGTGCCACCGGGCGAGAGACGAGGCCGACGAACGATTCGAATTTAACGTGCAACGTGATGTTCATTGAAGCGAAACGAACGCCGCGTGCCGTGCGGTTCGACACGCGTTTGCAACAATCGTGCGCGTGTAAAGATGAACGCGAGTATGCAGGTGTTCGGTCGAATTGGCGAGGAAAGGGCTGGCAAACGGGGAGGGGAGAGTAGGTGATTTCGATGTTTCTATGCACGTTCATGCTTCGAGCTTGATTTCACCGGCGCGGCACCGGCCATTGAAAAATTAGTAGCGGTCGTCGTTGTTGTCGCTTACGCCGCGTGAACGCGTGCGAACCAACGCGAATGATTTTTCGTTCACGTCTGCTGTGGCCGCACTACGTCCCGACTAATAAATTTGGCGGTGTCTCCACTGTGGTGGGGCGTATCATCGCAACACCGGAGATAGGGTGAAATCACGAGCGTTGGTGAAAAAAATTACATCGGCGACTGATGTTTTGTATGTGTTTAATTGAAGTTCTTTCATGAACAGTATATCTGATTATATGATTATGCTCGGCACGTGATTGGCGTGTCTGTAGTTGCCAAGTGTGGAAATATAAAGAGAGTCTGAAGAGACAGTTATGTTCCCCGCGCCGTTTTTTTGTATATGTATAGGTTTTGTATAGCAATTGAAACAATAAATCCTGTTGCATCGATTTACTGCAGTGAATACAGAATTGCTTGTTCTCTTTTGAACGTTTTGTATATTTGAACTCGATCACTCAATTGTATTCTAACTAGCTAAAAATCAGCGAGATTCTTTTGTCGTTATCACTTATCAAAGACTGTTATACAATTTTTGTGTTCATTTCGTTAGAATATAACGTTGCTATTAACGTCACTAACATCAGTCTCATTGACTACACAGTAATTATATATATCTATAAAATGATGATATTTCATAAATTTGTTAAAATCAATTTACACCGTACTGAGTTTACAGTTAATTGTTGCAGAAGAAATTTATAGTTCCTGATGCGCGCCGCTTTTAAATATCAAAAGTAATCCTTTGAGAATTAAACTTCCTACGAAAGTTTTTATTTCTTGCTCAGGAAATGAAGAAAGTTAATTGATGTGCAGCGTGATTAAAAAGAGCTTTTATACATCGTACACCTTGTATCTAACGTTGAAGTGATTACAACTATAAATGAGATATCGCCTATTAAAATAAATTGGAATTAAATCTACAAGATCCGTCTACAAAGTAAGGAAGCGGATTAATAGAAATTAATAGAAATGAATAACACAAAAAATCAATTGGATCAAAAACACCGCTCTATAATACGACGAACCTAGGAAGCTCCAACTAATTTAAAAGGCACCGAATCATATTTTAAACCAAATAAAAATCTGGTCATAAAATATATATACATATCTGTATAAACGGTCTAGTAACGTGCATATGTGCGTGTGTGTGCTGTTTGCGTTCATTTATTGTCACGAAAGTCCGCTGTTACGCTGTAACAAAACGCAAGCCCTTTGAACTCGCTAAACGGTTCTCATTTTTTCACCCCTGAAACGAGCAATTACCACCTAGCCGCGTATATACACAGCGTTGCAATCTGATTGCATGCGTGTTTGCTTAGTCAGAGGGGGTGCAAAGGGGTGTAATGCGTGTAAATAGAAGCCATCGCGCGTCCAGGTCCCGAACGAATCGAATGAATCCATAACGGATATGACAGAAGGGTTACCGTTTTTCCCATTACTCTACCCCTGTGTATCAGAATCCGGAAATTACCTGCCGACGTATTATCATACAAGGGTCAAATCGAGACATGTCCCCCGCGGTCCAGCTCGTTCCCGTGTATTGCCACGGTGTTTTTCTATCTTCGTCCGGTTCCCAGTCTTCTACGGCGCACACATGCGATATACGAGCTCGTCGTTCACCAATCAATAGCCTACGTGCCCTGCAGTCCGAATTTTCGACGCTGTTGCCGGGAATGAAACTGCCCCGGAATGTATCCGCTTGCGGTTAAAATATCTGCCCATCTGCCCGAACCGATTCGAAAGATTCCCACCCCGATCGAGCAGACGAGCATCGTTTCATCGTACGTTCTATGGAAAATTAGTCGCGTTTCCCTTTACGATTGGAATCGTTTGGAATTCCATGGAAACTTCATTGGATTTACGATTTCTTTCGATAATGGGTCGTCGTTTGTATTCGAATGATTGTACTGATTTATTGCGGCATTATATTACTCTAATGGGAATATAGCGCGGGCATTGGTTGAACTATTAAATAGTTGGCTCGTGTGCTGTGTTTTCCTGAAGGAAAGTCAGACGAAGAAATTGAAATTTATTTGGTTAACTCGATAGACGAATTATTACTTTAAATTATTATAAAATAGATTATGCTTCCGTATTTTCGTTATTAACTGTAAAATATTCGAACATAACCGAATAGGAACAGTAGAAAAACATTTCTATTCGATTTCTATCACCGATTTACATTCCGCACTTCGAAAGCCGTCACACGATTCCAGCCAAATCGAAGGATTTTATATCCCTATTTTCCATTAGTTAACGCGATCTAAACACTTCGACGCTCCACGCGCTTTGACTTTGATTTCCAACAGATTTTGCGATCTCACATACACCTTTCACCAGCGCAAAAATGTTTCGCTTTTCAATGCTTCGAATATCGAAGCGTTACGGGACAATAACGCACGCCGCGCTCAAAGCGAATATTCACCAGGCGATGGGGGATGAAAGTTGGCCGTTTAGCGTAGAGTTGCTTTTAGTTGTGGAATAGGTACGCGTACGTCGTGGTTTCAAACGCTTACGAACTCGTTAAATTTCAGAGAAAAAGGAACGCCGAGAAATATTTGTCTCTCCCGTAACTGGCGAGCGTTTCTTTAATTGTTCCCCTCTGATCATATTTTTCGCGGGAGACACGGCGCGCGTTTAATACACGCGTTGTCTTTGTTACTACCCCTTTTCGCAACAGTTTCGCGCGTTTTTATGGCGGAAACTTTGTAATACTCGGTGCAACATGCAGGGATAAATAATGCGGTTAGATATGAAAGAACCTGACGTGGAGTTAAAGTGTAATCGTGTTAGAAAAGAAAGGGATTTAACTGTACACTTTTGACGGGGGGTTGAACTTTTAGTTTGGTTACGAAGTGGCGAGTTTCATCGCGCGCTTTTAAACATGAAACTCGTGTGCAATGTTTGTTCCCGCGAACGAATGCGAGCAACGCGATCCATCATCGTGAGAATACCCATCTGTTCGCGTGCTATGGATATCCTGCTTAAATACTTTGCGGTGAAATGCTGGGATTGAAGGAAACGTTGGATATTTCGGAGGTATCGCCAAGAGAAGTATTATTTCGAAAGCACCGACGATCCTGACGAACACTTTCGCCATTCGTTTAGTTGCTGTGGATGCGTGGTACACTGAGTTTATTTTCATACTTGCTGAACGAATCGTCCTGCGCAGGATAAAATATTCGGAAAAGATGATCGTTAGTGACAGTGAAAATATAATTTGATTTATGAGGGAATTCCATCGTTGTTTCAAAATAGTCTAACAGCATATTCTTACCAAATACGATTATCCCGCTCGATAATTATTTAAATCAGAGAACTTATTATGGTTTTGTAGTTATTTAAGTAACGGCCGCAACGCAGTATTAAAACAACTGCCATTCGCGTTTAATAATTACTGAAACGAGTCCTTAACGGTGTTCCATAAGTGGAAATCAGTAATACAATTCAAATTAAGACTACACTTGCTATTTCACACCGTCCTTCTGGATTACATAAATTGAATTTCAACTGTAACGAAGAAAGACTAAACCGTACCAAAGGAATGAATACAGGAAACAGTCAGTAATACGATTATAAGAAACCATTTCTATTACGTATTTTGTTCTTCCACGAACGTGCAGTGTTTCACGAATAAACAAAATCCCCACTATTTATTTGAACAGCTACTGAATAAACGTAATTATTACCGAGCTACAACTACGGACTACGACGCGACTCTTCGTCTAGTAACGATGACCAGTTGTGTTTTCCACGCTTAAAGAGATTAATTCGACGGACTTCACTCGTTTCCTTAAATAACCCGGCTTTCGCGAATCCCCGACGATTTTAATCACCGTAATTTGCTAACTGCTTGCGACCGAAGGAAAAAGCTTGTCGTGTTAGTCGAGCGACTTGGGAGCCTCTTATCCAAGATTTTCTCTCGTTCGGAAATAAAAGGGGTCGGCGGCGGTGGGGGGTTAACAGAGAATTTCAGAAACGACGGCAGCTCCCCGATACCCTGCCGGGCGGACGTAAAAATCGATAGTCCACGTATGTATATACTTCATGGAACCCGTATCTGCACGGCGCTCTAGGATAAAGGTGCTTCAAAACGTATCCACCAGCAGATTGTCCACCGCAATATCTGCACGCGTCTGATCGCGCTTCTGAACGACGCAATGCTTCTGCATTTGATATGAATATGTCTCGAGATACAGGATTTACTCACACGTGTAAGCAAAAAGGCTAAATGCTTTGAGACTTCCAGACACTTCGAGTTATACCAAAATTTTGTGACTACTTAACAATTTTGTGTTGGGAATTTATGAATATATCCGCGATGGAACTTATGGAAACGAAGTTAATTCGTATCGGCTTCTGTAATATTCATTTCGAACCGTTATATCGTTCGCAAGTCTCTTAATATTTGCACAACTAAGAAAGTGTTGAAGTTAATATGGAAATATGTACACGAAGAGCCGTCTAAATCTGTGCAATTTGATTGAATAGTGTTTATTATGAATTTGATTGTCACGGAGAACACATTTGGGGGGACAAATTGAAATAACCTTAAATGCTTAATTGATTTACGGACACACACAACTTGCAACATACAATTTAATTTTTACATAATATACATGTTTATGACTAATCGAATACAGTAGAGCAGCAGCGAATTATTTAATATGAAAAAAATTAACAATCGAGAGAAATTGAAACTTCTTTGGAGAAATACCAGGATATTTTTCGTTTCATCCAATTCGTAAGCACCCTTCGCACAGACGTGCATGTATGTATGTAAGTCGTATCGTGGTTTCGTTACGAGGCAGCATTTTTCACGTAATTGAGAGTTCTTGGTGCAGCGTGGCCGGCCAATATTTTTGTGGGTTCGATGGAGAACCGCTAGAATCGTAAATATACTTGTCGGTGTTCGTCTTCCAGCTGTTAGATTGCTTTACAGCTTGCTTGGGAGCCCACGGCACGATTATGAAGAGAAACTAGTGGCCAGCTCTGCCAGCTTGCCAGCAGGTTGAAAACCCGAATTCCCTTTGTCTCCGTATTTCTTCAATTTATCGCTTTTGCGCGTGCGCTTCGTTGAAAACATCAAATGAGCGCCGGGTATTGCTCCAAATTCTATCGTACACACCTGAATCTGACGTACCGAGCGTGAAGATAAACTAAGGCGCACAGTTCTTTTTTCTAATCATATATTAAACAGCAAATTACCTCAGAAAATTCTATTCTTATTTATTAATGTAATAATAAAACAGATATATTAACTAAATGCAGAGATGATGTCGTACACAAAACTAGTCACAGCGTGGAACTTTCAAAAGATCTTAATCCCGAAAATATTCCTTTCTAAACGCGCAGTGATTCAATAACGCGGTACCCAATTTATGGGGAAAACATTTAATTAAACGCCTCGGCTCGCGTACACGCGAAATACGCTGGTGCACCGTTGCATTTCATAGTGCCGTGGTTAAACGGCTTGAACTTCCTCATCAGCCGACCGAAAAGTTTCAAACTGCTTTTGATCCTACTTGCGTGAGTTCGCTTTTAAAAAAACAACAAAGGAAAAAATGAAGAACTCAATTTTGTTCCAACGATTCTCGCACTAGGTTGTCGCTTGAATTTTAAACAATTTCCCGCAAATCGATCGTAACGGGGGACTCGATAGGTCGCAGAAGGGGAATCAATTGAACGCTGCCAGTTTCCATCGAACGCAAACGAATTAAATCGCTCCCAGAATCTCTCCCTGGCTGGCGAGAACTGGTGTATCGTCGAATATGCGGGGTTGCACGCGCGGCCGATGCTCACTCGGTGCGCGTAATCCACGTGGAAACGGTGTTAATTATGCCGTAGTGCACGCTGCCCGGCCACAGAACAAGCCGTTCGAACATTAGCAAATATCCCTTAATGCCGCACGAACGGTGGTATAAAGCAGGCACGGCCGATTAAAAAAGCGCGAGCGTGCTCGGGCGGATAAGCCGCTGAATGTTAAGCACATTGAAACGTTAGCAAAGGGAATATCTGCGGACGAGCATCGGCGTCGTTCTCTGAAGCGTGGAATGACCGCACGCTCGGGCAAAGCGCGATTAAAAGCGCCGAGGACCACGTTGGAGGAGAGTCTTTGGGGAAGCTGCAGACGTGTTCTGCTCCTCGATACCACGACACTCTCCTCTTTTTCCTCCGTCTAATTTTCCTTGTACGGACTTTCTCATTCGCCACCGAACCTTCGAGTATTCTTGCAGCTTGATCCCCCCTTGCACAGTTTATTCCAACTTTCGCCCTTATTGCTTTTCCTTCCCCTGCTTTCGACCGAGACATTTCGGCCCGTTGTTTCCCGAATTCGTTAGAATCTATTTTTCCGTGATGCGTTTGGTGATGGAGGGGTCGCGTGTCTTCGAGGGTGGACTGAAGAGGAGGGGAGGATTTTTTGTGGGTTGCTTCTGTTTCGTTTGATAGCTTGACGGGGGTGGCGGATAGTGGAGAAAAGAAGTATGGAGTGGAAGAATGGTGCCGGGCCGAGAAAGATGGGCGCGAGGATAAATGGAGCAGAAGATAGAGGGGATGAAAGGATAAGAGTGACTGAGATGGCATGACGCGTGATAGGAGAGATGGTCAGAGAAAATTGAAGGATAAAATTGTGTGCGACTTATGGCACGCTTCCAGAACTCTGCATACGTCGTAACAGCGTGCATTATATTGGCAGAGTGTTTCGATAAGCATTCATGTTTATGGCTTATAAAGTAAACTTGTGCGGCGACTTAGGTGCCGACTTTCTGAGCAATTAATCAGCCATATGCCCGTTACGAACTTTCCAATTATCTTGAGGCTTTGTTGTAGGTAAATGGCGTGATGTTAATAATTAACAGTGGAGCGACAAATTAGTAAGCAAGTAAGGAGGCACGTATGTTTGTATAATATTTTTCACATCAGCCAAAATTAATTAATAACGCTTGAGTAAAGTTTATTGAAAAGATTGAAAACTTTCTGCACTAGTTTTCCACATTAATGTTCTCCTAAAAATGTTTCACTCGAAAACGATGTTAAAACAATAGATACTTTAATGGACAAAATACTCATATTTACAGTCTAGTGGATAGCTGCTGATATACGTAAATTATTTATACAGAGGAAACCCAATGTTGAGATACCACATATTTTTTTAATTCATTTACAAAGACAGCCATAAATACAGCATACACTAGAAATCCTTTTAAAAGACCATTGGCAGGAATCGAAAACTTCCTAGCTAATACATACTACATATGAAGAGTATAAATTCAGCACTAATTAACCACTAACGACGAACGGATTTTTACGTCGAAATAAGCGTACATTGTATATTTCACAAGCATATGAAAAATTAAAAAGGACCATTTAGAAATATAAAAAATTTCAGCAGAACCTTTCATCCAGTCGATCGTGTAAAAATTGTAATTAGTACAACCAAAAAATCCTTTTGGAAGTGGTTGTTGCACCTGTTCTCCATTCGAATCTCTATATTCTCGCTAGATCACAAGTGTCACTCTTGCTTAAACTTCTTTATTAAACCTAAGCAAGAAATGGACAAAACAAAGTAACGTAAATGCCAGTGGGCATATTCAAGAGAATACAACATTTCAAAAATATTAGCCCACGCTCGCAACACGCTGACATCAATACTAAACAGCGCTGCTTCGTTAGCATTCCCAAGTCTAATTTCAATTAAAATCGAAACATACACCGGAAACGTTCCATCACATTCTTCTCCGCCTTTTCTCGTCGAAGCGTCCCGGCGCACGTTCCTCTTCCTTGTTCACGCATTCTTCCGTGATTCCAATTCCGCAGACAGAAGATTCATGAAACGCGTTGCAGCCCGTGACGTATTTACAGCCAAAAACTGGAGCCATTCTAAGGCTGCACGTTGTGTGTATCGACTGCGCTTATCTGGGCGAGACGAAAACACTGGCGGGCGTTTAATATGCGCCTGTTCGCGTTCTGAAGGTGTGGAAAACCAATATAAAAGGGGTGGTTGCTGTTGCGACGAGCGAGCAGAGAGTGCAGTTCCATGGGAATTAGTTTCAAACGCGAAAGCTGGCGTCGCGCGACGAAAATAGCAATTTGAATAGAGAGGCGATGCTCGAAACGCGACGAGTTTCTTGTTACTGGGTGGCGGGAGAGGGAGTGAGGGAAGGGGTTACATTCGGATGATACAATCGAAAGTGGCGGAATTGGGTGATTTCGATGCTTACTTTATTAAACACGCCATGCACGGTCAGGAAATCGGTGACTAACTAAATAGCGCATAGCCGCCTCGTATCGATTATCCGCCATCGTTCATTTTCAAAGCTCATCGTCTCCGTTATCATCACGCGAAATTAGTTTAAACGGAAGGAAGTGTTAGGCGGGCGGCTGTTAGCCGCAAGGAAGGACAGTAATTTATGACGAGCTCCCGTGAAATTAGTTGTTGATCGAAATTAAATATCGCGTCTAATTTATGGCGTTAACAAATAGAGGAACGATAATGAAATGCATGGGAGGATTTTCGGAGAACCGACGTTGGAATTGGAAAGAGACTGTTGTCTTTGTAAATACGCCACTATGCAAATATCGTATGCGTTTTTCGCTGGTTCAGTAAGGGCGATTGAATCTGATGAACTTGTCACAGGCGAAGATGAATATGAGAAACTTGTTTTTAAAAACAACAATTACTTTATTATAAATGAATATGGCCTACTCTTGACTACGTTACTGATGGTTATGAACTCTGAATCTTGAGTGAACCGTTATGCGTTCTGCCTATGGGCTTTTATAGCATTTCCCTACTACGTCTTAGGTATCATATTTCATCTGCGTCGATGTCACTGAATTTCTTTCTTATCTTATCTTATCCTGTTTACACTAATTTGGCGGTCACATCTAATTGCATCTCTGGGCTTTCAAAATTACTAATAAGGTCACAAACTATAATTAGATAGCGAATGTTCATCCGAACATTATGGTAGATTTTTTTGTAGAGTGCACATACGAAAGGAGAATCTAGAAATGAGTCTAGTTTTGTCATTAAAAGGTTCGGAAAAAATATATTTATTTTGTACATTGTATTATACATACATATACTTTGCAGCTTGCATATTTCTTTGTTACGTACTTCGTGCATACATCTGTCTTAATTCGTTCATTTTACGGGCGACGACATAAAAATAATTATTGTGATGTTATTATAGTCTACCATAAATCACAAATAGGATAATAAAAAATACAGATGACATAATTTCTACGTATATTCTGCATATATTTTGCATATATCACAATGACTTACAATATACGATATTGTATCACTCAATAAAACGCAATCACTCTGATTGCAATATACGATTATTCTATGTGTTAAATCAAAATCTATAGATACTATTCCTAATATGATACTCATTAAAATTGACAATAATACAGGTATACAGGTTAACATTTTGTTAAATAATTTTAATAATCTAATGTTTCCTATACTTGAGATGTTGATTAAATTTTTGTAACCGTTTCACTTATTTATTACCCCTTCAATTGTCCAGGCAACAAATGATATTAAATATGCACGGTATACAGAAAAATCGTAAATCCAACAACTGTACAATACTCTTTCTAAAAGGTTTACTAGGCTTATTTCAGTTCAACCGAAACCTCGTTTCCTCGCGGAGAACTTTTTACAAACATATAGCGTGTGCTTAATTCACACACGCGAACCAATGCACATACGCCAGGCAACAGAAGAGTAATCGTGTCACGTTAAAATGGAGCGACAATTGAATACACGTTCTCCCGTATAACATGTTCGTTATTCAAGTCTCGAGACAAGCGGAGAAGCGAGAACGCAAGGGTGCTGAGGTGTAAGAAAAACGCGAAACGGGAGGACGAGTAGCTCGCGGCTCTCCGAGAGTTGCAGGGTTCGCCTGCTTTTGTAAATATGGCGACACGTACGGCGTTGGAGTCGCGAGGGGGGCGTAGAAATAAGAAAGGGAAAGAGGGAAGGAATAAAGAAAAAGGACGTATCCGAGCGGACGACGAAGGGGTTGGCTCGAAAGGAATATATAGTCTGGTGTCTCGAGCGACATACGAGTTATCGATACCATAACTCGAGGAACTTGGATGCATCCTCCCTTGTCCTCTGCTCTTCGAGCGAAGCGACGTGTCCTCCGGATCGTTGTCGTCGCTGTTGTCCTCCCTTGCCTTTCCTTCCTCGCCTCTCGGCTATATAATGCTCGAATCTGGACAACTTTTTTATTTATCGGCTTCCTCGGAAAATGTCTTGCCTGCCGTTTCCTCTTTTGCACCCTCGACGACCTCCCTGCACTTCCGCGTTCTTCGTACCACGTTTCCTGTAGTACTCGCGCAGTCAGCCCAGCCTCTTTCTCCACTACCCTTGTCCTTTATTCTTTTTCCTTTCTCTTTTTTTTGTCTTCCAAGTCGACCGACAACCCCTACTTTTGTCCCCCTTCTGTTTTCCCTCCTTCCTCTTTTTCTTCGCGTTTCCACGCTGCGTCTTTATTGCCCCCTACGCCCTCCACTTCTACCCCTTCCACGTACCCTTCCTTTTCTCGCGTATTTGTCCCGTTTCTTCTTCACTCGGCCCTCGGCCTGCTTCCAGCCTTGTTTCTCCGAGTACTTCCTCGCGCTCGCCTCGTCAAGCGTTTCACGGGGCGGTGTCCTACGGATTCTGACGTTGTCTCTTTCACCGTGAAAGCTAATTGTACTCGTTGCTTCTTGTCGTCCCGGCGAAACTCAACGTCAGTTCTTAGTTGTAGAGCTGGAAACTGGGTCTCTCTTAACTGGGTTGGAGTAGCAGCCGGTTCGTTCGTGTGAGCGCAAGCGGCTGCTTCACTCTGGCGCGAGCGTTCTGCGCGGCTTTACGTTGCGATATACGCTCGCATACTTATTCAGGATTGTATAATATGTACGTCGAAGGGTAGGGAGCTGGTTACTCGAGAGGGACTAAGAGGGAACGATAGAACGGCGATAAACTCTGAACGAGATGGCAGACAAGGCGGACGACGATGCAAGCTTACCGTGAATTTAAGCTAACGTCTTCGACTGGAACGCCGCGTGAATTAATCGAGTTAATTGTTGTGTACCCTGTTCCCCACTTCGCCGCTTCTTTGCGCTTAATTAGAGGCGTTCGGCTACGCGAGGAGAGCAAGTTAAACGGCGTTTCGAGCGGGGCGTAAGGGACGGGGTACAGAGGCTGGCGTGTTTGGCTTTCGGTATCGCTCGACCACTGATTAAAAATCGTCCACGGGAATATTCGGTAATCCAGTCGCGGGGGATCGTAATTCCTTTGTAGAGGCTCGACCCGTGGCGTGCAGTCGGATGAAAGGGGACGGCGACGGTACCGCCTTTAATTTCGACGAAAGACGAAGTGGGCTTCTTACCGTGGCTAATTCGGTTGGAAAGGGTGGAAGCACTTCTTGGGAGTGCCTCTTTGGATTATTAATCTCGCGTTTTCCGGCAGGATCGCCGTCCACTTCGAAATCTATGTGGCATTCTCGATCGTTTGGCTTAATAAACTTGTACTTTATTTGTGAATTAGCTGGGGACTCCGGTTCTCTCCTTTTAATGCTGTCCTTTTGTGCACGTTGACAGTAAATGGAGCGAGAATGGGTGAAAAGTTTTATAATTGTGCGAAAACCATGGCGCATATTTTTATACACGACAGCAAAACGATAATATGCAAAGCGCTGTACAGCTGCTTCATGGTCCTTTTGTCTGTATTGTACTAATCTCCAATTCTTAATCTTGATTTGTGGTTCACGATTGCCGGTACAGCAGATGTATAAACGAAAAAGATGGAGAAGGGGAAACGATAAATGGATGATTGATCGTGGAAATCCTGTTCTGGAGATGAAGTAGGGAGATGATCGTAGTAGATATTAGGGGGAAGATGGGGTAGTTTATCTGGGGTACGACGGTGTGGCTGTGCACTACATCAAAGATAGTCAGGAAACTTCTGTAGGCTTTATTGCTGGAAAATCTCCCCTGCTGTCTCATTGCCGCCGTTACATCCCGTGGAATTCTTAACGTGTCCCTGTTTTATTGATCGCCACGAGACAATTACAAGCTTGTTAGGGGGGGTACTTAATTTGCTTAACGGTCTAGGAATGTCGCGAATAAACTGAACGCAAATCGCTTTATCGACGTTTCCTTCGCGAATTTGAACGAAAAATCCTGCCGAACGAATCGCAGACGTCAACTATGAGACTGGGGCCAACGTATTAACGAAACATTTACCTGCGTCGATGAGAATTGCCCTTTAATCGTGCACTTCGGTTTAACAGCAACGATACATCGTTATTAGCTCTTTTCCAGCGCTGCTTCTATTTCCCGTGACTGGCGCAGAAAGGAGATTTGACACTAGCTGCACCCTCTAACGAGACTGTCGCCGCACAGAACTGTCGTATGTGTTACGGTGAACCTTTTGTGCAGCCAGCGGGAAAGGGGAAAAGAATACGAGAGAAAGGGTGGGTAGGATGGAAAGAGGGACAACGAGAGCAGCCCCTGGGAAGAGAGAATGCAAACAGAGAGAAAGCACAGAAAGGAGCAAAGACACTGACACGGGGCCAACGCTTTACTCGGCTATTAATTTTGTATTTCGCTTAAACACGCGACGATGGGACTGCACCAGACGGAAATTCATTTCCAGCGTTCTCTCTCTCTCTCTCTCTCTCTTAGTGCAGAGGAGCGACCGCGACCCTTATTGGATTCCCTAGCCGAGAGGCCTCGCTCTGCTCTCAGTTACAGAAGCGGTTTATCGAAAGTTTAAATTATTTCACCGCACGACGTCGACCGACCGAGAGTGCGCGAGAGAGACGGACGCCTGATTCTCTGTCAAGTCGTGAGAGAAATAGGCTGCACGAAGTGAGGCAGAGTACCCCGGCGGCAGCTGACACGCGTGAAAACTAGCAAGCAATAAACGATGGGAGATTCTCCCTAGATTGCTAAAACGAGTTGGGAAAGAATCGGCGATTTGTTGCTGTCGACATAGGCGTCAAGCATGTTGTAGGGGACGATACAGTTTTATATTTTTCAAGTAATGATATAAAGAGAATTGTGTGTTACAGTGTAAAGAGCCTAATGTATCGCAACTGTAACTACGATTCTCTGTTCTTTATTATTTGGAGAATAGAAAACCGTATCAAGCCTCCCAGCTTGAAAATATGTAAATAGCAGACCGACGTAAATAAATTTTACGATTTCTAGAATTTATGAGCACGCTTCCTTGGTATATTCATTGTTTGGCCGAAGAATGTTAATCGCCATAATTCACGTCATGTTTAACGTCCCGAACCCCGCAATTCTTCCTGATTCGGTAAAAGAGTTTCTCGGAGTTGTAAGTCCCGTTTACGCACTCACGACGATGTCCGGAAACGTAAGGTTGGCTGGCGTATCAAGTCGCTTGATAGCAAGCCACGTTGAAAAGGCAGGATGTGATGTTGTTTCGAGTTTGTATAATTTCGCTTTGACTCTTAGCACTTCGTTGCAAGTTACTAATACATACTCTTCTCTGGTGTTTGTGATTTTTGCATTAATTTCTCGAATTCGCGTGTGCAAGCCTTGTTACACAGCGATGAATCCTATTGGTGGAATTGTCGGGATGTTTGGGTGTGGAAACGCTTCTGATTGGCGTTGTAGGTGGTGCCAAGGTGTCGATGGAATCTTAGAAGGATAATTGTTTTATGTGTCCTTAGGAGGCTTGCCGCACGTGTTGCCCGGGCGACAGATTTTGCCGTTCGAACGTAATAAACTAATTTAGGTATTAGCAGAAAGGTTTTCTTGTCGCTGGTTTGATTGCTGTTAAATAGCCCGGTGTTAAAACGAGGTTCCTACGTTCGGTTCATTTGAGACCGAACATAGTGTTTGTAGTAAATTGTGTGATCATGTATTGGTTTCTTTGAAATATTTCTGGAATACTTCCACTGGAAAATTTAGACGAATTAGAAGAAAGGACAATTATTTGAAAAATATCGATGCCTTAAGCCTTAAGCCATTACGTAGTAGTACCTACTATTATTTCTATCGTAAGAATTTTAATGCTGTGCTATTTTACAAAGTCTTGTCTTAAAAAGTATAAAAATCTAATATGGCAATGCTAAGACAAGGTTCATATAAAATCGTTAGCGATTATTGGCATACTAATATCGTAACTTCAGATATTGTACGACCAATCGTTTATTTCACATCAACTTAATCAAATTCTAAAGCTCGGTGTAAATAGCATACTTAAAAAATAAAACTTATTCAATTACGTACGGTCTGGCTATCCAAGTGGTTGAAGAAGTGGTAACAAATGATGTATGTACCTACATGTATACATGTGAGGTTATTGTTTTTTAAAATGCTCGGGGATTGGGGAAAATTAAGCCTCACGGAATGTTGCTAATAGAAAATATCTAGAGAATTTAAGAGATAAAGAATAAAAGCAGAACGGGACTGAAAGGAACAGTTGCATTCACTGCTGTGTTTCATATTTAATTCCGCCAAAGCTTTAAATCCTTCTAATCTTCCCAATTACCTTTGTTTTAAACCCGTTTGCATGGACTACCCGGAATACTCTGCACGTGAAGCGTATAATGTGATCCAAATTTCCTCTCTCTTCCTCGCGAGCACAATTATTAAAAAATGTTGATCCATCAAAAGTTCGACCTAATTAATACGAGATAAACGATTTAACATTTATTCGAATCTGAAGCATAAAGAGCGAATCAAAGAAGAACAGATTAATAGAACCGTACGTACAATACATCACATGTAGAACCAGTGCATCGTACATATTTCATCGCAACAACATAATTAATGTTTACATAAATACGCAAATATAAATTTCACTTTTCATCCATTTGAATAAACATTACTGCCCATAGATCCTTATGCTCCGCGACAATGAAATACTGCAATCATCTTCGAACAAATAAATAAAAAATATAGAAATGTATCTGAATGCAATGGAGGAAAAAAGATAACAATGAATCGAGATAGATTCCAATGGGAAGCGGTAACAGGATGAATACATAAGGGGACAGAAACGTGGCAATAAAATACGGTATTAAGAGAAAGGGGAAATAGCGAGAATTAAGAGATCCCGTGGGGATGAAAGGATCGGCTTGGGAGTAGAGACGCGAGTCAGAAGACGCTGCGAGGAGAATCGAAAGAAACAACGGTGAGACACGAAAGGTTGCAGAAGAGACCGTTCTCGGGGGTTGAGGGTACGAGAGAGAGCGAGAGAGAGAAAGAGAGAGAGTATTTCGTCAAACGGGCGCGGTTGGTTCCTGCCTTATGTATGCGCGCTCTCTCTCTCTCTCTCTGTCTTCCCATCTCGGAAAATCGATGTTCCGCGACCTGGAACGAAATTCCAGGGGAGATTCCAGACGAAAGACCGTTTTCGCGAAAATTCTCGCGAGTTAATCGCAAATAACGCCCGCTCGCTCTGAGAGTAATGCTCGCTCAGCTATTTCCTAGTGAGACCGGGCTCCATATCGCGGCGTAATAAAAGAAATAAAAACGGCAAACGCAAAGAGAAAAGAGATATATAAACGGTGGACGAAAGGAAGGCAATGCATGAAATAGAAAATCGTAGGGTGAGCAACGAGGGAAGACTGAAAGGGGTAAAAGAATAAAAGAAAATGAAGTGAGAGAGGACGGACGAGTCGTGTCCAGCAGAACGGCGATGTCGCGAGACGTTAAACGCGCGAGGCGGACCAGCTGCGTGTAAACAATAAATCGAGTCCGTACGGCAGGCCAATTATGCCGTTCGATCGGCAGAATTATTGATGTTCGATGCGGTTCCGACAACCAGATTCCGGGCAACGACGACTTGCTCGCGCGGATACGGAAATTGAATTTTCTCGCTTGACGAATTCGTCGCGGCACGGCCACGTTGTTCGCGGAAATTCTCCTAGAGGTTTTTGAGCGGCTCAACAAAAGGTTTAGGTGTGTGAACT
This sequence comes from Nomada ferruginata, assembly GCA_963583965.1. Taxonomy (NCBI): domain Eukaryota; kingdom Metazoa; phylum Arthropoda; class Insecta; order Hymenoptera; family Apidae; genus Nomada; species Nomada ferruginata. The sequence continues at coordinate 5,080,163 of OY757216.1, forward strand.
GTGCGCCAGGCTATGCCCACCTCGCCAGACATTTAATTGATCATTTTCTGGCCGTTGGATGACGTGGAAATGGTTCGCTCGTTTCGAACAGAGTACTTTTCTCTGTCTCTCACTCCTTTCCTATTCTACGCACATATACATTCCCGGCCATAAGTCATAGGACGCGTAATAAAATTTTGTAAAAGTGTCAACGCAATTATTCGAATCGTTAATATATTTCACAGAGAGCTGTGTTCCTTCGTATTTTGCACAATTAGCTGTGTGTACAATAAAAGAAAAATCCGTGCGATAATTTGTGCAAGATCTTACCAAAATCGTTAATAAGAATTAGATATTTTCGTCTAGGTATCCTGCGTGTTGCCACAAGTAACGTCTCTACTAATTTTGACATTCTACAAAAATAATTTCTTTTCTAAATTGACTATTCATATCTTTTCCATTCTGTTTCTAGAACGTCTCACAGCTTGCTTTCAAATTCCCTCCACAATTATTTTTCACCACTTTAAATATCTTTCTCATTGTTCGAAAGAATTCCAGTACTGAACATTTCATCTTCTTCCATTAAATTAATATTAAACATTATACATTGTATATATTTGCAAATACATGCTGCAACAAAACTGTATGTACATATAATTTCAATAACTTCCATTACACGGCCAACATTCGTTAAAACTGACAAGTATCCTATACTTTTTTTTTAGCGAGGGTGTGCATACACACATACGTACATACGCACCCCGCCCTCTAATCCCTTCTTCTCTTTGCGTAACTTGCTCTTTCGTTACTGCTACGGGACTATCGTTATATGTACCCTTGGAACGCGGTCCGCTAATGCGATCTCGATCGTCGTCGCTTTGAACTGAAACGCGTTTGTCTGGTCGCTCGATTACGGATCAACGCTCCGATACTCATAAGAGAGGGCCAGCGTGCTATCGGCCTTTGCGTTCGCACAAACAGCGGTACGAGTGTTTGTTTAATCGATTCGACGAACTGCGGGCAATCGATAAAGACACGGTGATTATGGAATTACGCGGCGCGGCACGGTCATCGACTCTCGAAATTGTTCTGGCCACGTTAGCGGGCTCGTTTGCTGAACTTTGTAACGCGCGAACCTTCAGGATAACGTGCTGAATGAATATGGAAATTTCGCTGCTTTTATCGGGGAAATTGAAAGTCCGCCGAGCGGTTTCGTTCCGAGTTATATGTATAGACATACATACGTTGCTATGTGCTATCGTGTCCCTTCGTTTGCAATCTATGTGGTTTTTGATTCTTAGAATGCGAAATGGCACGATTAATAGCACTTGCATGGCACGCGATGTTTTAATAAACATTGGAATAGTAATTACTTTTTCAGGGAGATGCGAAGCGTTTTCGTGTTGAATGTTGGGAATGGTGGGATTTTTCATATTACTTTTTCTGTTACCACTGCCTGGTAGTGATTTATTAGTAATAGTATAGGTAGTATTACAATTACCAAATAATGGGATATACATATGTATAAGAACACTGTATATTTGCAGTGTTAGTTGTATAGTTTTTCTATTCTACCATTGCATAAAAAATCTTTATTTAAAATATCTTTTCTACAGTTTTATTCCTGAATTCATGTTCGTTTACGTTCCTCTTAATAAACCTAATAAAAGTTTTTTATGAACATATTTTTTATTATTATTGATAATTGAATGATTTAAATCCTGCTGAACAGTCGAATATTAAATGCACTGTTTTATTAGGAAACGTTGCATAATTTTGTACCTATTTTCAACACTCATTTACGTTTCAATAATATGAAAAGGAACATGGTAACAATAAATCCTGTAATGTTACTGGTGACTGTAGGTTAAAATCAAATCGAGCGTTTGGCAAGGACGGCGATAGCTAAAATCGCTAGGATTCCACGATCAACTTATGCGAAAGCCATACGCATAACTTAGAGACCATTCCAAGGCAATGAATATTTCCTAGGTCAGTTGTCTCGTGAACTCCAAAATCGTTCTCCTATTTTTCCTCCCATTTATTGAGAATCAATTGCTCTCATGAATTCGTTGTCGTCAATTATATTATCGGTAGAGCAAAGCCTTTACTGTTCTCGACTTAAACATTTCCTTCTCTGAATTTCAACACCATATTCCATTCGAAGATTGGTCGATAACGTTCCATCTGCACGTATCACCTGTGATTTTATACAATTCCTCGCTCTGGCTTCCTCAAATATAATACATAAAACGACGCCCCCTTCGATACACATCATTATATGGTATATGATATTGTGCCTGAGCTCATGTTCGAGTGATAAAAATATCAACAGACTATAATTATTTATGTACACCCTTGGTTGAAAATCATAGAACATTCGCCAGTTTTTAATTTAATATAATATACTAAATGTTAAGTAAAACAAGAAATGTGCAGTGTCACTAATGCGACGAAATAATCCAAATCCCTCGAAGGAAGATAAAAAGGAAAATAAATTACTGTACTTCCGAAATCATTCCATTATTCCGAGGGAATCAATTAACAGCAGACTCGCGACCAATCGGTCCGATGCGTTCACCAGCTCGTTCAATCGCAGTAGTCCCGTAATCGATATTTACACGCGGCTCGTTCGAACTGCAAGGCAGCGGAACGTGTGTCGCTCGACATTTCAATGAATAAAATGACCAGCGTCACCCTAAATGTTCGTGCCCTACCCTAACCAATCGACGATCCCCAATTCTGCGAATTATCCCCGCTAGACATTACGGTTTTCGTTTAAGCCTAACCCACGGAAAGGTGGCGCGTAATATCTCGATGAGAAACTACCAGGGTCGTATATTATTTTTTATTCCCACCTCTTGATCTCTCCCCGAACGTCAAAAGACAGGGCTCTAATCGCATGAAAGATTATTTCGTATGAATCCCGCACACGGAAAATCAACCCCGATATTTCTTGTAATCTCAGCGCAGCTTGATTCACGTAGTTTACGGATTTTCTGTGACCCGCATCCTCTTCGCAAGGAACTGGCCCGACGCGGCGGATATTTTCTAAGAGGACGCCTATAAATCAGAAATTAATGACACTGGCAAGCATCATAATTGTCCCCCGTAGTGGCGACGGCAATGGAGACGACGTGTGCGTTCAGCTAGGAATCCGTCCCGCGCCGATACGCGATAAAGTTGATATCATATAGTACAATATAATACGGGGTCGGCATGAATTATGGTAACCGATAGACAGTTATGCACGCATGCGATTCCTTAATAAGCGGTTGATAACACCAGAAGCGTATAAATCATTGCTGGTTATTGCCGCGAACTACACACTTACTCGATACTCGAAGGTTTAAAAAGCACGCTTTGCCAATGGAGAAATAATTTTAATGCGATTGCAAGTTTCACGTTTAACGGCGAATTACATATTAATAGTTCTGTAAGCGGCATTACTCTTCAATATTTTATTTTTCATCCATGGGTGGCAATACAACGGATTGTTGGTCAAGTTGTTTAGAGCAAATTTAGGTGGCGAACGTTGAATAACTTGGAAATTCAAGGAAAGAACCGAAGTGGTTGGTTTTAAACGTGGTAGTTTAGAGTGCTTGACGTGGGTGTTGGGGTAAGATGTAAACGAGAAATTATTCGTTGCTCGCCGAATCGGGTATTTTATTATTCCTTCCGTGCAGCAAACCTCGGTATTGAATTAGACGACGCAGCTGGACCCGCATGGTGCGTTTAGAGAAATAGTCGTCAGACGGACGAAGTCATTAAATTAAGTGGATATATTTTTATTCGTGTCAATTATGTCGTTTGAGAACATGGCACACTAGTGCTTGATACGAACTATAGATTTTATGATGCCGCCAATTCTTTCTATTCTCGGGAAATAATTGTGACGTTAATATATACGAATTTTATCCAGATTTCTACGTACCTCCACGTATCAAGACTACATTGAAATTACTCCGGTAAAATTTCAATTTATATCGGCCTAGTCAGAATAAACATTATCCACTAAGGTAGCAGTTATCGATACCAAGGGCCAGACTCCGCGTTGGCTAAGGTGACTCTTGTCAGTAAGGGCTAAGGTCGGCCTTTCCCCCCAAAAATCATGTTATATACAGTAGCGGTATACCAATTGCAGTCAGAATAGTTTTAGACCTCTTTGCAAAAGTAAATTGTTGCACACGATTTCGTCTACCCCGAAATCCAACATTCCTCGAAGAGAGAATCCAATTAAATATAGAAGGGAAATTACATTTTCGATATCGACAACCGGTTAACAACGTTTCGGCACATGTAACATCCATAACGGAAGAAACTTCGAGTTTGTATTGTCATCTAATCGTAACGAGAGCATTTGAACGATCATCGATTTGAAGTGACGTGTACGGGACGCGCACCGTGAATCGTATAATCGAAATCACATTATCAATTGCCGCGCAATTCACAATCAGGCCAGTTTCCAAGTTGCAGCAAAACTGGATGGCAGAAATAATTGCAACATCAGCTGACGTTTGCTGTAAATTCCAGACTTTGGTCGCCATCTGTCACGCAAACTTGGCGCCATACGCTCCGGTGGTTTCTTACCATTCTACAGTGTGCCGTGGAAAGTTTTGTCCTTTTGCCCGTCCCCTCCAGACATTCTCAAATTCACCTCTTACCGGTAGCCCGTTTTCAGTATTGCGTAGTCCCGGGGCAGAAAATATCGCAGCTTATGTATCATCAACAAATAATTACAGACTGTACTTTCTTTCATTGCCTGGGCGAGAACTTTTTATCTTACTGAAACTTTTAGCGCATAAAGATGATACCTGGAGTCTTTTAAATGGCTACAAGGAACTGCGAAGTAGGTAACGATATTTCACCGCTGCACACTACTCTTCCACGCAGCTTTCAGCATTAAAACTACCTTTGTCTTTCGAATTTTTCAATTCGGTAAATTAAAGCGATCGTTCGATTAGTTTGATCCCCGTCAACGGTTGTCGAATAATACTTAAATATCTATCACTTATAAAGTAAGGGTAAATTAACCCTTTCGCGACGGCGCAGCTGTACCATACTTTGCTACTTTCCGCGACGACCCAGCAGAACCACACTTTGCCACCACTGTATGCTTGCAATGAACCATTGCACGCACTGTTCGCTAAATCGTGTATCTCATTTTCTGCGTTGTCTTATGCCTGTACTAGCTTTATTTTGAGTTCGCCATTGAAATAAATAAATCCGAATCAGACTCGCTCACAACTGTCCGTTGTTTTCTACTATTATATTCCATTTTAAAAGGGATAAAACCTAAAATATTTATTAACATTAAGAACAAAAAGGTGAAATTAAAGGTCTTACCAATGTAATTAGCGATTTGGCTCACTTTACTTCTTGTAGGTTGTTATAAACTATTTGAATCTAATACACTATAAACTTACAGAAAATAAATGCACTTTTTTCGTATGAAGGAATTTTTAGCAAAACAATTTTGTGTTAAGATACTTTATTTCTGTAACAATAGAACCTGTGTCGTGTACAGTAGGTGTCAACCGTTGTGAAACAAGTGATTGCCATATAAAATCGGCGTCAGCCTCTGCAAAGTAATAAGTGACTGCCGAATCTAGACGGCATCAGCCGCTGGAAACAAACAAATGACTGCCTTATAAATTTATATACGACACCCGTCGCGAAAGGGTTAAAGGAAATTTGAAAGGGTGCAAGGGTGTTTACAAACAAATCTAATTTATTGAAGACAGCTTATGTCTATGCGGATATCAGTTTGAAATACAAATGATTAGTGCACTGTAGATGAAACAGTATCAAATGATGCGCGATTGACATTGATTTACATTATGCGCAATTGTAATTTGTTAACGGAAGCAGCAACGTGTCCGAGAAAATAATTTTCTGAAGAGTCTTGGCAATAGAATTTCAGATTGCTGCGTATTGCTTGCGTGATTTCGAACAAAAGTTTTCGTTTGCCCATCACTGAATAATTTCTAATATTTGCATTTGGTTATAGGAACGAAAGTAGTAGAATATCCGCAGTTGAATATATTAAACGACATTGTTCAAATTATATAATGCAATGAAAATGCAGAATATTAATGGTTCATGGAACAGATATGGATTATCGTTTCATAGCTCGTGCGTCATTTATCTTTTGCATTAATTTGATAACTCAATGAACTTGACCTCGTGCAACGATTCAGGAGGAGTAATTAAAAGTTTCAAAGTCTCGTGAAATGTTCATGTTGCAATGAAGATAAAGAAGACATTGATAGTAAGAGCCCAAGAAACACAATGATTATACGTGTACTACAAAAATATATGTACTCCCTTAATTCTTTAAAGGCGAGAAGTCCTTCATACAAAACTGGCACGCCAATTTCTTTTCCCTATCTAAAATCTTTTTCAAATTGCAGACTATGAATTAATTTGTTATAGGAAAGAAAATTAATTTCTTAAAACATGACTACTACAATATACAACATTTTATTACCATGCCCTTATCATTATAAGCACTATCCTATAAACTGATTCTCGTTGTTGACTTAATACCTATTTCACACAATATCTAATGCCTGACTGAACCCCTTCAAATGCCCCTCGTGCCAAAAAATACTTAGAACAATTCTCATTCCCCCCAATTACTCGTACCAAATATATCTTCTTAAAAATCGTCAAATGCCAAGGAATTGTAAAAGAAGCACTCTTCACGCCGCAAAATAAATATTCACAGATTCGAGAACCAAACTCGCCCTGACCGCTCCAAAGAAATACGCTCCACATTGAAGCAATTTCTCGACCGTTCAAAATATTCAACGCCACCGTGCCAATTCTCCGATTAATCCACGACATGGTCCGCCGCAAAAATTTCATTTTACCCAGCAGACAAGCAGAGACCTCCTTCATTTGAATGCCGGTCTAGCCGTGGTGAACGACACCTGTAAGCGTATCGACGACGGCGCGGCAGTAATTCGCTTTTTATGATCACCTCGGACGCAGCTACCGACGGAAGATTCATTACGAGTCAGTTTAATAAAGCTACCCCGTCGTCTCGCTTCGTTTCCATTTTCTTCGTTCGTCTCTATTTTTCTGTCCTCTCCTTTCACCCGACGGCACGGGAACGCGAAGACCGTCACACTTCCGTCGTGACGTAAATTGAGCAACGTCGTTGAGATTCGGCAGGGCCATGGGGCCACGAGAGCCTTACGGAGGAACGAAGCCAGAGAAAGGACGAAGGAACGACGGAACGACGGAAAGTAAGTGGGACGTTCTATGCCAAATCGATCAGCCATTCTGATCAAAGAGAGGGCTTTGAATGTAAGCTGAGTGCTCGGCCGGGATTGCCAAGGAAAAATCTAATTTGAAACTTAAATGGAGGAATTTGTATCCCATTGCTCTTATGACGACTCTTTACGCGAAGGAAATGAGAATCACCAGAGTGGTGGGGATAGAGAGGGTGGTGGACTTATTTAGGGAGACGCTGTGAATCTTGCACGATCCTCGTGACTTCCGTTCTCGTAGAGATGCGCGAGTACATAGTTCGAAGCACGTCCACCTTGGAAATGTTGCCTCCCTTTTTCTTCCCTTTTCGTTTTCCTTTTTTTGTTTCCTTCGTGCCCTTATCTTTCGAGCAAGTTTTATTCGTTCCGCGATCAACGAGTGCAAAATTGTTGCAAGGGAACGATGCAATCTCGGGAAAGCGAGCATCGCGGAGGAACTGACAGAAGAATACCTTGGCCGCGCGAAAATTCCTCGTTTTATTTAAAGTGGGCGACTTTGCGCAACAGTGAAAAATTTCGGATAGATGTATATCGGTCTTGGCTGTTAACAAATGTGTGGTTCGGAGAAGGGGAACTGCTGGGAAGTTGGTAACGATACTAGTCATTTTCTTAATACTTTTTTTTGCATAGTACGCTCTACTTTTAAGGATGGAATTAGGTTACGGAGCAAGAGTTTGGTTTCAAATATTTCTGTAGAACCGTGGTATTCAACTTTTCTTGGGTTTCTTGAAAGATGGGTTTTGATGGAGGACATATAATAAACGGGACTGCTGTAGTACAAACTTTTTCATTATTTATGACAAGTGCTTCTACTTCTACCTTTTCGGTAATTAAATATAAAATTTTAATATTTCTAGAAGCAGCGTTCATGTTTAATAGTACTTAAGTATTATTAACATTTCCTGCGAGAGAGGGAGGGAAACATTTTTTCATTTCGATACGATTCCACGTTCTGACTGAAAAATGGAAAACCTTTTTATCTTTGCCGTACAGTTGGTAATAAACTGTGGAACGGACTTTTTCGGTTTGCAAATTTGTGTATGTCTAAATCGTTTATATTGCATAAAAGTAGGAACAACGAATACGCGTGCAGTGTTTTACAAATTTATGATGGTTGGCTTTGCTCTCCGAAATACTCTCGTCAACGTGATATGTTTTGACAAACGTGCAAAGTCAAAGTAGAAAAATTATATTTAAAAAGCTATTTTTTTGTGCCTGCTCTTTTGCGACATTTAAATCGATTAAGGGCCGGGCAGTTTTAAATGGCATGTCTATAATATTAGCCCTTGTGTAGTAAGGCGTATTAAGCAATTTTGAGATTGAATTTATATAAGTATTAATAAGTAGATCTATGATACCGCGTGGTATACATACATATATAGATTAGAATATGTAGGTCAATGTTGAATACCCAATGAAAGGGCTTAAATTTCAAGTACTTACATTGATGGCAAACAATCGTGCCACAATTACCATAATTATTCCTACCTTCGTTCGTATAATTATTACCGCATACTTTCTCCCATAATGGAATATTTTAGAATCTGAAAAGTAAATTACTTTTTTTATAGTCCACGGCCCTTAAAATTTTATGAGGCGCAAGAACATATCGCAGATGATGTTGGTTCGTGGAATTGATTTTCCCCTTTTAATATTTAAATGCAGATTGCGCACTGCATGCACAAATGTTTGTCCAGTTTAGTTGTTGATTTTCGAAACGCGAAATTCTAAAGTCAATCCGATTGTCGTGATCTAAAAATCGTAAATAGTTTGGGAAACGCGTGCACGAAGCTCGTAAATCGGCAACAAAAGAGGGACCAGAAATCAATGCTTTCGAGCTACCCAAATGGAATTTCAAAACTTGCAATTTGGCAATTTAAAAAGCACTCTAAACGAGAACGCGTGTCAAATTAGGTCAACGCAGGGGCAATCTCGTATTAATTCCACGAAACCTGCACGCGACTTGTTAGCGAGATTGTTAACGGCAGCTTTGTTTTACACACAGGATCATCCCATAATTGTATATGGCGACGCGGGATCAAAATTATAATCATTTATCAGCGGCTTTAAAGGTGAACCAATTTATGTAATACTGCACAGTATCTAGTGCATGAGAAGGGGTGACAAGATTTGGATATAATTTTTTTCGCCAGATAAGCTATCTAATTAATGCGATGAAAAGATTATTTGTTTGTTGCATTTTTCAATAAATTGGATGGTCGATGTCTTCGATATGATATCTGATTATAAAAGTGGAATTCTACGAATTTGATGAACTTGAATAACAAATCCACTCAATCACTATTTTAATATCTATAGCAATCACTTACAAATAGTCGCACAGCTTCATTTTAATGGTCTTCTAAACTAATTCACGGTGTCTCAAAATTTTATAATCGACTGCTACTGCAGCTTATTATCTAGTAAATAAAAATCTAACAATTTTAATAAACGAGTTGTCACATCCAACAAAGCTGCTTCAGTTGAATTTCTGCACAGTCATCCATCATATTCAGCTACCCTCTGGTATATTAATTTGTAACAGAGATACTGTACCATACTATAATATACAAGCACTGTATGATTTCACTTTGTGTTGTCAATGGCATTCAGCACTATTTACTACGCAAAAATAGACTGAAACAAAACTTGACTTACAAACTTACTTTACTTACACTTACAACTTTACTTACTTGTTAGTAATTCTGAGCTTTTTTAATTAAAACCAAAATCACAGCGAGATGCAAAACACTTGTGCTCAACTAAATAATATCTTCTCATTTTTAAATTCCACGTAACACTCGCGGACTATCGATAGTATTTCACCTGAAACAACATTTATTTTATTAACTCAAAAACTGCCCTCACGTCTGAAAAACATGTGAGAAATACTATTGAATTCCTTAATGAATCCAACCTCTTCCACAAAATTTAAAGTCATTGCGGAAGTTCGTCGCTAATAACCTCGATGTTGATGCGACGTAAAACCTAAAAAAAAAAAAAAATTTATTTTAGTACCGTTCAAAAGCTTGGCGACTGATAATATTGTGTCTTCGAGTACCAATACAGCGTATTAATAATGGATATTATTCCAACATAAATCAGCCCTGATTTTGTCCACTACATCTGCTTTTCTAATTAACCCCTTACCTTATCATTTTTTTGCTATGATTATTATTTCGCAAGAGCTGAGTATTTAACCACTTGGGCTGGAATAACGTCTTTCACACGTGCTACTTCGAGCTACATGACAATTACGCGTGTTCCACTCGTGGTCTGTTAATTACTGCAAAATAAAATAGAAACTTATACTCCATCTAATCGTCGATTAAATTCATTCTCAAGTGATCAACTCCTGTATCGAATAAATTTTTAACGATTCAGGTGCGAAAAATTATTAAAAACCACAACCGATCTCTGTAACTGGCTTCGTCCGTTAAACGAATACTGTCGAATCATGATATCATTATATCACGCAAGTCTCCTATCTAACACTTCCTTAGATTATTACAAATCACGGAAATATTTCTAGCCGCCCAAATTTTTGCCCCATCCTGTGCAGAAACGTCGCTAATATTCCAGAACGTTTTGCTCACTCCAAAGTCAATTTTGGTGAAACTTCATTTCGCGTTCGCGGCTGCACAGACACGAATTAATGCCGTCACAACCCTGGATCGCGAGGCGACGCCAGTTTTGCGGTTTGCCCAGTAAACGAACGTCTGAATCCCGGTGGCGAATTACATACAGCGACATGCGTGCAGCATCCGGCGAAACCGTATGGCGAAACGGATGAACCGTGAAATGGTTCCACTCGTTGACAGGCAACCGAACAGAGCGAACGTTTTCGCGACGCGTCCCCACGTCTCTCACCCGCAGGAAACGTGGCACGGTGGTTCTTATTGTTATAGTCGGCTGGACGTGACGGTTTGGTCGCATGTTTCGCAACATTATCTTGCGAAGTCTCGACATTCGAGTCGGTCGTTGGGCTCCCAGGTCGTCGTCCGCGAAACTTGTTGCGTCAACCCGAATCATGACGAACAGATCACGCTGAAAACGCCTCGTGCTTTTGACGTTTCGTGCAGAGCCGGATGAAGTGCTCGCTGTTGCAGGATCGATGCCTCCGCGAACAGTCGTGGCGAATTAGCCTGTCTGAAATCACGATTGAATGACAGCTCTTGGAATGGAGGAGCTTTCGAGAGTGTTTGTGGGTGGGGTTACGTGGGGGAGTTTACGATGGATAAAAATGAACGTTGCATTGAGTTTTTCCTTGGGAATTTTATACGTAGTTTAGTCAAGATTATGAGTCGTGTGCTATTTCGAGTTATGTGTAGCCGAATGGTGGTTTGAAAGAACATTCTTCCCTTGTGGCTATTTTCTCGAGAGTATATTATATTTTAAGGGATATTGTAATGTATACAATTTTTGTACAATAATTTAGTTCATCTGTTGAGAAGAAAAATTTCAGTAAACTTAGCATCGCATAGACTAGACTGCGAGGCGAAAACGTTTCACGTACGAGCACGAGTCGTTGCAAAATCTGCAAATCTTCCTATCAACGGTGATTAAACCCGGCGATTCTCGTCAGGTGAACGAAATTAAATTTTGTTCTGCGGCTGTTAATTCGTCATGGGGGATGACGAGTACCACCTAGCTAGTCGCGAAAGTTTAAACGAACGATTGTGTGAAATTAAACAATATCAATCGGATTAGAATAAATCTTAATGGATTTTCAATGGCGAAATAGCCAATTAAATTAATCTGCTTTACATTTCTCGATTAACGTGGATCGCCATTTCTCGAGTGCTTAATGCCAATATATATCCCGCGAAAAGCAAACAATTTCAATTTAAGGGAACGTAGATGGCACAATGATGTCAAACATTGAATTTACAACGGTATTGGTTTATCAGATATCTAGGGGCGCACGGAAATTAATCGGTTTTATCTCGATCCTCGTGCATGCCTGCATATTGGAAATGATTTTCAACGCAACGTTATTATAATATCGAAATTAAAACGTAAGATACCAATACGTTTCTGCAACTTTTCAGACCTATTGATATCGCGCGATGACCGATAATTCATTATTCAATGACCATTCAAACTCGATCGTTCGAAACGGTTCACGTTCCTATATTATTTTTCGTAAAGTGTAACCGGTCGTGATAATTGATTCAAAATAAACGCTTTGAACGTAAATACGCTGTGCTTTTTCACCTCTCTTTTCTTGTTCTTTTTCGCACATTTTTTTCCGATTTTTTAATGAGAGACATTGTTGTCGTTGTTCAGGGAAATTACAATTTGTTTTCTTTTTATTTAGCACGTTCCCCCGCGAAAAATTATTTTTGGCTGCTTTTATCTCTAACCGCGATTTTTACATTCCCTCGGTGCACTTCAGTTGCGTTGCAACGAAAATGTACGACCACGTCGTTCAGTCATGCTGTTCTGCACGCTGGTAAATATTAAATTAAATTGAGAAAAATTTCTGCGTATTCTTTACACAGCGTGTGCCATTTGCTCGTCATTTATTTACGGTGCAAAGCGTTTCGTTTCATCAGTGTTTCATATTTTCTAGATTCTTTTTCTATTTCCACTTCGTTGCTTCTTTTTTATCCCTCGATGGGTGACCATATCGATACTAATATTAATAGTGCCATTTTTTCTCGTTTCAGGTAAGTGACAGAGACCAGCAACTATATACATATTCTGAAAAGTTTCGAGGGTTGAATGTAAGTAATACTTTAAAATTGAAAACGGGACTTCTGAATTTCGTGAAAGTTTCCATTAAGTTATAATGGATAGAAAAATTCCAATTCGTGTCCAGCATTCTTTCCCTTGATACGCGTAGTTGAAAAAGAGTTGCATAGAAATTGGCAGAATTCTATTGGTACTATACTTGTATAGTATTCTTTTTCGATGATTTTAACTTTGATATTCAAATTATTTTGTTATCATATTACTTAACGTTCTTATACTATACGAAAAACATAGTTTTCACTTTTTGTTTGTAGCTGTACAAGTTGTACGGCCTTGTCTCAACGTAGTAAAACAATTACCATAAAATTACGAAAGCCAGAAATTATATTGTTCTTCGTGATGATCTCACATAACCTTCGTTCACTCGCTCATTAATAATTACTACACATTTTACTACCATCTAGCGCAGCCCAAAATCTTGATTTAATTAGCAAATACTGGATCCCGGTAAATTCCACCTGGACCATAAATCCAACCTCGCAAATAAAAATGAACATGACAAGAACGCATTAACATGGTTCCACCTGTTAATTCAAATTTCATTGCAAACTTTTAATCACAAATCTCAATACACAAGAGAAACTATTCGAAAGCTACAATCAAGTAATCTATATGCTTCGATCAAATTACATTTAAGATAAAAATTCTATAATGCAATTCGTCCCGTTCACGATTTTCCAAACAAAATAATTTATCACTTAAAATATCATCTTCTTATATATTGTTCACGTTTAATTTTCTCACCCCCTAAATACAGTCTTTTACTCTCAAAGCAATTCCACTCACGCAGTGGGCGAAAAATTTCGCCGCTACGTGGTCGGGATAATCCATGTGGAATACGTTACAGAGCGCTATAATAATTAAATATATCGCTTTACTGTAGGGACTGGCTACGGGATCCGGTTAAACGCGGCGCTTGTCTCGTCTGTCGCTTGTATTAATTCATTCGATGCTCGGTAATGCGCATGACACATGACGCGATTGATAACAGTTGTCCGGGGCGTTATCGTTTCGTGATAATGTGATTCACCCCTGTCTGCCCCACCCGTGGAGAGTAAACGATTTTTCAACGAATCCGTTCTAACCACCTATGGATTCAGCTCGGTTCTTCTCTATGTATAGACAGAATGTGGGTTTCATCGAATGTGTAGGACGGTCTGAGCAATCATAACGGAATTGAGAGCGAGGCAATTGTTCGAGGAAAAGGAAGGACGGGATTGTTTGAAACGTATGGTGATACGTAACACGAATAAAAATGTGGATATCGTATATTTTAGCACTATCGTGTTATTATTATATGCATATACGCTTTCACGCGTGAAGTTCTCTTTCCTATTTAAAGGTACATACTCGTTTTTGGTAACGGGCTAGGTATTAGAAACATGTTCAGATACATGTAGCTATTTAGATTTTTGTGATAATCATTTACCATTATCGCGTATAAGTTCCGGTATAAGTTCGGTACATTAATTGTGGTGCAAACTAAATTAATTTTTTAGATGAGTTTTTTACTTAAATGGAAACCACGTTTTCTACTTTGCTGTGGATTACATATGCTTCAGAATATCATTCATTTGTGTCTGATTTATAAATTAAAAATAGTTATCGAGTAAAGTTTCATTTTAGAATAAATTAAGTTTTTCACAATATGTTCAGAGGTTTTAATTATTTCTTTTCTCAAATACAATGGAGGGAAACTTATTTTGAATGCGCAGAAATAGATCCGTTATGCAGAGAAAACTAGGAAAATTTTAATTCCTGTTTCCTGTAAGACGCAATAGTAAGTGCAATTAATATTGGAAAGGGGAACACATTTAAAGAAATTATACAACAATGTCAGGGGCTAAGAAATTATTATATATGATTGTACATTTAAAGAATTGAAATTGCTCCTAATTTTGCCGTACTTGCGCCCGCAATCGTTAGAAGTAATTGCAACGTGAAATATGATATTTTACTTTCCCTTGCATTTAAATGATAAATCATGCTTTATGCGCCCTGCATTTGCAGGTGTTGCCACGCGTAATCCGAAAATAAACTCTAATTAACAAAGAACATGCGTTTACATACACCTGCTACTTTATTATGCGATCCTCCCAAAGTGTCCTAGATTCGTTAATACATATTTATTTAGGAGTACCATGAAATTAAACTTGGGTGAATTTATTAGCTTACAGGAAACATTTTTTACGTTCAATATAAACAATTTCTTGTCTGTGGTTGCAGTTTCCAGTTACATACTACAATTTTAACGCTTCACGTATTAGTCGAATTTGTCATGGAAGCTTAACTTACAAAGAAAAATGTGGAAGATATTAAATATGAAAATATGGATTCAAGTAACAATTTATAATTTATAATTCTGTCGATATATATTTCTTGTCCGTGATATCATTAAATACCAAAATTAGTTAAAGGTAATTTTATTAGAATAATGGTGATAGCTTGCTTCGGTGATACGAATTATAAATATACAAATAGGCCAAAGTATTCGTACAAAATCACTGATCCAATACCTTTCTTCTATTCATTTTTACGTTTGTATTCAACATAAATCTGTACAATTCATATCATAGCTAATAAAGACGAATGATGTAGTAATAAATAAAAAACTTGGGAAAAAATATATAGAACATTAATTCTATCTCGTACGTGTTAGAATTTTCGAGGTACAGGAACGGCCGAGACGGGTCATGTGCATTTTGCCGATGCATGCTGTCTTTGTCTAGCGCAGCTTTCATTTGGGGCGAACCCTAAAATGGTTAAAAAGGGCCATGGTGACGTAGGCGTCCTTACGACCGACGCTTTTGCTATGGAAAGGCATTCTTGTATAGACTACGGTCGAGAGAGCACAGTTTTAATAAACAGAACACCTTTTAACATATACACGCCTACAAAATCATTGTCATAAGTAATACCTAATCGAGACAGAGAGACTCCTCTCCGTTCGATTATCTTACATACGTAATTAATCAGAGTAAAACAGTCACAACTATATTCTGTTATTTATTCGTAATTGTCACTCGTCCTGTGACTATTGTCAGTGCGCTTAATCCTCGATTTTATACTATCGAATGTACCAGGGTCGAAGGAACGTCATTGTTTCTCCAGGATGATAAGATTATCGGGCGCAAAGTAAATCCAGGTGTCAATGACCAGCTTATCGGGGACGCACGCACAATTTCGTGGCTGAATTCGCACCACGAGCTGGGATAGAAAATTCGAACGTCCGGTCCCATGAAGGGCGTTAATTTTGAAAAGCAGGCGATAACAAGCGCTCGTCGGCTTAGATGCGTTGCAAATGCACCCGTTGCACACGATCGTAAATTCATCAACGATATTTACATTCCGATCTGCATAAATTCGTCATTCAACGAGCCAGGACGGTATTGATTTTAAAGGCGTCTCGTGCAATGACACTCACCGATGATAAGCATTGATTTATCTGAGGGGCTGGCATCATTGGTCTCTAATTTTATCTAACAACAGAGTAAGTTCGGGTACGTTGCACGGCGTATGCATATTGAGAAATGCTATGAAAATGTTTGCGATTTACATAATCAGTTAAGAGCTAGGAGCGGTATTATCAACACTGACCGATTTATTATTAACATATATTCATATTATTATACATTACTACTAACAGTAACGGTGTTTGGGCAAGTATGCAACTGAAAAAAATCTGTTTGTTAAGTTGTTGTTAATTTTATTCAACGTCGAGGAGAAATAAATTCTAGTATATTCTTAAGAACCACGTTAAAAGCACAATACATACTCTGACTGCTACTCGGTCAGAGTTTTTAGTAGCATAATATTGGTTCACGTTGTATTATAAACGTTATCTTAAATATATCATTCCTCGTCTATCGTAATAAGTTATTGAAGAATATAAAAAATATAATTTACAAAAAATATGCATTGGTACTTCTTTTGTGAAACAGAACAAAATTACAACATTAATCTTGCTTGATAAAACAGCGAGGACTTGACCCTGTTACTGTAAATACTCACACAATTTATGCTTTTGCTTCTTCAGAACGTGTCGATTGAAAATTACTGATTTTTTTCATTGTTTGGCCAACCAGCCAGCGTTGATAGTATCTGACAAACATTGATCGCGATGCAGAACGAGGTTAAACGTACATATCGATACGAATCGAGCTATGCATTCGGAAACACCTCGTTTCCCGTTAACTGCATAGAAGTGTAAAATAGAGTGCAAACGAACAGCTTTTTTCGTTCTCCACTTTCCTTCGTTTCGCAGACGTGTAGGACAGCTAAAAGGAAAAATAATTGAAACGAATTATTAAAGTATTAGCACAACTTTAAACTATTTCAAATCTTCATCTCTGCATTCTTGAAGATAAGTTTGCAAATAATACAACGCAAAAAAACTTGAAATTTTTACCATGAATGATAAAGTTCTATTGAATTTCTTCCGTGTGTATAATTCTAAGATCGGAAAATATTAAGAAATTCCATTTCTGTTCGACATAAATTGTATTTTGTATAATTTCGAACGTAGGTAATTAGAAATTTAATTACAATAATTTATGTTTTCATCGTGATGTTAAATAAATTAGTAATTCAAGTGCACCTGCAAATGGAAGTTCCAATTTTCGACAGCAGTATTATTAATCGTTTGCTGATAATGACAATAGAAGGGGCGCGTTCTTATTTAAATAAATGGGAAACGCAAAACCATACGATATTAAAGCTACAATAAATTTGTTACATGTTGGTATTCAACTGAAACATTTGCATTGTCAATTATTTTACGTACACGCGCATTATTATCGACTAGTTATTTTGTAATTATGAGACGTTCTTGCCAGTTAATATTTGTTTACTTACTTCTTTATTTCAGTTGTTGTAGTTTTCGAATGCTTTATCGAATAAATTTACTACAAGCTTGTTTAATATTTAATTATTAGATGACAATAAATGCACGCGTATTACAATATTTTCAGAAGCGAAACTTGAGCAAATCTTGAAAAAACTGTTAATCTTTTACAAAGCAAGAAGCATAGAAAAATTGTTCACGTGAAGCAGTACCCTTCAATATTTATATTCATCATTTCCAAATTAAGAAATTAGAACTAAAAATCAATTGCATTTCATACATTCATGGACCAAGATTAATTCAAAGTAGATCACAGTCCTGTCAATATTTATAAGTATCATGTAAAACAAAGAATAAATAGTTAATTGGAAGGCAAGGTAAATCGTCCATCTTCAACTTCAAAATTCAATTTTCTGAAACCCGGGGAACAAGTATGGACAAACTTTTGCTTCCTCCATCAGACTTAAATTTCCAACAAAGATTCTCGCCCCGCCTTTCCTCCAGACGAACGAGCCTCGTCCCTCTACTTAGCGTTCGAATAAAAAAAAATAAAAAGACGAAAAATATATCAAAGTGATAATCCAGAGAAACGACGCCCGACCACGGAAAGAGGAGCCGTTCGTCTGACGGCAACAAGGAGTACGTACACACGGAGGCGTACAAAGAAACTCTCCTCGGCCATTTTCTTACGGAGCGTTACGCGTACGGGGCTTTGAAAAATCACTCAACCGCAAGAACAAAGCGGCGGAAATTAATTCTTGGACCCCAGGCAACAGCCTTCGTCCACGACGTCGTCGTCGATCGAATTCAATGAGACTCCGGTTAGATTCCTCTATACCAATTTCGCGAGGAGCGCATAAAGAAAAGGGTCGCGTGGAAACATGGGTTTCCTGGACAATAACCGCGGCCGGAAATGCGCGGTCTCGACCGTTTCCCTTCGACGCTACCTCAGTGTAATGTTTCATACTTGACATTACAACCGTCGTAACGTAATATGCTGCTGTTGTGAAGCGTCGAGCAAAAAAAGAATATAAAAGAAAGGTGCAAGCATGCATGTTGTCAACGAACAACAAGAAGATACAGAAGAGTTTGAGCGGGGCAGAGACGAGGCGAGTGAAAAGGATCGTGACACTGGTGTTCCTCTGGAAACACACCGGCCCACGTAAACGAAGCACCATTAATCAAAATCCGACCCCCAGTGCCGTTCGGCACCGTTGAAATCGGAACAAACGTGGTCCACGTGCGCGAGTTCCCATATTAAATGGATATATATCACGTCACGGGAAGAATCGTTGTTACGTTGTTGCAGGATTTCTGAACACCATGACGGCCACAGGATATGCAGAGAAACGGGCCACCCGGGCGCTCTGGGACGTTTTGAGTGTTGCAACGTGCGCCAGAGATAATTGCGATGTTCCGTTTGGCTAACGAAGCGACCTTGTTTCGTTGTGAAGGGAAAGAGTGTAATTCGGGCAGCGCTGTCAATTGTCTTGGAAGAACGTGGAAATTTTGTTGCTTTAGAGAACGACGCATTGGGGTAATGAAGAATAAATAGCGCATTCATTGAAGGAGGTACACAACGAGGATAGAAAGTATTTGTGCACCGGAGTTTCAAACGGAACTTTGTATAACTGTGTTTTTGTGTTTGATTTTTATCAGCCATCAGGCTCGTTTATATTTTCGACGCTGTTCGAGACGAAAGTGTAGCGCAAAGAAGTTGTTGTGCACTTTGATGTTCAAAAATGATAATTAGTAGGTAAGTAGTAGGTGACTAGGATCGCGAAAATAGTAGATGGCACTTGTGAGGATTTGTTTAAAATTAATTGATATACGAATAAGTTTGTACAGCTACGGTTTACGGTAATTTCGTTGTATTGAGAAATTTATTTTTGAGAAGATTGTATCATAACTGAGGGTTACGATAATATTTAATTACAAATTTTCGTCCCCTCAATTGTAATCTGTATCGTCCAGTCTTCTGGTAACGTTTAATCAGCTTCAAATCAAGTTTAATGCAACTTGCATTATTATTGCAGCAATTTATATTTATATTTTGCAGTATATTATATTTATAATTATCATGACAATCGTGCCCACCACAAATATTATTAGACTTTCAAATAACATCATTCGTGGCTTCTATACATCTTGAATCTAATACAAACACCCGTGTATCGAAATTTTTTTAATAATAACAAACCAATAAATTCAGAAAATACAAAAAGGGCAAAAATTCAAACGTGATTCATTCTATTAATTCTGTAGATGGTAAACATAACAATGCGATGCAGCCTCAATTATTAAACCTATAAAATCTCTACATTTCGTAAATAATTGCCACTATTCGTTACACGAGAACCAACCCACAAGCCCTCATTGATCCGAAAAGAATTGACTGCAGACCATTATTTCTACGACCCCGATAATATAACTCGCTTCATTAGCACGAACCGTATAAACCATTAATAAAACCTTCACGCCCGTAAGTTTCACTGAATATCAATTCGTGGTTTATCCGTGTAACAAAGAAGTAGCCGGATATTAATACATTTCTATCCAGAAATCGTTTATCAGCGTCAAAGCTTTACTTACACAGTGGCAGAGCCACGGGACCATTGAACGGTTGAACGGATTGTGGCGTGGGCAAATAAAAAATGACACCGAACCAGAGGACTCTGCTGCTCGACCCTAAGCAGCACGCCCTTTCATCCCTTGTATACACGTGTATGTTGGCTGGTGTAAGTACGTGTGCTACATCTCGCTTATTCACGTAAATCTGGGGTAACATAAGGTGATGGTTATCGAGACGTATTTCAACCAGAGAGAAGATACCGCGATACCCTCCGTTTCGAAAGGTACATAAGAAAGGACTCTTTTCTTCAGAAGCGATTTCGAACAGGTCGTCATCCACTCCGGGACGAACGGTTCAATCCAGCACGTTGAGAATATTTGTCGAACGACTGGGGAGAATCATTGGAATCGCAAGTAGCTAAATTACACGAACGTGTCAGCAGTTCTTTCTCTCGCTCGTGAATACGTTTCTTCGTGTTTGCTCCGCGGAGAATATATCATAATGATGAGAAACGTTCATGGTCGATATTAGATACGAAACGAAGGAATTCTTTCTTCCCTTAATGAGCAAATACGTCTTGCGAGTCATTATTCGCGTGGGCTGTTTGCCTTCCACGTTTCTTCTTCTCTATTGTACGTTTATCAAGGAGCAAAGGTAAGAATACAAATGTTGGCTCTTCTTTATGTTTGGAGTAAAATTCAAAGGCCTGCGCGTACTTTAATAATGAAGTTTATTAACGTTCTAAATTATTCACAGATAGATGTTAATATTTTTTATTTTCTCCCCATGTCCTCATTACCTTTCGCGCGCTTTTTTATTTTCCCAAATATTTGCAATCTTTATTTTTATATCGAGTAATATAGTAATTGGTGACGAGTAAACAAGTGATTTAGCAATTAATTAAACTGTTTCTACTGTATACATATTTAGTTATAATTTGGGTAGCTCAGGACAGTTTACTATTTATGTCACAGTGTGATATAATTAGAAAAGTGAAATTTTTGCAAAAACTTTGATCTTTTAACGTTTGATACAGAACTAACAATAAATAACCACTTCAATAAGTGATGCGTTAAACGCGTAACTTTGTTTTCTATTAATAGGATCGAATGATAGGCACTACCAAAGATAATAATAAAATACATCATTCGAACACTTGTAAATCTCTGTTACGTAAAGAAATAAGACCACCATAAATTGTAGTTACAAATTGCGGACACGCGCTAAAAGTTGCATCCGGTGCTGAGTAAAATTCCACGAGGAAACATCTTTATCAAATTGAAAAATGTATTACTAAAACAGTTAAGTACATTCGTACCCACTGATTCAAAAATACTAAAACAATTATTAATGATCTCCCCACAATTTTCCAAACATTTATTGCAATCGACCAAGCGTTCAAATCATTTCAGCACACGTATACCTACTCGATGGATCGTTGTCCGGAATTTATCCGCAATTCAACCATAATGACGCCGTTCGATTCCAATATCTGTAAGGCCGCATTATCATAGTGACGAGAAAAAGTGAAACGGGCACGTCGAGAGGTTTTTTCTCCTTCGACTCGTTGGAAGACAGCGAAGAAAGTAATGCAGCCGAGCTGCAGGGCTCTTGGGATTTCAACCGCTAACCAAAGTTCTTTATAGGTCGTCGTTTCCTTCGAAGACAAATGGAAATGCCCTTCGTTTCTTTGCGCAAAGCCGGGCGTAATTTTATGTACGCCGCGATCCAGAGGGTGAAGGCGCATACCGCGTAGCAGCTCCATTAACGTGTCTCCGTTGAAAATAAACATCCGTGCAGCACAGGTCGGACAGGTAGCCAGCGGTTGATTCAATCCCAGAGCCTTTTAACGTCGCCAAACAGCTAAGCGAATTAAGTCCTGCGCAAAAATCGATCGTTTACCCGCCTCATTGGAACGTCCGCGTTCCATTTAACGTATTATTTCGCGGGATTCGATTATGTCTATTTTCAACGAACCGTCCGCCCCTCCGCGACTAATCCGAAACTTTCATCTAAATTTACACGGCCGCGCATTATTAATCGAGTCATACGCATCCTAATGTAACGGCCGCGCTTGCACCGTGCTTTCAATGGCCAATCGATCGCCGTTCATAATCCGTTTACCTGGAAATCGCGCATCGGTTGCGCGATCGCGAACAGTCATTTGTCCCTGTCCTTCGATAAAATTCCTCCTCGTTCTTCCTGTTCGATTTTATCCACGACGCAATCGCTGCCACGGATCGCGCCGTAGAACATCGTCGTCCCGGGTAAACCCGGACAACGAAATTGGAAGACAAATGATGGTCGACCTGTCCGGACAAGTGGATTGCGGTGATCAACGGAGACATGTATCCGACGGTCATGCGTCCTCGTTCGTTCGCGGTTTTCTCGAGAAAACGGCCAATAATTAGACGATTTATCACCGTCCGGGGAAACACCCCCCTCGCAGTGAAACACGTTCGAGTGGCGGCGATGGGGAACCAGTCGTTGCACTTTCCGCACCCCATCGTGTCTCCCTGTGCCAGCCAGCCCCTCCTGGGTTATCAACTGCGCGTAAATACAATCGTGTACACCGACGCGGTTCTGTTACACTGGTGCGTCCCTGGCGCGCACGCCATCCGCGTGGATGTATGTATATAGGAGATACTGTCGTGTGCACTTTCCTCTCTTTCCCTCTCCTTTCCTCCCCACTCGCCGCTGTCTGCGATTTTTTCGCCCGCTCTCTGCCCGCTCGCCGATCTCGCTCTCGCTTCCAGCGCGATGCATTCGACGTTAATGCTCGACGCTCGACGACTCTCGCCGATGCTACTATTCGCAAAATAGGGGCTGGTCGTACATGTTTCTGTTTATACCTCGATAGATACGAATGGCTGAGCAAAGGATGAAAGAGACGCGCCCTAAAACCACCCCCGCGGCACAGACCTCCTCGTTTCCTGGTCCCCCTGTTATACCGTTCGTTCCGTGGACGCTGAAAGCACCGGTGACAACGCGAATCGCGCTTTTTTTCGCTCGCTGTGCCTCGTAGGGTGGCACGAGAGCGACGGGTTTTATACGTATACCCTGTTAGAAGAGATTACAGAGGGAAGCGGGACATGGAGGGGAGACGAAACGGGGAAGCTGGACGGAGCTGGAAAACGCTGATGGAAAGCGACGAGAGAAGAAGGAGAGATGTGGCGAGGAGGATGGTTCCGGGACCGAGTGAATGGGTTCGAGGAGAATTCGCGGGGCTTAATATGGTGTTAAAAATAATAATGCAGGGAGTGGAATGAGTAGCGAAACCCAGAGAGGAACAGCGGGGTTGGTACAAGAAGGGAATTCAGAAGAGCGATGTCGTAATGGAGTGTGATAAGCAAAGAGAAAGGACCAGGAAGATTTTAAGGGATGAATGTGGATTAAAACAACACGGAGGGAAGTTATAGAAAAGTTTGAAACGTAATATGAAGCAACAATTTGGAAGAGACGAGTATAAAGGGGAATGAGTTTGGAAGGACGGCGGGTTGAGGCAGGCGGAGTGAAATGGACTTAAAAGAGCGCAGAAGAATAGTCGCGGAAAGACAAGAGTTCGGGAGTAGAAACCAAAAAAAGGAAGAAAGAAGAAGCATGCTGATGCGCAACGAAGCGAAGAACAGTTGGGAAAGAGGTTGAGCCGCTTGCATATACAGGGTGGTCATAATATCTCAGGTTGCGATTCACCAGCGAATGCGTGCGTACTGAGAATTCAACGACGAATCGTTCGCCAGGTGTCACGCGTGAATTTCCATAAACATTATGTGAAACACACTCGGCTGACGAATAATCGAGCAACATCTGTTGTTCGCGAATAAACGTTAACAACGGCGCACAGTTTTGGCTCGATCTACGTGTGCTCTTCCATTGTCCGTATTATTTTAAGCATCACCGATTGCTTATGTATGAAGCTTTGACCTGGCAGCAAATGCTTTCACTATATTTCACAATAGTGAGGCCACAGATACCTTTGTAAGTCCTACTTTTTGTCTTATTCGTTACAAACGGATGCCTTCATCGTTGATGTATTTATTTGAAACGGGGGCTCGCGCGACCGAGTTATTGGAAACTACCACCGCGCTTCTTTTATCTCTCCTTGCTTCAATTATTCTGCGTTCAGCGCCGTAATATGTAGCGCTATTCAAGCTTATTGTCAGTCATTTGATTTGTGTTCTAGTTAAAAAAAAAGACGGGAAGAAGTGAGTCGAGATATCAAAGGAATCGAATAGCATTATCAGCAGAACAATTATTTTGCTCGCGCGTCTACCGAACGATGTTTCAACGTTTTATAATTTCTAGATTTAAGAAGAGACCAAAGAAACGAGTACATGCTTCAAGGGCGTTCGCGCGCTCATCGATGGCGTAATTACTCGTATCGTTCGTTCTACTTATCCACATCTGGCTGAAGGAGTAAAGAAAAGCAAATTAAATTTTTCTACGTCGTTTTGCGGAGGCGGCAAGCCGACACGTCATGGCCACCCTGTAGAAAACGTCTTGAGAAAAGAAAGAAATATAATGGCGGGACGGATTGAAACGACGTCCTAAGCGGACGGGGTGCGTGAGCGGAGGGCGAAATCGGAGGCCAGGAAATAGATCAACGGCGGTTTTTCTACCTTCTGCTTCTCGGTTAAGATATATCCTTTGCGTGTAATTGCGCGTAACGCGTGTGAGTAAAGAGCGCGGGATCGTTTACGGCCGTGGATAACGCACCTGTGTCATTTCCCTTTTTCTTCCGTTTCGTGAGCTCGCGATGAAACGAATCGATGGATCTATCGTGTAATTACACGATTATACGTAGAGTGGTAGAAGAGGATTGTTAATTTTTTGCCCGATTTTCGAGGAAGTTGTAATTGATATCGATGGTATTGTATTTCTTTTAGGCACGGGGCTGAGACTTTCATTTCGCGTCCAGAACAGGACACATATCATTTAATCCGTGGAGTATTAGTAGTGAAATGGATAAATAGTAATTTTACGTGACGTAAGTGTGTTGCGATGGATCGTAAATTATCATAATTTACCGTTTCATCGCTTATCCGAACTGAATTTTGTATTAATATCCCGTATGCATAGAGGATTCGCATAATATTTCATGCGGTTGCTCGTGGTACGATTGTACAGGGCCTGTTATAGTTTTTGTATTGTTCTCTGTTGTTTATTGATTATTTCATGCTTCTCAGATTATAAAATATGCATGAATTGCAGTGGTTTAGTAATTTGAATGTCGATTGGTTATCCTAATTTCATTTTCGCATATAGAACGACGTATTAAATTAATTTTATTGTCTGCTAAAATACAAAATTAACGATGGACATAGTAGTAGCAAAGGGTAGTTATTGTTAAGAAATTTCTATCGCAATCGGCGCATAATATCTTCCATAGGAAACATTTCCTCGTTACGTAATCTATTTAGACCAACCTGGATAGAGAATGCACACCAAACAGAAACTGTTATCCTTCCCTGCAATAAAGATAAAGATCCAATTCCTGAAACGAAATTAGCTCCCAGAAGATTCTCGAAGAAAGAGGAAAATTTCATTGCCAAGGTTTCACGGTAAAATTCGGTAACATCTCACCTTCCTCAATTGTATTTTATAATTTATCCAAGTTTAGATAAAATGATTTCAAACAAATTCTTAGATAATTAACACTTACTCGAAACAAGTGCTTCTCAAAATTGCACATCGATTTACAACCACTACATGAGGATACCCAAACAGGTAACAAAAATCCATTCCTCTTCACGGGTAAATTACAATACTTCATAAGAACTGTCAAAAATATAGAGCAATGAATATTTACAATACCCCTTGCTCATAAAATCATAAATTTCACACACTATTGATACTGAAATTCAAAGACAATTTTTAAATACAACCGCCATAAAGACAGCCAGTAGACTGCAATAGGGTTAAAGCGTCTTCATTAACGTTTGTTCATCTCGCGGATAATTTTGCTTCACGCCATAACGATAACAGTGTCATTATTTTTGCACGGATCGCGTATTACGCTACGTACATCATACATAATATATATATATATATATATATAAAACTGGATCTAGAGCAGCGTGGAACGAATGATGACCAAGGTAGGTGTGCAATTTTTCACCGTCAAGATCCAGATGAAAGGTCATCAAGAAGGATCGCCCGGTGCAAACCAGAGGAGAAACATATTCGTTAGCGCGTCTATGGTCGAAAATGTGCAACCGGTTTCCAGGTGCTATTGATCTGCGAACGGTTTGGATCGTGAGCTTGCGCTCTCCTCGAAGCACGCCCATTGTGCCTCGTCCTCCCTTTTCTATCCCTGGATGATCTTCGAAAATTCGTTACAACGACATTATAGACGGGGTCTAGACACGTTAATTACCTCTTCGTATTTACACTGCGCCCCGTGAACGCGTGCACGCCGTCATGATTAATGACGAGGACAAGGAATAATACTGTTCATCCGATCGCATCGGTGAAATTCGATCGTGGCCTCGTCAATGGAAAGACGCCACTGACGTAACTTCGTGACCTGGTAAACTTTAAATGGTTGTTTTACTGCGAATAAATTGTTGGAATCGTAATATCACCGATAGAAACTTATTAATCTGTAACGTGAAACTTTTTTTTCAAACAGAAGCCACGTTTGATCGTGGCTTTAAAAATGTATAAAAGATGAGGTAGAAACTTATGTTGGTTTTCGAATCTTATGGATTTTATACGGGATGAATTTATGTATGATATAATAATTTAGTTTCAATGTTACGTGAAAAATTGCATTCAGGTGTGGTATATTATGTGGTCTTGTGGTTTTGAAATATTTCTTGTTACAGCTCGATTTAGTTCTCCTTGATAGTGCACTGTTTCTTGGTGTGAAAATTGGAACTGGATTTCTAATATCGAGGGGGTATTCGATTTAATTAAATCAACAAATATTTTCACGATTTCGAGAGTCGTTCGTGGCTCGTGGACAACAATATCGAAATTATTATTCCACGTGGGAAGCGATGGAAGGTCTTCCATTCTGAAAGAACGAAATGATTAAAGAAAGGCTGATCGTGAAACTCGACGAGCGATACCAGGCAAAATAATCTTATTATAAAACTGCTTTAAACGTATTTTAGATCCTGTGCACCCAAAACAATAAAATATCAACGTTATTTTTGTACCAATGCTATTATACAGCAGATGATGTTCATTATTTTCACCGTATGCTTGCTCCTTTTCGTTCGTTGTCTAAACAAATCAAAATTGATTTTTGTCCAATGCCAAGAAGTGTACGCTTCCGTTATCAAAAATACGTTTCACCGTATATATTAGTTCTTTCTTCGCATGGAACGTGACGTTTGAGTCAAAGTAACGACAGAATAAATCATACGAGTAATCGAATATCCGCCCCTTGGTCGATAACTATCGATTTGTCGAATCTGTTTAAAATGTCTTTGCCTTTTATTCGGTGTGCACTCACGGGGACGCGAATCGAGACTTGGCAGGGTGGTCGGAGGGAAAAAAGTGATTCCTCCACGATAAACTTCTTTGTTGATCTCCAAACTCGAATCGATTTCAAGTATATTGGGAGATCTTGTGGTTTTTTAATCGTACGAGTTGCGGTTTGCTCGTCCCGTTCGAGTTAATGAAAAGAACCTTTCATTGAGAATGAATCAGAACAGAAAACGGGCAGCTGACGGAAGGGTAGGAGATACACCCCAACGGGGAGGGAAATCGGAAGAAGCTCGATGTAATTAGTGGAGACTAATTTCGTTTTTCCCGAACTTCTTCCCTCGCATAATTAGAATTCCATTTTTACTTATTCGCAGCTTATTTGATTGGTGCGAAGGTAATTCCTTCAAAGGCGAAGCTTTCTTGATTACTTCCTTCGCTTATTTATCTTCCCGCGAGGAGTTTCTTTCCTTTTCTTTTTGACAGAATTAAACATGCTTCAAATACTTTTACGCTTTGCTTTTTCCTTATATTCGTACGGAGCTTATCAAATGTATGCAGTTACGAAACAGTTTCGCAAACGATATTAAGGGGTGTCCCACGTGAATTTAATCTGCACACATTCTTGAGATTGATGAAAAATAGTTTCAAAGTTCGCAGTTGGCCAAGTTCGAAGAAAGTCCTTAACTGTGCAAAACGAAAATGCAGACGTTAATGGAGCGAGTAGGAAATTACCTGTTCGTGAAACAGTATCCATAAAACTGTGCCTCTGGTAGAATTGCGCGGCGATGGATTGGAAAACAGTTCACAAAGAAACATTGCGCATCAGTTGACTATTGAATAAAAGTGCTCTCGTTCGGATTGCAAACTCATTCGTGAATATTTCCCAAACAATTGATTATGCCAGCTCGAGTGTATATTTTGAAAATAGTATACGATATTTTCCATGCGCGAGAAATGACTATAATGTAGAGAATAAAAATCGTACTGGCGCTGCAGAGATATACATATAATATTAAAAATATTATATTGAACGTTCTATTTTCATAGTTCAATTTGTATGCATAGATAGTTGTTGCTATATAAAGCCACCGGGTTCCTTAAACTTAATATAGGTATGTACTTTAATTTATTTTTCGTGAACAGCTACTACATTCTGCAGATGCGAGCCATATATGTATCTATAAACTTGCGGAGCTCATTTTCTATGTATGTAGTATGTTTTCGTAAACTCAGCGCCCTTTATGACTTTGTTATCTGCGAGCCGTTAGCTGCACATGTGGACTTCCCACGAGTGATCCTCAGGTCAGTCACTACCTGAGGGGGACCGGTAGACAGGGGCGGTTTATTTCCGTTTCTACTAGATTTTTTACTATCCCTTCCGTCACCTCTCTACATCGACAAACCATATGAATTAGCCACTCCGCATGTTACCACCAGCAACACGCCCATCTGCAGATTTTGGCGAGTCTTCGTAATGGCGATCCTAACGAAGACACTGACCATCATCGTCAGACACTCATCACCTTTGAGTAGTCGTAATCACTTATCATCTTGTACATTAACATATAAATATACGTTAAATTATTAAGTTAAAGCATTCTCACCACAACACATCACATTCGTAAACTAGCCCTCACGACATTAGTTTGCCGCAGAGTGCACCGGTTATCGCCGTTTTGATCAACAATCAATTCGCGAGTTAACTGCCGTACAATATTATTTATATGTACATATATGAAATAATAATGCATAAATGTTTGTGCATTTTAGATAGCCTCACATCATATTATTAAATGCATTAACAAATATATAATAAATACAACTGTATTTTATGCAGTAAAATAATACGAAAGTTACTTATTTAACAGAACAATTAACCACGATCAAGCCAGAATAACTAGAACAACACTTGCTTCTAATAACGTGTAATTAATGATCAATTATCCAAAAAGAATAATCAAGATGATTAGAAATCATTATCACTTCGCGACAGAAAGAAAAGCTTCATTGTCGAAAACCAACAACAACGCAACCCCCGAACTCGATCGATCCCGCAAATAAAAGTCACCCAACATCGATTCTCGCTGTAGTACTTTCTATAATGTACCGAGAAAGCAGCATTAAAGGAAATAGGACGAACAACGCGCGTGGCACCGTACAAAGCAGCGCTAACGTTAACGTAATAAAAAGAACAACGTGCTGTTAATTAGTCGGACCAAGCGTTTACCGAGCAGGCAAATTCGATCAATCGGGCCACGAGCAGACGAATTCTCGCGGAACTGATCGGAACGAGCTGCTGCTCGCACGGAACAATGTAAGAACGATTCGGCACATGGAAAACACCCCACCCCCTTGGTGCGCCGTTTGGTAAATGCATTTGCCGAGGCCGGCTTTTATAGGGTGATTATTTCGTTACGAATTCACCGTCGAGCGATCGTAAAGTCTGGTACACAATTATCTAATTACCGCGGCAATTACTTCGCGGGAATTTCATTGGCCGTATTAAACGACCAGGTAAGGCCTGGGACACACAATCGTCGGCAGGTACACTTCGATCGACGCCGCCAGGTAACTCGATTTTAACCGGACAGGGGAGGAAGGGGATCGACGCTCCAGGGGTTAGTCGCGAGATAGAAGGGGCAAGAGAAACTATTTTACTGCTTGCGGCAATTACAGAAAATCAACGGGCTTCGCGGTGAATCTCGTGGATAAGAGCTTACTATTGTTGCGTATGCATGTGTATGTGTGTGGGTTACGAGAGGGCGGAGGGTGTATGCTTCCGCGCGTGTGTGCAGCACGCGATTAATTTATTGACTCGCGATCGTATGATGGATAACGGCTCGTTACTCTCGAAATATGAGCGGAATTGTTAAACCGCCATCCACCCCCGCACCACTGCCAATCGGCTTGTAAGCGGAGAACAGTTTGCACGCGGTGAATGGGACCACGTGGAAACGACGGGGATTACTTTGATGGGGTAAATCTGCGGAAGTTGTAGAAACGGAAACTGCGAGAATATCGTAATATCCTCTGACGTTTCAGATAATGTAAGCCACGCGATGGTCGTAGCCGTCTAACTTTTATTACTTTGTTTGACGATAGCGTTAATGGAGAACTTGTTTTACGGAAAAAATAAGATAGTGGTAATAAGGTATATTTCATTGGATATGGAATAATAATCTTGCACTTGTGAAATATTGCGGGAGAAATTTCAAATGATTTTCACGCTTGACACAGTGGGTTCAAAATGTATTACCCGAATTCGATACCTTTCGATTGAACAGTTTACGATTTCGTATTAGTTAATGTTACGTGCTATATAAAATGTAGCTGTCGTAGTAAATTGTAACATGCTTAAAGTAACAGCTTTGACGGGTTGTTGCTGTTTTGAAATGGTAAACTCTGTTCAATAAATTAAATTATTTCTCTTCCAAACTTAATTTCGAAACAAATCTGTCGTCGTTGGATCAATATTATCCAAATTGATATTCTATTCTTACCAATTCGTTACTGATTCTTCATTGCTGGATAAACCACTGAAGATTCAAGTTAATGAAATAAAAGACCGCTTAAACTCGATTGCTTCCTCTGACATGGAATCCGTTTCTCTATTTTAATAGTCACAATTAATTTATCAGTCTCCTGCAAACTTTAGTTTCCACTCTATACAGGCACACCGTTTCTACGAATAAATTCTATATAAAAAGCATTTACTGGCATACTATCAGTACAGTTGTAATTATCGTTACGATTGTTTCTCTTCAAATAGTTCAAACGCAATTAACTTGTTTCTATTATCCTATCGACACACACACAGTACCTTTCCCTATCGCGTTACCCTATGTATACTTTTTCATATCGTGTGCGAAACACTGTTTTACGATTCAGCGTATTTTCAATGCAGAAATTCGATGAAACATAAAATCAGTGGTAACACTCCCCCGATTGGGTGCATAGTATTTCGACAAACAACGATTCGTTAACATGCCCCAGTGAACTGTTGGAAAAAAATGTCAGGAATTCCCAAGCAGTTTGCGGTTTTCAATGCGCTAAAGCGATTTCTATAATAATCGGCCGCCGATCGATGAAATTCTCCGTTCTCGTGATTGCACTTTTATCGTAACAAAAACGAAACATAAATCGCGTAGCTACTCCCGGCACAAACGAATTCAATTCTGCGCGTACACGTCGATGCAACAAGAGGGAAAAGCTGGATTACGGTATAAACTAAACGAAAGTTCCGTCGCGACGATTGCTCGCAATTGATCTACGCACGACACCATCCTTTCTATTTTTTTTCTTTTTTTGTAGGTGAAATTTTTTACGATACCGAAACAGTTCTTTTGCCGTAAGAGTCTATGTATGTATTACACGTCGTGACATTTTTCCCCTGAATTACGGGGAAATTGCAAGTTTCAAAGTGTACGAAAACGAAATTCGCTGGTTCCCATAGGACCGTCTAGCCGTTTCGAAAACTGAAACAGTGTTAATTTTGTATGTATGTATACAAAATTGTTCCTCAGTGGCATTTTATTCGCACCTGCACATTGCCTTTCGTTTTTCGGGGCAAAGAGTATGTATACATATACACGCTCTTTTGCGCGTGCAGGCGTTGCGAGTCAGTGACGTACTGTTACGTCTTTTCAAGTGCAACAGCTGCATGCCATTAACTGTAACGCTTGCTCGTGCTCGTCGTTATAACGATCTTCCACTTGAATTAATGTGATGCACACGCTCGTGATAAATATGGCTAAAAAGTTCCACACCATTGTTAAAATTGTTCAAGTTCTATCTCCTCAAGTCTCATTTCGCGAAGTTTATAATTGTCACTGTTTAGATATGAATGGAACCTACTTTTTATTTCAATTATCCTATTCAAACGGACCTTCAACATTAATTAATTTCGTCTAGCATCAGCCCGACGTGTTCGATATTTGTCCAGAATATACAGTAGGATTGAAAAATAACCGTGTGGCAATTTTGTAGTTAATAAAAGACGCGATTACTTATTTATATTCAACTGTGGCAATTCGTTTAATATTTCAACGCTCTACAACTCACAATCTATGAACAATTCGTCGCTCTACGTGTTACGTTTCTCGCACCTCTGAATAATAAGGAAGAAGGACTCTCGCTCGGCACCGCTCGCTCGTACCTCACTCTCTCCTCTCCCTCACGCGCTCCGCCAATCACCCCCACTCTCTCTCACTCGCGCGCACTTTCGAATCATTCAGTCACCACAACCGTAAAATTAATATTCCATCAGTTTGGAAAATGTGAAAAATTACAACAAAACAAAGAAAGCATTTATTCCAAATCCAAATTATAACAGCCTGTACATTCCACCAGAGATTTACGTTTTCCAGTTCCTCTTAGTTTCCTTCAACTAATTCTGAATTAAATCCACGTCTACCTACCTACATACATATAATGAAACATAATCGATATAAGTATTCCTCTCGAATCGTTTTTCACCTTCGCTTACACCAAAATCCAGGTGCATCGAAGCACGTGATACTTCTGGAAACGATAATCGTCCGATCGTGCTGCTCCTCCTTTGATCTATTTTACCTGATCGATATAATCGTGCAGCACCCCCGCCGAATATGCTCCTCCATGTCGGACAATAAAATCGACTGTGTCGAAATAGTCGGCGAATATAGAGAGACTCTGTGGTGTATAATATACGCGCACCCGTGGCGCACGTGCGCACGTTTACTACCATGGAAAATACCGTTCCATAAAACGAAGCGTGACAGCGTTTCGAGGTGTATATACGAGCGCGCCAGTAATAATAGTCGACCATGGCGTATATGTCGGCTAATCCGATTGATCGAGGGCTAAAGCGCGTTATTATCGCCTTACACTTTCCATGCTGTGCTGCTGCTGCACCCCTCAAACTTGTCGTGTCGCGCACAGTTCATGGGATGCGTGAGCGTACACCACGTATACCATGCGGGTGGACACGGCACTCGATCCTGCGACCTATGCCACACCCTCCACCCTCCACTGTGTGTCTGTCGTCGACGTATCAACGTGCAATCCCGTCGACGTTGTGTCCCGTGACTGTGTGTCAAGTGGTTGGGGCGACGCTGCCAATGTAAAGGACAACGATATGGGGAAAGACTTTTTTCTTTTCTTTTTTGGTGATCGTTGAGGAAACATTAATTTTGGTGTTGCTGACAACTGCCATCCTTGGGGGAACAGGATGTTGTCGGCGAAGAAGATAGGTCTTGATACTGTGGGATCAGTAGAAGTTTCGGTGACTGGATGGGGAATGTGAGTTTTAATTAGGACAGATTTTTTGCTGGATTTTTTGTCCCTTGGTGGTAGGTGATTACATTCATGTATTAATGTGTAAGAGGAGCGTGATTTGATGACGTTGTTTTTCAATAATTGTGAATTGCGTGGTTCAAGAAAATTAATTTTTAATAGGTTAGCGCTAACCGTAAGTAGGTATTATTTTATTAATTTTAAACCGGTGTCAAGAAAGTACATTCACGCTATCTGCCATTCAGTTTCGTATTATTATATGTATTCATAACGTTATCTGTAGGAGGAATAATTAGATGAATGATGCATAGAATTCCGGTGATTAATTCTGAATGTTCAAGCCATAGAGAATTTATTATGTTGCATTTGGGTCAGCCAGCTGCAATTATATTAAGCAACACGATCCTCGGATATTCGAATTTCCTATGAAAATGTTCTTTAATTACTTGTTGGTCCCGCGACTCTGGAGCAAGCATGAAAATTATTAATCGTATATTTTGCATTAATTTCTTTAAAAATTCCTTGCCAGCAATGCCGTATATAATGGCGTGTGCGCTTTGAAGAGATTTTTTGCGTCAGTGAAAGCAGTAAACGAACGAATTTAAAGAATCATTGCGGAAACGTGGTTGACAAAGTCACGTTTATGCATCTACTAATTAGCTGAGAAACGTGTTTTTCTTTTTCTTCTTTTCTTTTTTTCTCAACTTTTTTAGAAATATAAAGTTTCACGGTTTGGAACGGAGGTATACTTCCGGAACCGCGTTCGCACACGGCCGTTCATTTTTTTTTTCGTCGCAGTTACGTCGGCGAGCAGAACTCATTTTCGGAATATCACAGGTTCTTTGAGAACTACTCCGCTATAATGAAGCGTTAAATTCTGGGCGGAACATTCTTCAGATAGCATTTGCCGTTTTACGACAACCTTTTCAGCCGGCTGAAATATTCACGGGTATCTTATGAAATTCGTCTTTTTTGCTTGGTAACGTTACCCGATCCAGGGTAACCTTGCAAAATGTGTATTGATAGATTTGCGTGCACTTGCTTCCTCTTACTAGAACTTCATTTTCTCGTAACCCTTTGACGTGGAAAACTGTGTCAACTCTTTAGTGTCACTCGTCCTTTTTTTCAGACTTATCGAGTTGTATTTTTAATTGTGTATGCGATTGGTATTTAAAACCAATAATATTTAGGTATTTATGGTAATATTTTTCACGTGCTGATCACGACAGATCAGTGGCTGGTGGGCGAATTGAATTTGCAATAATGTTATATCATTATCAATAGTCACATTAGTCGCGAACTTATATCGGTGTTATTATAGTTGATTTCTTTTAATTAAAAACATTAATTTAAAGAAGAAGTTAGTTCGCATATATATAATTTAACTTTCACGAAGCTGAATTAAAGCAGCCATGAAATCATGAACATTCTAATGGAGCAATGTAATTAGTTGGAGCAACGAGGAAATTGTAAAGCTCTACAGATTTTACGCACCTATGAATTAAAGTCAAAAGTTATTAAATGCTCTATTCATGTCGCTCGTACGTTTATATACATATGTTCACTTTCATTTTAATAATAATTTTTCGTTTCTTTCAACAAAATTTAATCTACGCAACAGGTTACATTATTATTTTGTTGATAAAATTGAATACCCCTTTGAAGTACGAAACCACATACAGGTGTATTAAAGTTATTTTTGAAATAGAAAAAAAACTGTTGCGGTTTGAGCGTTACATGGTATTCAAGTTTTGCACAATATTTTACCCTGTAACGAAGGCTATGGGTTAACCGCGTTATTCTGGTCGATCTGCAAATTTCACCCGATGGAATTTGTCAAAAACTGAATAATTGTGTATCTCCGCGTGCTTAACCAAGTTTGTATATAACTTTCCATTACATTCCACATTAGTTACACCATAGGTAACTGCATCGAGCGATGTTGCTCAAGGTAAATGTGTCAGGGGTTCTATGTAAACCTAGTTCAGCGTAAATTGCGATGAAATTGACCACTTAAGCGCGAACGGAAAACCTAATTACTTTGTTTACCTCGTAGTCGATCGAGATTCTTAATTAAGCAATGGTACAACGTTTCCTACTACCGTTGCATATTTTTTCCCAGACCTTCTATTCTATTCCGTGACAGAACTGATTTTTGTATCGAGAACGGTGCTTTCAAATAGGCACACATTTTACATCTGTGTAGCCATTTAGGCATCGGCATTTGTACGCGAATATAAATCCAATAAACATTTCAACGCTTTGATTTATAATCCTTTTTCAAATAAATATACAACCAACAAATATTGATTCTTCCAATATAAAACGATGGGCTGAGTCGGGGGGATAGGAGGGGTACTGCTGCAGGAGGACAACGCGTATCCCTTTAAATTCAAATCCACCGGCAGTGCTATAGATAGAGTTACGAAATTCAGTCACAGAACTCGATGGACCGATGGCGCAGAAATGAAATCGCGTTCAATTCAATTTCGAACGCGACCCGGAATAATATCCGTCCCTCAATTAAATTTAATAAAATGCCGATTCCTCCTTGTTTCCTCCCACACCTTCACCCCTTTAACCGTTTTTCTTTCTCCTTTCTGCGCGATCGGGTTCGACACTGGTCGCAGAAGTGGAGGGCTTCCACTCGAAAATGTGGAGCGCACTACACGCGTTTGCGAAAAACCATCATCTAGATTCTAGAGCCGAGATTCTAGGCCGTTCGATGCGAAAACTGGAGAACTGCAAAATGGAAAATATAGAAAACGGTGATATTCAAAATCTAAGCCGCTGGTCGGTGAAGCGAAGAGGAAATTGTTGACCCCTTTACGCGCCACGCAAACGTAAAGAGAGAATAATCATGTTCAGGTAAATATCGATTCAAGTTAGGATACAATCCGATGCTCTTAGTTTCAGTAGGGGACGCTTAACGCTTTGCTGGCCCGCGTTTTCCTTCGCCACCCTGTTTCGACCGACCGAATACGCCTCGCTGCGAAATGGTTAACCAACGAAATTTCGCATTGAGAGACCGACGCTGAAACGCGAGATCCGACTGTTTTAATCCGATTTCGTTCAACGAAGTGTCATGATTAACGTTGCCGAATGGAAACGCGAGACCCGCGTTAAACGTTATGAATATTTCCCCGAAATCGGAACGATATATACAAATGTCCTTTTTTTTCAACCTTTTCACCTGTCTCATTTCCCATTGCACGACGTCGAACGGATTATTGAAATCGCCCAGACAAGCGGAGGTTGCTCGCTCGCTAACCGGGTGCGCTTTCATTTACGCGCGCATATTTAATATTAATGCGCACGCACTGAAAGCTTGTCACCGTGTATTTTTCGCCTCGCACGAGTCGCGTGTGAAAATCGTTTCGGCCTGCAACTGCTTGAGAACAAAGGAAATGTCTAGCGTTGTCGGGTCGATGTTTATAAAATTTATTGGCGACGAGTGGAACGCTTGTCGAAGCATGTAGGCACGTTTAAACGTCCGCGATTGAGCGGTTTCTATCGTCGGCGCAAGGATATTCATCGATCACTGTACGCAATCAACGTGTTCGCTGTGATTGTTGGACGTGCGAAGGAAATATTGTTCGAGAAGTATGCCGTACGTCGATTTGACGCGACGAAGGTTGTTCACGTCAGTTCAAGAATGATCTCGAGGCTTTGGAATTTCGCATCACGTGACATCTAGATCGTGCTTTTCCTGCGGTTGAAAATATGTAGTGCGATCTTTTGAAGCTTTGATGTTTCAATGTTTCATGTACAGTTTCGGAGGGCAAGTTTAACGTCAAATGTTAAAATTGTCCATAATTAATTTGCTTTTCTTTTTCTCTTGGAAAAGAAATGTAGGGTAGACCGAGGCGAATCGGATCACTTTTTATTTGATGGTAAAAAAAACATAGTTACAATATAAAAACCCAATACTTGATTATAAATTCGTAACAAGTACCCATTTAACATGAACATTCATAATAAAAAATATTAACAAATTAAAAAATTCCTCTTTTATGGACGAAAAACGAAAAAGTGGAAAATATCCGATTCGCCCCGAGTCTGGGGCGAATCGGATATTCCGAATATCTCTAAGAAAACAAACAAATTGTCGTAAAATAATCTTTGGTTATAACTTTATAAAGTATAACTTGATAATAATAATGTCAAAGACCCTACGTAGTACGTTGGTGGCAAGTATATTGTCCTTAAACACCACTTATATTAGCACACTTTTCGTGCCACCACTTTTCACAGATAGTGCACTGTATCCAATCCTCCGCAGGTGGATGAATTTCTCGTTACAATAAATGCAATGCCACTCTCTTTCATGTATGTGAACCATATTTACCTACATGTATAAGTGATTAACGCATTTAAAGTCATACAACTAATTAAATAAATAAATAAAAGAGTGATCCGATTCGCCCCAAATGAAGTGATCCGATTCACCCCATATAATAATAATTTTAAAGTGAATGAAATACGTAAACAAATTACGATATAATAGTGAAAATTGTATCAAATATTATTTCTGGACACTATACAAACTAATAATATTAAACACATTTGGATGTTAAAGTTTACCTTTTATTTTTAAATAAGAAATTGTAAGCTATGTATTTTAGATCTGCGCCAAAATTATTACGTTCGTCCGCGTAAGGCAAACTTGAAATGCGTGTCAACACTAAACGGTATTGTAAAACAATCAAAACACAATCGAAAGAGGTGCATAGAGGGGGCGTGAGGAGTGTATGTACGACCTAAACGATTTTTTCCATAGTAACATAACAAATTTCAACTAAATTCTTATTTTGATCCGATTCGCCTCGGTCTACCCTATCGTATTAAAATACGGATGGAAATAATAGATCCTAAATTTGCCAATGCGGAATTTGTTAAAATTGTTTAGCTTCAATTGCACTAGCTAGAGATACCGTTATGAATGTTGGTATTTCACAGTGGTCTCTTTGCAGTAAATTCTACCTCGGAAAATGAACAGCCCTGCCTTTAGTACATGTTACGAGGGCATAACTATTTCGACTGCGCACTAGCATTTCCCGCAACAGAACACGTTGAACAATATTATAAGGCGTTGGGTATCGATTTTACATGACTGTTGCAAATGCATACATGTATGTAGATACAGAAATTCCACAACTTGAAGTAGCATTTGTTTGTAACATAGAAAACCATTTTTAAGAAAATACTTATTTGACAAAATTACGAAACGTATTTCATCCATAATGCAAAATTTAAAATAATCCATTCTTCCCTTCCCCTTATTGCACTTAAATACAAACAAATTATTTGTAATCGTGATCGAAAGATGCTTTCTTTAAGACCTAAATTCACCAAAAATACAGCAAGATGTTTTAAATAAAATTGTTCTATATTCGGCGTGAAAGAAATTATTATTATTATTGTTATATCCACGAAGACAAATGTAATTCGAAAATTTAAAACGGCTGTCATATCTCAAAAGTACGATGGCACGATTATTTCGTCAGACAGGTTGAGAATAATTATCGGTCCAAAGCAATGCATTGTCAACTATTCCAACCCATCAAACAATCCCTGACATCATGGATTTGTTTCCAAATATGAGTTCACGTCGAGCGCAAACTGGCAGGCATTACTACCATTACGTCTGATAGTTATAATCAATGTGCCTGGCACACGTACCACAAGCATTGATAGAAAATACGAGACCTCGATATTGTAGCTGCTCACGGGGTTACCACTGGATTAAGTATTTCCCCTTTGATTGAAATCGGTTGAATCTGTCGCAGCCGTATAAATTAGCAGGGAGCGGGATCGTGTTCGCGAACGAAAATTGTATACGACGAGCACATTATCGTAATATGAAATTGAACACGTTGAATATTAACGTGACACCTTATTGAAAATTCTGTTTCGGTGAACTATAATTTAAGGCTAAGGCATTGTACATGTATACATATATTTGGAAACTTGTTAATCATCAATTCCGAAACAATCGGCGGATAAAATTGCTGACTTCTTTCTAGCTCTGTTCGTAGGGTTCGGACAGCTAGCGATTCGAGTTTACTTTTTTCATTCTGTTGTATGGAATGGTATCGTGACGTAAATCATTGTATTCGTCAGATTTACAAAAATTAACTTTACATCGATATCTCCCACCACGCCACCGAAAAATTATTTACCCCAGCTAATGTCCCGCTTCATACCAAACAATTACTGTAAGAACATTTTGGTTTCGAGAACTTCGATCCCTCGTGAAATATTCCAACCTTTACCAGTTAAAATAACCCTGTGTAACCGAAACGAAATAGCAAACGAGAACGGTAGAGGTATGAAAATTAAATCATTCCACAGTTTTCTTTTCCGAAAAAACGTTTAACATTCGGGCCTCGAAAATTCGAAACTGTCACTTCTATCGATATAACTGTTCTAAAAGATTCTAAAGTGTCCCTCGAAATTTATCGATGCAGGCAACACCTGAAGCGGTATAAGCGAACGAAAGACGGACGAAAGTGCGGTTTGATGATCGTTTCTAATTAAAAGTGACTTAAACCAGCTCGTCTTCGAGCAGGAAAACTGGTCCCGGAGAAGACCCCCCCCCCCGGGGGGGGGCTGCGTGCGACAGGCAGACGATTCGAGTTAGAATTCAATCTGACGCCGTTACCTATATGCTCACGGTGCATCTGTCCAATCGAGCCGACTTCGTGATAACGAAATTTTGAAAGAATTTCCGAATATTCCCTATCTTATTGAAAATTCAGCGAATTCGAACGAGCATTGAATTCGTTTCCCGCTGTGACACATTTAATCCGTCGCGTTGGCGGGTGCCCCAGTGCTACTTCTATTTCAATGGAATTCTAATTGTTTCGTTAATACGCCTCACGATCTGTACAATGACATTCATTTATCCAAATTGCTCCTTTCTTTCGACAATTATCCCTCAGCTGTCGCGTCTATCGCAATTCCATCCTAGATTAACGCATTCAAGTCAGCTCGACTCTAAATATCCGTTTTGACAACAGGTTTCGTAATTCTCTCTATCTTTATTTCGTTTACCAATTCGATAATTTTAACGTCAAACCTAAAATTGATTGTTGTGAACAATAATGAATTTCAGTTCTGCGTAAATATGATTTGCAGTGGCGGACGCAAGAAAGTTTAAACGGTAAGCAAGGCATGAAAGCAGGACTGTTTTACAGCAAGGAAGTGCAAATTATCCATATGTTACAGGGCGAAGGAATATCTCAAAATAAATTAGTGCTAGCTACATGGTACAAAATATCTATTATGGGAGTTACTGATACTCGTATTAATACGAATAGCAATTTTGAACAGTCTCTTGCCCGCCACTGTATAGCAACCTTGTTGACACCCCTAAGAAGAAAAAAACCGAGGAAATTCTTTTTGGAAGCATAAGTGGTGGAAGATGAAATCTACATACTATAGTCAAGACGCTATGAGATCCGAAATTTCGTGGAACATGCAATTCGAATAGGCCGGTAATTGTCCGGTCAATACTGTTCGTGGTACCGCACTATGGTTTTCCTTTCTCCTCTTCCAGTCGTACCAGGGTTTCTAGCAGCATCCCGTAGACTGTACATTTCCGGTGAACCGCCATTGTCCTCCCCGTTTATCGTGGACAAAACAACGAACCCAAGTTTCGCCATTCTTCCCCGTATGAAATCGGTTTCCAAATGTTACTCTACGCCCGTCGAATCTCTGCTCTTGGCCGCATTATTCATTGTTCTACCTTGACCGTCGGCCGCCCTCCATTATCCCATGAAATAGTCGTCAGGTCCAGCGAACGACGAGTCGAATGATCCGTTTTAAGTGCGGCGTCGGTGACGGCGAAACGAAAAATTGCTTTTCAGTGAAATTGCGACAGGGCCAGTGATTCATGCGCGACGCCGAAGGAAGTGGCTACCATTGGAGATGGTTCGAAATGTAAACGGATCTTATCTCGGTCGATGAAGCACGCCGTTCGATATTCCGATACCAGAGCCATCGCTATCACAGCTAGCTCCAAGAGTATCGTGGCTGGCATAATGGAATTCCTCGTTATATAAATTTCGGTGCACATTTTTCTGGCACCCATCGATCTCCACGCCCTTCCATTTTTCCAGCTTTTCTCTTTTAAAACTCCACGTACGTACGCACGTGTGTCTGTATGTTTTTATGCATGCACATATGTATGTATGTATGTATATACATCCTGAAACCCTCATCCCCCTAAAACTCTCTACGCCCACCCTCTGTCTATTCTGGTTCGCAAACCAGGGGGGGTTAGCTCGATTCCTCAAACGTTTTTCTAGGCGCGGTGGAAAACGAAATTCTATCGATACCTAGCGGAGTCCGGCGTCGTTCTTTAAATGATTTTATCTAGCCCAGCAAAACGTTCAATGCGGAATAGAAAGGGATTCCTGTCGATTAACTTCCGCTTCGCTTTTATCCGCCGTTCGCGAGCCAGGGAATAGTAGCGGATCATCTAGAGAGCGGTACTTTGGTGAGACATCGAGTACCCGGATATCCGCGTAGTCGAATATCTGAATGGTGACGTCAATGGTTATCTGTGATACGGCTGTTCCCGATAGGAACGATCGAAATCCGCAGAACAGCCGGGCATTCAACGTATTTAAGCGATCTTTACTGTAGAATTTAACGAACGATCAAGGATAACGGCGCACATGTATGCATGCATACATACGTAAGTATATACATGCATATAACGTGACGATAGGTTTCATTTGCTTGTTTGCCCACCGTTCCAACGCCGCCGCGGCGGCTGAGATGCGTCGATCATGGTCGATCTCTTGCATCGATAGATGGCGTCGCTGTCTGACGATCCCGTCGCATCGGTGTGCACCGCCATGGACCCCGTTACTCTGGACGCGGTCGTTGAAGTCTCCGCTTGTTTACCTCTAATAAACCGTTCGTTTTAGTGGACTTTAGTCGTGGCTTTTCGTTCTACGCAGAGACGATTGGCGTCTGCTGCCGCTTGTGTGCTCCCTTGTTTGTGTACATTATAGAGCAAACGTTTTGCGGTCTGGTTGGTAAATTGGAGTACAAATTGGAGCGTGGACGCGATGACAGTACTGGTATGCATTTGGCCCTCGTGCTTCGGGATGTGATCGAACGTTCCATGAGATTGTTCTGTTCGACGTTTAGTTGCTTCTCATGGTGAGTGCGGATAATGAGTGCAGTGAAATCGTTATTGGATTCGTGTTTTTTTGCAGCTGTTACGTTCATCGATTTTCAAGGGATACACTGTGAGTGAATGATATAATTATTACTTGGGTATGTACGTTTGCCGATGAAAGTTAA
Source organism: Nomada ferruginata (assembly GCA_963583965.1). Classification (NCBI taxonomy): domain Eukaryota; kingdom Metazoa; phylum Arthropoda; class Insecta; order Hymenoptera; family Apidae; genus Nomada; species Nomada ferruginata. Next base: position 5,123,622 of record OY757216.1, read on the forward strand.
GAAATTTATTTCATAAATTAGAAACTGATTTAAAGTACTTCGAATGTACAACTACATAAGTGGTGACATTCTGTTTTTACTAACAGAAACGGGTCGTTTTACATAGCTCTGCTCCTTCATTTTTTCGGTACCTGTATAAAATTAATTATCTTGATCAACATTCTTGACTTATAAACAATATATTTGGAAAACTATCCATTGTTGCAGTGTTAGAAATTTTGGGTTAATGAAAACACCAGTTATTATTGTTTCTCGTAAAATCGCAAAAGCGTTTTATTCGATATTACGTCGATGTTTTTGAAATATTTACGGGACGAAATGTATTGTACTGACATAAATAGTTAATAACACGATTTTTGTGTGCTCAGTGGAAATACTGGACAATTTAAAACATCCAACACATATGAATATAAAGTAACGAGAATGACATTTTTCTGAAACGTTTAGCTTAACTGACAAAATGGAGTAAATTTCACAGATGTGACGGCAATTATTATAATAAATGAATTGTTTCAGTATGTCTTGCTATTAACTATTAACTAATCAATTGATTAAGAAACTTTGTTATCTCACGGCACACATAAACTGTATGTACATACAGATTATATTTTCTCGCCGATATAACAAGAAAGCATACATACATACATACATGATTCCTTTTAAAAAAACCGTTTTAAAATTTCCCAATTTATAGTAAAAAAAAAATACTCAAAATTATTTATAATTTATCTCTAATCATTACTGCACTGCCACACTAACTTGCATTAAAAAGTCTTGGACGTACCTGTGGACCTAAAAGTACAAATTGGTATAATGCGATTTGGTATAATTATTAAAAATTGTAGTCACACTTCTGTCGCGTGGTCTTGGTCTTTGGTCTTTCAATTTCTTTCTATTGTTCACTGAATTCTACTTCGTTCTGTGTTCTATCTCTCGATAAGGAGATTCTTTGTTGCTAATCTCACATCTGACGTATTGGACTCACCTACACGTACTGTTCGTTTGTAAACACTGTATTATACATATATCACTTTTTTACAAATAGTTGAGAAAAACTGAATCAACAAGCAGCAGTATCGTGACAGCAAACGGGTATCATCAACATGGTTGATTTTTTACCATCGTAAGAGCTGTAGCTTGAAACTTTATCGGACAAACGTGCGTGAGCCAGCGAGATCGAAAAGGAATAATCAACAACAGCGGAATTGGATCTCGCGTGCAGTTATTCCATTCCTATTTTTCTCATCGTTTTGTACCTATCGTTCGAACGCGTAGATCTGTGCACTCCGCGGAACGGAGACATATGAAGCGTTTATTTTAAAAGTGTAAGTCCATTTTTTTTTAAATGAGATGTCGCATAATTTGTGATTAATTCAGTGTAAACTTTTCATTTATAACTAGTAAAAAAACAACAAAAAATGGACTTGCACCACTTTCAAAATAAACGATCCATATGTTGCTTTGTAACTTTATCTTCATCCATCGCTGAATTTTATTGACTTTTTATCGGAAACCCACCGAACTCGTAATACGAGTCTCCATTATGTATCGCGGCTTTTTATGAGTAACAATAGCCTTTCAACTGTGCTTTACTTCGGGCAGAACATGTATTTAACGTGGAGTTGAATTTTCGATTATGTGCTCTGAATATCGCACGATTCTGCGTCACGCAAAGTGTGTCAAAAACCACAATTTGTGGCAATTTGTAGTGATTGTCGATTTTCTGCGTGGTAAATTTAAATCTGACACGTGTATCAGCAATTATTAAAATCGTAATCAGAACTCTTTACGTGGTACCACGTTGTATGTTGTTGGAAAGTCACAGTTTGTCTGTGGAGTATTAATTTATTTTCCGCCGTTCGTTTATTAAAACTTCTGAAATTAACAAAGTCTGCTCGGGAACAAATAATTGAATACAGCAAAATACAGGTAACTTTGTATTTAAAAGCAAATTAAAAGCAAGCAAATATATGAATGGTCACAAAATTCTTTGCAAATTGCAAACATTAGTCGAAATTTCAAACTGTTATACCCTGGCAGGGTCCCCAATTTTTCAACAAGGCGCACCTTTTACATTTCCAAGAAAATATCTTCCTAAAACGTTTCAAATAAGTTGAATGAAATATTTCATTCGAAGGTTGCTTCGACACTGTCGTTTCTCTGTCCAACGGGGTTTCAGGCAAAGGAAAGGCGAAAAATTGGTGCCCACTGTGAAGTTCTTTTGTTAGAGGAAAAGTGAAGAATTGGCCGATGGGCCTGATGCCTTGAGATTTTGAACACGGATCTTTACGGAACAACTGCTCCTACCACTTGAACTATTCAGCTATACAACCTTTTTTCTTTCTCCGTCTTGTATTCGAAATACTATTTATGGCTTGGCTGGTCCGGCAGATGCTGACCTTCTATAGTCACCAAATTCAAAACTCGAAATGGATATTATTATAAATTACATAACTCGTAGTAGAAGGCAGACAAGGTGGAAAGTATGTACATAATTCAAAAGAGAAAGCATATACCCTTTGCAACTTTTGTTACTTACCAATAAAGAAAAAGATAGTGAAACTTGCAAGGAATTTAGATTGATAAATAACAGAGATAGAAAATATGCAGAAAATAAAAGCGAAGAAAATCGTATTACATACAAAGTTTTCTTCGATACAATTTGTATTTAGATTCATTATGCTTTCAAGTAAAATACATACATAGTATTACATTCTAAATCATTGTCAGTCGTAAGCGATTTCTAGAAGCAGTACCTGCACAAATCGTTTGCAAGGGTGCACCTTATGAACCTATTGTACCATGGGGAATCCTGCTGCTGTTTGAAAAAATCCAGGTAGTGCGACACGCTCCAAACGCAGACCCAGGTAAATCAATCGGAACTGGTGTCTTTCCCAAATATTATATCTATATCCTCGTCTCTTACCCTCTTCGTTTCTTCAAATATCATTACGCTCACCTGGATACGTTCACGCGGAGCTTAACTTTCGCAAATAGAGCGATTCACAAACACCGTCGGAAAAATCACGGGTTTATAGGTAGTGCATGCGCGGGTCGGAGCAATTTAACTCGCAAACGTGAGAGCCCGGTCAATGCATCGAAACGCCCCCATAGAAGTTTGCCCTTTACCAACTTCCAAACTTTATTTCAAGACGTAAAATCTGATGGTTAAAGTTCACTCTGACCATTCGATACTTCGAGGGACACTGTTGCCGCACGCTGTCTTGCAATAATTTTAAATATCGATAAAGAAGCTGATGGCCATGGTAGGGGCGGGGGATTAAACAAAAAATCACATATAATGCGAAATTTTATATCGAACCAGACGGTTTCGAAGGGCAGTTCAGTTTTTTTCCAGACGTGTGACACTCTTGGACCATATTTTTCAATACCCATATCACCGATTAATTTTTTGTCCTCGACTGCTCACCATCCGTGAGAGTTTCTAGCGTTGACCTATCCTTTTCCTTTTATCCTCGACGATGGTTTTTTTTATACTAAAAACGACCGACCACGACGACAGATTTCCCCGATATCTCGATAAATTTTCCTGGCAAAGGTTTGCTATTTTATGGCGTGGTCCTCGAACGCTTTTACCCCGAGCGAAGAAGGGCGGTTTAGAAATGTGCGGGAGTAGAGAAAAGGGAAGAACAGGGGGAGCATAAAAAAGAAACAACGATTCTCGTCGATTAATCTTCGTTTCTTTTGCCCGTTGTACGGTGGATCCTCCTTTTGAATCCTTCGAGGCGTATTATATCCTCGGTCACCTCATTTCCCTCTTTCCGAACGATCCTCCACCCCACCGCTGTCTCTTGTATTATGCATTATGAGTTATTAATTATTTATAACCGTGTTTTCTGCTCGGTACTTGCTCTCTATTCCGCGAGACCCGCGGCGTAATACGATTTATCTATCTCACCGATCTTCCACTTCACCTTGCGAACTTTTATTTCGCTATCGCCATAGTAATTCGCGAATAATGGTATCGGCTGGTAAGGAAAACGTCGTACGTGTATTTACATTTATATTATGATCGTAGTCCGCGAAGGTATTCGACGATGGAAATATGTATAGCAGTTGATTTTTGTAAAGTTGCACTGCCGGTTTTCTTTTATGTTTTAATGGTAAAGGACTGCATACATACTTTGTTACCGAGGTAGAGTACATCCTTACTCTTCTTGAGTTTTTTTTAACTGTTCCTTAAGTACCTACGGGTTTGTAAGCGGTAATAAAATTTGTCATGGGTATTTATTTTCTCCCCGTTACGAGCACGAGTAAATTAGCATTTATTCTGCGGTCGCGTTTGTATTTTGCGTAGTTTTAGATTTTAATTTCTTGTACGGATTTGTGGAGCATGAATTGGGTTGTGATTTTTTAATTCAGATTTTTAATTGAGATACGAATATTTTCGCAGGGTCTGTAGTTTCTTGTTATTGCATCGTTACAATTACATTGCTCTTGTATATCGAGGGCCAAGTGAAAAGTATGCTGTCCAATAATTTTCGAAAAAGATTTAAAATGTACAACTGCAGTAAGATTATTGGATAGTACAATGTTAATATTGCAGAAAATAATCGCCAAAGAAATTCGTCATATACCGCCGCGAGCAATTTATTATAATTCCTTTTAATATTAATGGGAGCCATGAAATCAAATTAAGTGCATCGGGTTAAACATTTAAAATAGTGACTTTAGGAGGGGTACTATAATTTCTAGGTAATTTAATTCTTTTATGATGCAGCGTGTGGCCATTTTTATTCTGATAAAAAGTGGTAAATCTATATCTGCGTGGTTCATTTCTGTTTCATATGATAAACTTACTAAAAACTATTGATGTAATACATATAATGAACAATTGAACTTAATCATTGTTCCTACTGGCTTAATTTTTCTCGATATCTGCAACACTCGCATAATATTTGAATACTGGATATTTGTCATGGAAATAATCTATTCCTCGTTTTTCTAATTTATTCGACGCAGTTTCGATCGAAAGTCCCCGCACTCTCTTTCCGCGTGACTTTTAGCTGGCGGTGGAAAATGTCGAAGCTCAATAGAAGTTCTCTGGGATTAATTTTCTCCGCTCTGTCGTCTCCTGTTCGCGTTAAATTCGCCTCCATTTTCCCGTTCATCGCGCTGCATTCTCTTGACAATAATTGCACTGGATTGCTCCTTTGTACGCCTTAAATTGACGCATCGGCGTTCGTGTTTTAAGTCGTTCTTACAGCGATGCCGCGACCCGCGCCTTATTATACCAGCCGAATGAATTAAATATTGCAATATATGTATACATAATGTACATTCTCGTTCAAAAAGAAAAATTTCAAAGAAATTTTCAAGACCTCGAAGCAATTGGGTTTTAATTCGTAGGATACAGTCGTCGAAACAGATCCGACGACAAACGAGATAGGTACGTATAACAACGAATAAATTTAATTGCCCTCCAATTATAATGCGAGTAGCGCGGGAATTGTTCGTATTGAAACCCGGTTCATTGCCGGGTTGATCGAATAAACGAATGAAATCGTTCGATGAATAATTTAATAAAAAATGTATCCGTCCAGCCGTGGAATAATCGGTGGTATAAGTTAAACATGACCTGTCGTCGTATTCGGCCTTCCATTTCAACCAGCTTCCCACCTCTCGGCACATATCTGATGTGCAAAAGTCACCGGATTAGGCGATCCGCTTAATTTCAGAATAGAATATATTATTCATACCCTGATCTGCATACCCCTTGGCGCCGCTATCCCTAGATAGAAAATACGGTACAAGATGCAAATGTAATTTATGCTCGCTAGCGCCGCGACCATAGCCACCGCCATTTCGTCATAGAGCGTTTACCTGTATCCGCACGTGCAGGCAAACTCGTCTCGTTAGCCGGTCCATCGATACTCGTCTTGGATGATTTTTATCTCGACGCGCTTAAACGCGCTGGGACCTGCGGAAATAAAAAGGGGACGCCTGCCCATTATTTCCGGTTCTCTCTTGTGCACCGCTGTTCGTGTAAAACGCCTATTTTCGAGTTCACCGAGCTGCACTTGGGATTCATTATTGCCTTTCTCTTTGTCCTCTCCTTCGTGTGTATGTGTGCGTGTCTCCTGATTACTTTAAAGTTCTGCTCTGTCGCTGGCTGTTTAGAATTGCGCGTGTCTGCTCTGAGTTCATGATTTTCTGCTGCAGTTTCTAATATTTATTCGAACTTGACAGCTGGTATTCTCTTGGTTTACTTTCTCGGAGTATTGCGCGAAAGTGCGCAATCGTTGCGTCGCTATTTTTATAATACTTTGAGCGCTAGTTTTATTTATAGTTTTCGGAGCTATAACGTTAGGCAATATCGGTCACGGAAACGCACCGTGTATTTCGTGCTATTTAAAACAGATTGCACCAATGTTTTTTATAAATGTATAAGTGATTGAAATTTAATCAGCGAACCTGAGGTTTCAAATACCTCTCTGCTTCTACGAGGCAATTATTTTCGTGGCCGTAATTTCGCAGGAAATTTAAAACTCTGTCTGTATGAAATATATAAAATATATATTAATGATATTGTACATTAGTCCAGATATAATTCAATTCTTCTCGTCGATCAAATATTAGTTGCATTAAACGACACCTTGCGTATGGATGTGGTGTAACTGTCCACAAGGAATAGCCAGAATAAAATTATTACATAACATCTGTTCCCATTAATTCGCGATCATATTCGCAACAAATTCATAACCGTGGCCGTGTAATTCTCCTCTTTCCGCGCTGCCGTTAAGCAAACATTTCAAGCATCATTATATTGTACTATTGTACCAACCACGATCTGTTCGCGAATTCCACCCATCTTTTGCAAGCAAATATGCACCATGGCGTCAATGTATAGCGCACACTTTTCCGCCGTACGACTGCATTTTCCATTGCTCATGAACATTCTTCGAATGATCTCTATTCCCTAGCGCGGAACCTCCGAAGTTCACGAAATATACAATATATTACTCTCGAGTAAGTTACTCTCCTCATTCATCCGCGTTTCATTTTCTTCGGAACACGTGTTTTCTCCCCACTACTTTATTACTACATTTTTGTACTCGCTATACATACTAATCGTACACACAACCACAGTGTCGGATTTCACCGAATCGATTCACCTGGACGAAATTTCACCCCTCGCATTTTCCACCCTCTCTCTCTGCTGGTCGAACGAACATGTTCTTCTCTCACGTTCGAACGATTTCGAATTGAATTATCGTTCAAGAGCGAAAAAGCTTCGTGTTAATCGATTCGTAATTAAGCAGAGACGCGTTTCGAATATCGCGAGTCGCAGCGTAGTCCTTCGCGGTGGATGGAGCGTTTCGAGAGAATTTCGTAGGGGTTGGAAAATCGAGCGGCGACTTGACGATAAGCGATTTCACGTTTCTCGTTTCCCTTTTGGGAGGGGTGTTGGTTGATTTCTGGCGCGATTTTGCCAACCATATGGCTACATTTTCTAGTCGTCGTCGTTGTCGTTGTCGTCGTGGTGGCCCCTCAAACGATCGCTATCACCCAGAACAAAATGCCGGGGGTTGTTAGGGAGACAAAAAGAGAGGTTCCCGCCGATTAATTTCCGGTTCTCTTTCGCCTGCCATTCGTACGAATCGCGCACGGCTGTTTTTGAGGCCGCTCGAGCGTATTATATCCTGGACGCACTATGTATTGCGTTTTGTCTGGACCTACCCTCTTCGATATTAAATCATTCGGGACTCTTTATTAACAGGGCACCCGTCGATCGGATATTTAAAGCCGTTTCCTCGTGACAGTTGACGGGGCTGTAATTTATGCGATTATTCGAATCAGTGACAGAGTTCATTAATTCGATGCTTGCGAATGCTGAATACCTGCGCTTTGGAGGAAAGGATGAATAATATAAATTCCTTGTTTTCGTCTGATGTTGAAAATCCTGCTGATATTAGTACATTTTTTTCAATAAATAATTCACCATTCTTCTATACGCGTTGTTAATTCATCTGACAAAAAGATTCAATATTTGGATATATTTGGAGGTTCAAGTCGGTTGAAAGATAGACACTGATTCATCAAAATTGTAGTAATTATTTTGAAAAATAAATTACTTGGAAGCCCTTAATATGGTTGTAAAAAGAAATGACTAAGAACAGGACGCTAAATACATATACCCTTTAACATTTCTGCATAAAATATATTTGTAGGTATTCGTAGGTATATCTTGATAAAATGTACAATGGACTTTATTTTTCCTTGAATAGTTAAAAGTGCCTCTAAACAAATATTTTGTTTTCAATATTCAATAAAGCAGTTAAAAAATAACTCACTTGACTCCTTTCCGCTTTATTTGTGGATCAATAGCTCACCATTTAAATACATAGTGGCTTTCGTAGTTCTACGCGGTCTAATATACATTTAGGTATTATTAATGGATTGAATTTTCACGACACCCGTCAGAGAAGAGGCGAGAATTAGATGAAGAGGTATCAATGTCTTCGTTCGATCCAGCTATCTGTTTAGCACTTCATAAGTTATTAACGCGTACAGAGTTGGCTTCTCGTCGTGTTGATACGAAACTCGCGAACTTTTGAAGCAGGAATGATCGTAGTCAGGGAATGTAAAATTGAGTCATTGTGTTTCGTATTCATTGTTAATAAGTACAAAACTATTTTATTAATGGATTGAATTTTTAACTTGGGATAAAAAGCTTTGGCTGATACCATTGTTTTTATGTCAATGGTAAAACATTGTCAATTAAAATTTCTTACAATATTAAGGAAGAACAAAAAATTTCTCCTAAATTTTATTTGACTCTATGTATTCGAAAATCCGGTCGATTAAAATGATTTCGAGGATAGACAAATGGACGTGTACAGAAATTGCTTGTAACAATAAGGAATAAATACGCTTCTCTATAAATAAGTATTGATATATAACTTCTATTTCTTTTCAAAACGAAACCAGTTTCTTGATAACTGGATTTCGTTCAATGAAAAATTAAAACTTTTGCCACAACAATAGTCCTGTGTTACTCAATCTCGAGTACACCTTTGATGTTTGAAGGTACTATTGTGCCAAAGATTGATTTTACCTCTGTGCATCGTACGTATGTCGAATCCTCGTACCGATAATAAAAATTTACCATCGTATAATATGTACATAGCTCCTCGCATTGGAAAAGTACCAAGCACAATGCAGCAATCATTTTCTCACTAAAATTATTATTGTTGTCTACACACATAATATTATAGTAAAATGTAAATATATAACAAACGTATTTAAAATTGTACTTAAAATTCTATGAAAAGATCTCCGTGTCTTACAAAAGCAAAATTCATTTGAGATACTAGATGTATGTATTTCTCTTTTTCGGAAATATTAGAAAAAAAGTAAGCTATATTATAAAATTTAATCAATTTTAATCTAATTGAAAGGCTTTGTACCTATATACTTTTGAGTTTACATTTCCTTTACGTTCATTACGCTTATTGCTTAATAGTTTCGTATTTTCTTTCTTTATCTTCATGTACCTATAATATCTTCTCCGCGTTTAACTTACATTGCACCTTCTAAGAAACAGAGTTCATGCAAATAATAATATATGTATATATTATTCCATCGTGAATCAAGCTTCAAAGATGTGAGCCAAAAGGCAATTGCATCCTTCATAAAACGCAACGTATAGACAGCACAGTCCAATACGCAAATCACACATCACTACTTCATCCGAAAAGCAAAAAATCGCGTCCATAACCCTTTATTGCTAGAAATAGTTTTCCTTGAATACCATATGCACCATGCACGTTATTCGAACACAGCTGATCAATACATCTTCGAAGTCACATTCTCTTAGTTTCTTACCATTGGAATATCGAAATGGTGCATTCAGTCCATCAACCTGCTTTCTTTCTCTAGCTGGTCCCTCTCTCTTTCTTCTCTCTTTCTTCTTTTATCAGAGCCCAAAATTACATATCTTGACGAACAAAATACCGAGAGATCGTCAGGGAAAAAGAAGAGATTTCCGCCGATTAATTTCAGTTCCCCGGTTGCTCGTGCGAATCGTTTTCAAGTCCGCCGAGGCATATTATATCCTCGAATCATCGTCCTTCTCCGCCCACCGTTCCTCGCATCACTACCCTCTCTCCTTCTCTTTCTTTCTCTGGTCCAATCTACCCTTTCGTACACTCCCTCGCCCGGTGATCCCCGAATTCGTTATAACCGAGAGCCAGGAGCCACGCAACCGTAACTTTGCAGGATACGATATACTGCCTGCCAGCAAAGGGACCAAACGAAATGGAACGCTTTACCCCATCATCGAACGGAGAAAGATGGATCAAATCAAATTTAAGGGCTGTCGAGTGTTCCGCCACCACCATCCCCGCCACAGTGCCTCGAGCGTCGCCCAAAAGAAAAGATTGGCGGTTTCCTATCGCGGTGTGAACGATACACTTTAATCTCAGCATTCCGTTAACGGGGTGTCTAAAGTCTACTTTATGTCTACTTTATTAACATCAACGACGCTGTTTCTGTTGCTTCACCGGTTAGTAAATGACTACAACTCACGCTCGAACAGCAGCTCGCGTAGGCGAAATAATGTGGAAATAATCACGATTTAGCTAAACACGATACAGAATAGAGACAGATTTCAATAGACTAATTGGAAATCAGAACGCGGCCGTCCCCAAAATTTGTCAAGAAAAGGGACCCGCGTTGTTCGAGGGTCAACTGTATGCGTATACATACTCTTACGCCAGCACGTGTCACGACCTTCTCATTTCTCTGCAACTGTGTATGTTAATACATAGTTAATAATCAGTGGAATGTCGGTTGGGATCAAAAGAGACACCCTTTTTCTAAATGGATTTCTAAATATTTCCTGGACGATTTCAACGAGTCGATTTTAAGCAGATTCCGCGTTATTTATTCAACACGAAACACAGAACGACGTTGTATATGTACGTACAACCACGGCGATTAACCAGGCACGAGCGAGCGGACGTACGAGCAACGGAAGGTAATTGGTTTCGGCCAATCGGCGTGGGTTCGTCGGTACGTGCCGCTTATAACGCTTCTGTGTTTGTTGTAATTAGGATGTCAACGAATAATGCGTGTCCGGTAATTATCGATGATATCTGACTTTACCGGCCGGGACACTCGGATTAATTTCGATACTGAATTCGACGGGACCCGACGGTAATTAGTTTACTATGTTTGCCGTACAGCTTGCTTCCCTTTGGGCCAGCTACAGCCCCCGCTGAGTAAGATATTTATCGTTCATCAAGGCTCGACTATTAACGAATATTTGATATTGTTTGAGAGTCTGCCCGGGAATTAAACCTCTGATAGGGTAAATATTGTTGTAAAATAGCCGTAACGAACTCTGCTGTCCAGTTATTCTTTCGGCTGATACTAAACGGCTGGTTGGCTTAATGGGAGGATGGTGTTATTTATTATGGCATTGCTTGCGGTGTAATTTGATGTTCTCCATTGAGCGATTGCATCGCGGTTGAGTACAGGTAGAAAGATACGAAGTAACGAAGCGTAAATGTTCGTTAAAAGTGATTACTAGATTTTTGGTAATCGAGATGTGGTTATTTTAGCTGCAAAAGTAAGATTTGCTCGTGAGAATGATTAAATGCTTGGTAGTGATTTATATCAACTAATTAAAACCGTAACAGTTATCGACCGATATTGATCGCATTATTTAATTCCCCGGTGGAAATGAGGTTTCAGTTTTTTACGGCTTATTGACCGGCGAGTTCCCAAAAAAAGACGTTGTCGAAAAAAGTTCGGCGGAAATTAATTCCAGGACTTAATGGAAGCGGTAATGAGCCACGAAGATTAAGGATATAAAGCAATCGCCGTGAAACTTACTTGTCACGCGATTCTCATATTTTATGCCAATTCTTTTCACTCCCCTTGCGAATGAAAATTTGAAGACGTCCATACCAGCTCTTTTTAACCGAATTAGGTATATGTATACAATGTTCGCGTCAATACACTAGGAACATGTATCAAGTAATCTGCACATTCGATAACGATGAACTCTTAATCGATTCTACATTAATAAGTTTTATCTCGCGGACCGTTGATCGATATCCTCAATTCTTGCAGCTCATTATCCAAATAATTAGACTTCGAATTTAATTTCAGGCAGGAGAGTTTGCTCTTTTTCCGAAAAATTTAATTTGCAAGTGCTGCGCCAGCTTGAACCACGGATACAGTTTAATACTCCTTTTAGGTTTAAACGTTTCGCAAATAGAGCGGTGTGTACTTCGTAATTTGATTTACCTTTTGTTAAATAGACGATGAAAACTACATTCGAATTCGCGTTTCACCGAGTCGTGAAATACCGGACTCTACTTTCCCGTGTGTTTTAATCCTCGGATGTAAACATTTTTTGACGCGCGGTAAGAAAGGCCAAGGATTACTTTACATGTTCTTTGAGGTTGAAATTGCCGGCAGGCGATAGAACGCCAGCATCGTTGTCAGAAACGCGAAAGCGCGATTCTTTTAGGTATACACCGCCGGTTACACACGGTTTATCGCATTCCTTTATTCCTCCCACCCTTCGAGAATTTTGTTTTTTCTATCCTGCTCACTTACAATTAGTGTGGAGAACTCGGACCGAGCTTTCGTTTGAGGGTGCATTTTTGTGTAGACAGTCACTGGTGATGCAATTTTATGATGCTTCAAAAAGGTAGCCGTTGAACAGATAAAAAAAAAAGTTACACTGTTGCATAAATATTCCTTTAGGTTTGGAGTAATATCAAGAAATTCGGTTTTTTGTTTGGACATTTGGACTGAGAGCAAGACAAATTTTAAGTAATTATTTTCAACGGGTTTACACTGTTGATTCTCAATTAGATACCCCTGATAAAAAAAATAGCTATAAATTAATTGAATTCCACTATTATGCTACAGCCTAATACATTTTTATGAAAAGTGTAAGGACTCAATAGAAATGTGAAAGATGTCGGGAAAAGTTCATTATTGCGACTAAAATATTGGCACTGTGATGATGTTTTAATAATATATCATCCAAAACAGGGGCCCCTGTTTCTCGGTATAAATATAAAGTTTACACTACATAGTGTGGTTATTGTCTGGTCTAGAATAAACGATGTAGAACAATACTCAACGAATGAGATATGTATTTTAGAATGAATTTTTATTTCAAGTGTTACGTAGGAAGGATTGTTTCCTTCGTCTCGTCTATGATGCCCTTATATGGAAATCGAGAGTGCATGGATATTTTTCGGATATAAAAAGGGCATGAAATCTACTCTCGTGGCTCAGTATGGACCTTACTACCTGTGTACCATGTCGGTGCCAGATAGCCATACTGATGCCAGTGAGATCGGGTTCCATTCCCTTTCGATCATCATACGATATTTATAAAGTTCGCATTTGTCGAAAATCAGTGAGATCGGGTTAAATTCCCTTTCGATCATCATACGATATTTATAAAGTTCGCATTTGTCGAAAATCAGTGAGATCGGGTTAAATTCCCTTTCGAGCATTTATATTTATAAACGTTAAAGACTGTAAACGTGGGTTTTTGACTCCGCGATTATTACATATTGTATTCCATTTAAGATATAGAATATAGACATTTTATTATTTGACTATAGATATATTCATTTCTTTCTGTTTCCTATACCAATCATAAGTAGTATATAGAATCCACCGAATAGATATATCTCAACCGCTCGAGGTGTATCGATAGTTACGAGGCAACAATTACTAACATTTCCTAGTGGCTCCCAGTTCTGAAATACGCTCTGGTTCGTCCACGACAACCTTCCTAGTGGCTCCCAGTTCTGAAATAAGCACCGGCCCGTTTAACAACTAACGAAAAACCATACAACAACCGATCCTCGGCTCCGCAGCCGTGCCCCTTAGCCCTCGGCTCGTAACACAAGCAATAAGGCCAAAAAAAAGTAGGACATCACATTCATGCAAAGATCGCTCGGATCATAGTTCCAGGAGTAATTGTACCTTCAATTTGGAAAACGTCGCTCTAACACGTTCACTACTTCACGCCAATAAAATCTATTCCAATCGTTCCGATATTTTTCAGAATAGATTCAAAGGAGCAGACGTATCTGCCAGAGAACATCGCCGTGTAATTCTGTCTTCTGATTAAATGCTCGGGCGAAGCCTGTTCGTATCAAGATACATCAATTCTTTCTATACAATTTTTATCAGCTGGACAATTTTGTCGAATTTCGCTGCAACATTTTATCGACACACTTTCATGGTTCTAAACTGTAAATGTTGAGAGATATTACACATGGGTATACAGAAATTCAATTTCTGTATCGTTTCACACGACCAAGCACCCTTAATCTCATTAGCCTATTCCGTTTCAAGGAAATTGATTTCACAGGGAATATTAAAGTACCGTATCGCAACCGCGGTATTTATTAATCATTATCGTTGAACAGGGCAATGCATAGAACGGCCGAATCACAACACTGTAAAGCCAGGGAGCTCGCCTCGAAATCTGGGTTAAGTACGGCCAAGATGAATAGCGACCACTAGTAATTAAGCAGATTATTGCGACGTCGCGAGAAACAGACGCCGAGACAGATAAACGAAGCTTGTGCGGTTGATACCGATTTCAATAGCTTTTGACGATCGTTGCGTGACCGTAGTTCTTAAATAGAAGTGATACGTCGGGCGACGATAATAGATTTCTCGGGTGCAATAATAACGGAATTGATGAACACGAACAATAAACGTACACGCAATTCGATGGGGATCATAAATACAGTGGTGCTACGTATGTTCTGAAGTTTTTCTAATATGTAATGGGAAAAAGAAATCAAGTTATGCACTTGCCTAAACACGATTTGAATAAAATAAACGTTTACCCTTTGCGGTTAGAAGGTAATGAATGGTGAATTTGTAATTGTATAGCTTAAGCTTAAAGTATTCTTGAAGGCGAATTTTAATTTTAAAAAACTGTACATATATATCTGTACCTATGTGTGCAATTTAATCTTATCACCTTAATCCATTTATTTCGAGATGCGAGAATTACTGATCGCATGACGATTATATTAGTTAGGTAGCATTGTTTAAATTTAAGCTAAATAAACACAGGGCAGGGGCTAATAATTTATCGAAATTACCGTCCCATTTGCCACGAAAAAGATTTAATTAAGGAGCAACGATCAATCCATTGCAAACGTCAAACAAAAACAGCATAAAATTATTAACACCCATAATACTTTTCAACCCGTTCTAGAAAAAAAGAGTTAAAAGCAGATTGTAATGCCACAAGTTAATTATGTACTCCGCACCGCTTTTCATTAAACCACTTCACCTGCAATAAGCCACGACGCTGCTTCCAGGGTTCAAAAAATATGTAACGATAACGGCAGCGCGCAAAGTCGAGTCACGAACTGTTCGCAGACACACGTGTCAGTGTCCCCGGCTAATAAGAGTGTATCGCGGGAAATAGGGTTAAAACGGAGAAATTGGAGGGCGTCGGGGTAAATGGGCAAGTGGCCCCAATATGGATGCGAATACGAGTGCTTTTGTTGAATCAAGATGAGCGAACAGAACGAAAGACGCCGTTGTCACGTAGCCACCCCGATGGCACTGTGAATTCACGAACCACGACGGGAGCTTTAAAAGGAAGAAATATTAATCCAAGTTAAGCTTACGTAACGATGAAACACGACTGTTTCCAGCGCCGAAGTGAAGTTCTCATGGAGACTGTACGGAGATAGTGCACTCTAACTAGACAAAGGCAAGCGGGTAGGCCACTCTTGTTTGGTGTATTCGTGTCCGTGACGGCGGCACGCACTCACGTGAACGCGCTCATGTTCACCAGAGATGAGGGGGCGAAATTTATTATGCTCTTAGAACGAAATGCGAGCGTGTGCTGCACCCGCGTATGCAGGTTAATTAGCCTTAGGTATGCAGCGCGTCGGTGTTGGTAAGGTGCAATTTTTATTTTTATTTTCTTTTTTTGGCAAACGAAGGACACCGTTTGCGAAACATGTCGAAAATTGCTGGGCATTAGCGTAGAAACGAGGGAAGAATAATGTTGGTTAATTATACTCTTTAAAAGCCCCGGTTAATTTACCTGCTAATAACTTGGATGAAATGTAAATTTTGCTGACAATCGTTTGCGCACTGTTTTATGGGGCAACGATTTCGTCTGTCTATTGGGTTACAGGGATAGAGATTTTATGTTAAAAAGGGAAAATGGGATGCAACATGGAGCAATATAATTCCTTTAGAAAAACTGGAACTCGTAATCGGGATAATATGTTGCGTACAATGTAGTTAGATATCGATTAGTATTGTATAATCTGTGGAAACAAATCACTCTTCAGATGCACGAAAATTGGTGAAATATGGTGTTCTGTTGGTAGGTGTAATAAGCGTGAAATAAATTCAAAGGGGGCAAACATTCTGCAGCGTCGCTGTTAGGTGATAATATGAAACTTGCGAGAAAGAATTTTTCAAAAACTGTCATAAAAATCGTCTCAATTCCTAGATACTGACCTACAAGAAATCCGCAGAAAGAAATAATTCATAGGATGCAAGACCTTAATGCGTAATCGAATTCGAAATTGCAATCCACACCCCGGCATCGTCGCAGTCAAGTTTAGCGAAACAAAGGGATATTGCAAGATAACACAAGATTTGCGCGGCGCTACGTCACAGCGACCGTCGATTTGCATAAGTAAGGGTGCTCACCGGTGTTCCATCAGGTATTATGCTCTCAAAATGCATCGAATACGTAGAGTAGCCATGCATCGCCGATGAATGCGTCGGCCGCCCTTGCACCGAGCAACGCTGTTACGCGTCGCGGTTATCCCGTCTGGGGGAGAAACGAAGGAACAGGAGAAAGAGGATGAAAGAGAGAAAGAGAGTGGTGGGAACACTGGAATACCTGGCCATGATAAATGCCCGACGCACATCACTCTCGCGACGCACGTCGCTCGAAACGGCTACAATGCAGCCCCGTACCTATTATGCTAAAATGCAATCTCCTGATAACCACAGCGGCGTCATTGCGGAGCTTAATCTCACCTATCTGTACAACCACTGAGGGGGCGGGAAACAAAATGGGAATGAGAGGCCGACCGGGCTCTCGGTGATTCGGGATAAAGGGCGGGATCGGTGATAGTGGCTGGATGAGAGCTCGTTCCGGAGAGAGACGGAGCACCGAGGAGGAGAAAACGAGAGGGTGGAACAACGGGACCGACCGTGCCGTTAGCTGGAAAGAGATAATGCACGAGAAAGGGAGAAACAGAGAGGGTAGAAAAAGCTGCGAGAGATAGATGAGGTGGACAACGGTGGTGGAAACTCGAGAGATACGAAAAGAAATAAATTTCACGATCGATAAGCGTCCGGTCGAACGTCAAAGCGCTACCGTGTGTGGCTGGGCACCGGTGTGCTTTGGATCTTCGACAAAGAAAAAAGTAAGTGGAAATGAGGGAAAGGAGAGACGGCATTCGTCGCGTCGTTCCGGGGTGTGCAGAACCAGCGGCTGCATCTTTCTTGCTTACATGTGGCGGCTTTACTATCCCGATAATGGGGCTAAAGGTGGATACGTGTAACGATTAGAGGAAGCAAGTTCTGAGGATGTTGATTGTTTCATCTTGATTAGCGTGATAAGGTTTGATGAGAGTTCGAGAGTTCTCTATGGGGATGATTGGGCTATAGAGTTTGGAGATAACGTTAATTTTGTCGAAGTGTTCGTTCAGCACAAAAAGCACAAATCCCTTTCACCATCGCCCGTTTCTTTCCTACGGTTGTAAAAACTTTGATTATTTCTACGGAAACGATAATACTTGGAAGGGAATAATGGGTGGTTATAACGAACAGAGCTACGTATATTCAGTTTCAAGAAAAGTTACATTTTTTTCTACGTCCGATATTCATTGGCTTCTCGTGGCAATTTTCACGAAATTTCGCTTCGACGGCGGTAACTAACGCAAAAGGATAAAAAGAAAGGAGGACAAAAAATTAAGCGTTCTTGTTATTCATTTAAAGCGTTCACTACAACGGAAAACACTTTCCTGTTTTCGCTAAAAACGTTTTAATTAGAACGATATTTTTGCAAGCGGCGAACATTCGCGGCGCAAAAAACATTTTTACCGGTAGTACCATTTCAATCTCTACTCTTTCCCTCTTTTTTTCTTCTTTTGGAACGCTTATTCCCATTTGCTTCCCCGTGATCCAACAGCGTCCGACGAAAACTGGAAGCGATGCGCGACTCGAGTTTTATCGGGCGAGATATACGGGGCAAAATACACACAGGTAAAAGTGTTTAATGTTTCAAGTTACATTATCAGATACGTAGGCGAAATCGAAATGAATGAAACTTTTGTGCTGTTTTCCCCACACCCTTTGTCTCTTGCCAGCAATAAAGGTAACGCGAATTTTGCGGTCTGCCAATGTAGCCTGTAATCCAACAATAAATGAAACACACATACGTACCTACGTCAGTGTAATAGTACATTTTGGAGAAAGCGAACGTTCGAAACGAAGAGACGCTGCAAACTTCTCGCAATCGTAATCGGTTTACTTGCGCATTATTTTTCATTTGTTCGGTGCCATTCGCGTGTAAATTCAATCCACTGCGATAGGATGGTTCACAAACAAAGGAAAAGTAGTACTGTTGAAAACTGCGGAGCGTCATTTTTGTTTGCACGTATATCCGGTTTGAATACTGTTTGAAATTCGACATTGTGCCTGTACACGTTGCTTTGGTTAAAAGCGTCGGCGCGTAATCGTTTTCGATCAAATGCGCTCGCCATGGAAATAATTGATTTCAACGGTAAAAAAAAGTTAGCAAAAAATGGAGGGAAAGAAAGGATAGAAAAAAATATAAAAAAAGGCAGACAAGATTCGCGTACAATCCACGTTTTGTAAATGTACAACGGCGTGTCCAGAGGAACACGGTAAGCGTATTCGAAAGCTTCCTGAAGCACGCTTTCCAGTTTCGGAAATTCGGACAAACAAGGATCCACTTTACTTACGTTTTTAGTTCGGTGCACACTTCAAACAGACACGCCGATATACAACGGTCCCGGGATGCTCCGAGAAAAATGTGCAGCCGAACCAGGCAATTGCCGTGACTTAGTCAATGGATCAAAAGAAAGTATTTCCACCGTCTTCGCAGCTACAAAATCGTTCGTCGTTTAGCTCTCTGCGGAGGAACATTCGGAAAGTTTAGATACCTCTTCGGGATCCTCTTCCAGGCGAGCGAATAAGCAGGTATTAAGGGCTTAGACCACAGATCGAATTCGTCGAGAATCTACACCTAACACTCTGTGCTGCACCTATCTTTATTTCCTGCCTCTACCTGATACTTGTTTTCCTCCTTGCCCTTTCACTCCGTCCACCATTGCTTTTCTCTTTTCCTCTGAAACTATCTTCCTGCCCTTTTCCACGATAGCCAACGCCTTGGACAGCGATCTCTGTGGAGATTCGTGGTTTGGACTGAGCGAGGTTAAGCATCGAGGATCGTCGAACTGCCGGAGTAGCTTCGTGGTCAAAGCGAAAGGAGGTTTAATGGAGGATCATCGTTTGATTTCGCGTAAGTTTCATCGACGAGGATGTTTTCCCTTCGCGGGCCTTGTAATTGCGTTCGTGCAGGGCTGACGATTTCTTTCCTGTTTCTTCTTCCTTGCTCGATCGAAGTTCTGATTACGCTTGTCTACGCATCTGGGAGGACTCTTGGGGATTACATAGATGTTTCCTTCGCTCCTTTCCTGTCGCAGTTCGTTGATTTAGGGTGATGCACGTTCAATTATAAGGGCAATCAGTCGTGGGATATAGATTGGACGGCGAATGTAATAAATAATATGGGATATGGCAAATTATATTTTAATTGGAGATATTTGCAGCATTATTGATTGTGTCGAATGTATTTGCGTCGTGTGCCCCCTTGGGGCTCAAAGTTCTTTTCCAATTAATTACTAATCAATCGCATAGGTGACGTATAGTAATGCATTGCGATCTGAGAAATAAATCATCCTCAAACACATTTTAGATCTTGTAATTACTCTCGTATTCTATCTTGTTGAGTATTAAACGAAAGTGGAGAAAGTCTCGAAACCACCGATAAATCAAATGTAAATTAACTGACACGTATTTTAGCTTTCTACCTTTATTTTAGCTCTGTACTTTTATGAATGTAGAAATAGAAATAGAAATAAAAATAAAAATGTCGACATTCGATTCTACATACCCTATACAATTCTGTATATTACATAATTCTTAAATAATGCAGAACACCTAATTTTGTCAACATTTTTCTTTGCTACGTATAAAATATATTTAGAAGAAAAGAGAACAATGTTGATTAAGAGTCATGCACTCTTTCATAAGAAAACAATAGCGATATTATCGAAAATATCTGGTCTATAAAATTCTAGCGTTTATTCATAGAACCCACTGCGTGTTGAATTTTTCGATTTCCATTTATTTCCACATCGCCACAGTGGTACATTTATTTCACATATACATACGTACAGATCAGACTGCAAATGTGTGTTGCTCTGACCGAACCTCGTCCAACGATCGATGCTTTACGAGGACAATATGTACTACAGAATGCAGGATGCTTGAAATGACTGAGGTTAAGCATCGGAGATGTTCCAACTACTCGACCAGCTTCGTATCCCAGTAGAAAGTACGTTTGATCAAGTACTATTATTGGTTGAGGAATCAACATGGGAAAAGAGACTTTCACCAATATGTAACGTAAAAATTGATTCTATCCTCGAGTTTCATCAGGATATTCCGTTTAAACAATCAGTTAATTAAATTATTTAATTGTGTAGTAATCTATACCAAGCAATATGGGTATTACAGTTTTTCTTATTTTTAATATATCCTATTAGTTTAATTTTTTTTTGATTGCACGTTGTAAGACAATAACTATATGTATACAAATTTAAACCCTGATTTCGTATACGAATTTAATCTTGCTAATAAGTGCTAAATACCTCTTTTGATCCGAACGGTTTTATTGCCGTATCATTCCTTCAGATCAAAATAATTTTTACTAAACTTCTTGATCTTGCGTCAATCCTCGTCCCACTGTCGTCCTGAAGATCCTTGGAAACTGTATCATCTATAACAAGAACAAATTTCGATCGGCGCACGAACATGGAAAACAATAATTAATTCTATATACTACAAGTTGCGCACATTATTATCATCCGTACATACACAAATATAACAATAATTCGAACAAATATTCCCCACTTATACTTTCTACTCTACAGCCAAACTCTGTTTAAAACACATATTAATGTAAATAGGTGATCCAACCAGAAATCCTTTATTTCTTCCAATAAAAACCCACATTTCCTCTCCTCTGGCGATCGAAAGAAATAAAGCTCCCGATCCTTACCACCTACGGTTATATCTTAAGACCTATCCCGAATTATACAGTCACTTCAGCACAGCCATCGTCTCCGCTTGATCTCCAAATTTATCATCTTCCGCTCCGCCTATCCCCGTGCTTTCCTCTCGCTATCACTTTCCCTTAAGCGCCACATCAATACTTTTCGAATGCGCTTAGCGCGAAATCGTGGCGGGCGTTAAGAGAGGAGAGATGTGGAGGGCACAAGTGAGACTAGCGGGGGGATGAAGCGAGAAGGGAAAAGCGGAAAGGAGTTATGCGCGCTGGTGGGTAAAGGTGAAGCCCTGGAACGGAGATGGGTTACCGAGACGAGGTTACAGTAATCCGTAAAGCTCATCGTGTAATTTCCCCATAAGACCCACGGGGGCTTGTACTCTGCTTTTGTCGAAAGTTTTCCAAGAGTGCCTTCTCCTACCTGCGTGGGTACGTTGAACCGTTTCGTCGTCGCACCTTCCGCAGTGGCGGCCCCATTGGCGTGACTCTCGATTTGCTAATCGAAAGTGTATTTTTCTGCGACCACTCCGCTACCACCCCCACGTGGCCATCTCGACCCTCCCCCGTTGACGTTATTTCTGTTCGATTTGACCGGTTCATTCTACACGGGTGTGACGGAGCTTAATTAAGCTAATGGATGTCCGTAATTGATGCAACGAACTGCCCAGCGGCGGTTGAACGATTTCTGGTACTCGCGACATTGTTCGTTCGTCGAACGCGGAGCACGTTAGCCGTGATAAATATCGGGTCGAATTTTCCACGACCCTTCGACGTCTTGCTTTGTAATTGCGGCTAATCGATTGGAATGGAATTTTCTAGGAGAGCTTGGGGGCTGGAAGTGATTTCTTTGTTCTCTAGTGCCTAGGGTTTAGGGGATGTTTGGCCATTGATGTTTTCCGTCTTATACGAGGCCCGAACGCGTTTGTTAGGTTTTTCTTTTTCTTCTGGTTTTTTTTATTAAATAACGTAGATTGAAAATGCATGAACTGGAGGTATTTTCAATTATTTGGGGACCGGGGGGGGGGGGGCGTATGCGAACGTAGAAGCGAAAGAACATGCGAGAGGGTGAATGGATCGTGTATAGGAATTTCGTTAGGTACCGATGTTTGTCTAAGGAATTATTGCGTACAGTGGTATTCAGTTAGCAAGGTACAATTTCGTGTATTTTGAAGACAGGTTTTGTTAATAAAATTTTGATACGTGCTAACGGAGTATCTCGAATTATTATTATTAAATTAATGGATAGAAGGAGGTGTAAATGATATTGTTGATTAGTAACATGTATTGGCCTTCTGTATAATAAAATTACCATTAAATCTAGGAGCAATAAATGTAGGAAATTATTGTTTCGCAAAAGGTATTAACTTTTTATGAAGACGGAAATTGTGGTTGTCCCCTTGAATCGTTGTAGTGTCTTAATCGTGTCAACTGCTCGTTCACGTGAGGCACATTTTCCAACCACCGCGCGAATCGCGGTTGAACCGCGTGAACCGCATCTAATTTTAGCACGCGGCATGATTCAACGCGACATAGAAACCGCTTCGTGCATAACAGTTTCCATCGAAAGGGAAATAGAAACGTTTAGGCAATTGTGTTGGTTTTCGTTCAATCAACGACAGGAACCCGAGCTATCTGCGAATTTCAACATCATCGATCAACAATTATTTTGGGACTTTTGTCCACAAAACAATCTAGATTTCAATCAATTAGTTAGCATTTATTTTCACGGTATATCAGTTTCGTTTTGCGAAAAATCCGGAATAACTGATTGCACTGATAGTTAATTATCCAATTAACTTTAAGAAGAAAAGGAATAATACTGGTGAATCTGAATTCTACTATAACTGTAACGATTTGTTGTTGCACATTTGGATGAACAATATTAAATATAATTGCCTTTGGCGCTAACTTAATCCTTATGTATTGCACCTACAATTATACTCATCTTAATTATAACAGGTGTCTACTTCATTGAAATAGTTGACTTTCATTATTACATACAGTATTTAATAATATAAATTAAAATCTGCCTACTCGACTGCCAAACAATAATTAACATTTAATTTTAGCTGCCTCATATATTTCCATACTTTTTAAAATACACATTTCACGTAGTACAATTGAACGCACAACGCGAAGCATCATCGTCAGCTTGTAAAGCACCAAAACGTACATTTGTATAACTTTTCGAATCTCAGGAAAATGCTGCACTGAAAGCAAAAAGAAAGTCTGCGTAAGAAACTGTTCGACAGCTGCCGCGCAAGATTGAATTTCCATTGAATATCTTCTCTCCCAAACCAGAGGAATGTTCGTCCACGGAAGAAACGTGTCACGTCGGCTACTTAAACACCCGCCATGGAATCCATTTAAAAAGTTACGGTTTCTAGGCGGGGCAAGAATTTCCGGTACGGCAATGCTTCACGTGAATACGTATCCACCTGTCCCGCTAGAGTCTCGTAACTAGACTTTCGTGTTCTGGCGACCAGATGAAGGGAAGACATTCACGAGAAGACATCCAGCGCGGCAAAATGAGAGAAGGAGCTTTAGTGCAACATGCTAAGAGCAACATAATGGAATCCGCGACGCGTAAACATATCTTGCCTGATACATATGAGCAAGAGATAAGCTTCGTCTGTATCGTGATTCTCTGCGCCGTGCGACGAATGGGTTAAGCAAGCAGTCGCGAAATCGATAGCGAAACTTGCACCTGTCGTCATCGACGAGTGTTACATGCTTGAAATCTGAGTCCTTTGTGGAAATTCACGGATCAAGGGAGCCTTGTTTATTATGTTGTCGAAGGGGCGAGGGTGTAAAAGAAATTTAGTTAAAATAAATTAATCTTGACAATTGAAACAAATTTATTTAAAATAAATTGATTTTAACAATTAAAACAGATTTATTTATTATACATTAATTTTAACAATTCGAACAAAGTTAAATTAAAATTAAAAAAACAACTAAAAAATTGATTTCTGACAAGTATAAGTAGGTTGTTTTAATAAGCGCATGAAACATTTTTTTAGACATTAATGTTATAGAATAATTGTATAATAAATGAATGCGGCTCTTCAATCGGGTTACACACAGGGACATTAGCGAGTTCCGTTTCGCATTAAAAGAGACGTGTCGGAATGGAGAGAGTTGGATGGCCAGGATCTGTATTTAGGTTGACTGAGAATTGTGGACCGGATTAATTGGTTTCCGAAATTATCTCCAACGACATCATTGCTTGATTTTCTATTATCCCAGCACTGCTTGCTATGAATTTCTTTAGTACTTTGTTGAAACCTCGATGTTTCCTTTCATATGGTGCCTAATTCTCTCTCCATAGAGACATGCGTTGTCAATATTAATTGGGGTCTAATAAGGTACCAACGGATTACCAGACTTGGAAAATGTATTTAATGTCCGGTATGAATAATTGAAAATATTTCGGTGTCCATTTTATAGCGGTGATCGATAAGCCGTTAATCGTTTACACTTTTTACAACAGTAAAGTCAAGCTGTAACTGTTTTGACTTTAAAAAGTCGTCTCTGAAATATTTATAGCCAATTTGCTGGTAGTTAATAGTTTATTTCTAGAGTAGACAAGAATCGGCTGACATTTCACAATTTAGTAGGTACATACTTTCGCTTGTACGATAATGATATAAAACCAATCGTCAGACATTTTGCAACTTTTACAAATTTTAAGCAGTTATTCATACATATATATTGTGGCTCACGCATTTTTTAAAAGGTTGAGGCTTACATTTTTTAATATGTTCTTTTTTCAGGACGGCCGATTAATATTTTTGTATTACAAGTTTGTGTTTACCATGTGCAGTGAATATTATTAGATACAGATGCAAATGAAAATGTGTGATGAAATTTGAAAAAGAATTTTACTAACCAAATTTCTAGATAAAGTTTTCAAATATCCTGCATATCAAATAAGCTACATATTTTGATCTTTAATTCTATTCTTATTTAAATCGCAACATTTATTCATCTGGAAGATTTTTATTCGACTAAGAATAGCTTGCAGGTTCAAATTAATTGTAATGATTCTTCCCCCTTTTTGATACCATTATATGACCAATTTGTGCCTAGAATTCCCTTAAAAAGTGATACTCATCAAACTCCGTTCTTGGAGTAAAAATTGATTAACACAGACAGGATTAAAGGTCCTCCGATACCGCTCACAGAGATTAATAAAAGTGGTGGAGGTTGCTTTTTTCCCTGCGGATACCCCGTCTCTCCCTGGCATCAAGTTATTAATAGATCCCTTCTATTTAGAATTTTTAATAAGGCCAAAAGGCTCCTTAATGTATCCGTTAAATTTGACGCTTTTCTAAAGCGATTGTTACGCCGCGCCGTAAAAAATTACGAATGGCGCGTCATTTTGCGAGGTATAATTAAAAGCTTCCAATTAGTTTATTGAAATGCTTCTTCTATAATAATTGCTCAATAATAAATATTTCTCACGCATCGATGAGACAAAATAAACGAAACCGGAACCACACACAAAATAATTACCATGCTTTCAGAAGACGTATTCGATTCTTTCGATCATTCCTTATAACCTTTATTTACGAATTATAACATGCATTCTTAAAAATTGCGTTACCTACAGAATGACATTAACAATCGTTCCCATTTCCCATTTTCCAACCTTCCGTACCGATAAGAGAAACCCTGTTACAAAAAAGCACTCTGACTTTCTCACCGAAACGAAAAACGTTAACGCCGAACATACACTGCAGCATCTTTCTTCTTTCTTCCAGATCTCGTCGTTTTCTTCGCCGGCGTGCAACTCGATTCGACTCAAGGTAAGGTTCCCCCGATGCATCACAGTCAAGCCACGAAGTCTGCCAAAAGTGTTATTTCCTTTTCGAAGTAAACACCGTTTCACAGTTTGCCCGCCATTCAGCCGCGGAACTCGCGATCATCGTAAAATCTGGGCAATCGGTGGAAACGAAGAAATGCGGGGGCAAAAGAAAAGAGAACAAAACAAGGAGCCGACGACCGACTAGAGACTAGAGAGAGAGAGAGAGCGCAAGTTTTTCGCGTAGAAAAAACCGCGTCCCCGGGTGACGCGAAATTACTGGTTTTGCTTGGCCCGTGTCTGAATGGAGGCTGACAGCACTTCGCAGCCAACGTGCACTCAACTACTTAATAATGTAACAGTCAGCCAACCACCACGCGCCCATTATGTTTCTATGCACGTTGCACAAGAAATAGATGGTAACAGGCCGGCGGTGTTAATATAGGATTCGCATCCTGTAACGCGCCACCGTTTGGTTGTGTCTGTGACCTACGGGAAAACAAAGAGGATCCTTTGGCATCCGCCCACAGTTGGCCCGTGGGCTGATTCCTGTGCATGTTCTTTTACCTGTGTTATACCTGCTCGAGTTCGGGTCAATGGGTAAAGACGGGCGAGGAAGAAAAGGATGGCGAGAGGGCAGCTGTCGATGCCTTTGCTCACCTTTCAGGAGTTACTTTTAATCCCCTGAGTAAATTGCGAGGGCATCGTTGTCTCCCCCGTCGCTTAAAACTTACTTGCTAGCTCCGACTACCCTGTGGCAGTGTTCGATGCGCTCCTATTTTCTCCGCGACGCGTTTTGTTTCGCCTTGCCACTGAAGCTCTACATTCCCCTGACAACCTCTGCCTCTTCCCTCAGCTGCACTGACGCGCCGAAGACGCCACCGGATTGTCTTTTGAGCGTTTAAGTGACGCCATTTAACTTCTATTCTTGGAAAGACCAGACTTCGCCACGGGATTTGTTCCTTTCTGTGTAGATGTTTTTTTCTTCTTTTCGTGTGATTGGAGGACGGTTATTAGTCCCTGGTAGAAGCTGAAGGGACTGCGTTCTTTTATTCTTTTATAAATGTCGTAATTATGTTGTTACAGCGGATTCGAGGGTTCTGTAGTTTTTTTTGTTAATGTGACGTTGTTTAAAGAATAGTTTCGTGTTGATGGGAAGGAGTTGTAAATTCGAGAGGCACTGTAGTGTATACATATGTATGTAGAAGTTATTTTTCGTAAACCTCACGTAGATTGGAATAGAGGGCAGGCAGGGTAAAAAGATATCAGTCTGCTTCAATTAAACACTAACTTTATTATTATTAAACGTCGACACACGACAACTCTCACACGATGCTCACAATACTCTCAATTCAACACTCTTTGCTCACGATACGTCTCTCTTAAACTGTTCAAACTATTCTCAATCAGCTCTCTTCTAACTCTCCCTTAGCTCTGCCTCGTACACGCATCATTCACTCTATATATTCTTCCATTTGCTCATTTGCTCTCACTCATTCAGGATACATGCTGCAGGCATTCCTTGGCGACAGTCAGTCGCGTCCACCCGAATCCGTGGGCTGCTGTACCCTCCATTCACACGATCTTCTCAAGTACTCAGCTCCAAACATATCTTTCGCAACTCGGAATCATTCTAAACAGTCACGCAATATTTCCAATCGGACACATATAACGTCATTTATATAATAGACCTCATTTTAGTTAGGTTTTAAGTGAGGTGAAAGAAAGAATTGAATATGCACTGCAATTGGATTTCTTTGTAGTTTAAGTGGTTGGATGGCTAGAAAGCGAATTGGAATTGAATTGTGTTGAACTGAGACTTTCAATTTTTTGGTGAAAACTCCTTCGAATTTTTCGTAAGCTCTGTAAATATAATTTCATTTGACTGTGGGTGTGGCGTGTAGGGGTGAAACCTATTAGTTAGCTAGACACTGAATTCTAAATTCTTCAGGGCGATTGATAGGGTCGCAGGTATATGCACAATTTATGACACCATCTGCGTGAGGATCGAAGAAACATTCCAGGTGTGTCTGGTTAGAACGAAAATAAATTAAAACGAATCCTCGATTGTAATGTTAATGAGATTCTACCACCCAATTAGCTTGTTTCAGTTTAGCGTTACGTACAGTTAATAGAAAAAATATTAGTACATTTTTTACGTTTTACTTTTCAGATGAATCAGATATTTTCACGCACGTAAGTCGATATATTTTAAAATTAAACGCGTCACTCTGGACAATATTAACGTCCATGCTGTATTAATTTGGCGTGCGCCAGAGAAGAAATGAAAGCTTCCTTCCAGCAGCATCCGTTTGCACGATTGTTCTCCGTCTCCCCTTCTTTTATCGTATCGTACCTCGTATGTTGGAAGGCTGTTTTACGCTTCTTTGTATACCTCAGTTTCAATTAACTTTTTGCACGCAGCAATTTAACAAACTGCCTCTTAACGTTGAAATGTCTGCGGTTAATCTGAACGCAAGCTCACGTTGCAAGCTTTTTAAAATTTACTTAACTCTACTACGGAATTTATAAAAGTATCACGATCCTGAAATTTTTTGTGCGAATGTTACCATATATTACATATTTACAGAGAACGAATATGATTTAACAAATGCAATGCAGTTTAATTTCTTATAATGCAAGTTGAAAATAATTAATATATCAATACTAATTTTTATGTAAGGGATAAAAAAAAAGGCGGGTATTAGACATTTGGCAACATTCATACAGTGCCCAATATTCATGCAATTCGCTCTTACCTTTTGTCAATCAATACGAGACTATTCACGCAGCCACGACAACGCGAAACAATTGTAACTCGCTTGGACTCTTGCATCCAGGCCAATTAAATGGAATTTACATAATAAAAAGGCATATTTGTGCCCCGCGAACTTTATTTTGGTTGTGCTTAGTTTATCGAAGTTCTCGTCTTTCTCTTCCGCTTTGCTATTGTTAGCGTCTCAGTATCGATTGAACATTCGAACTATTTTAAACGACTTTATTCAGTTTATTAGGGAATGGGGAAACAAATAATTGGTATTGTTTGGTTGATACGAATAAAATCGATGACAATGCGTGTCAATTGCTGTTCGTGTTTTAATTGGAATCAAATTTTAATTAAAATTTATACTCAGTAGGGTTGGATGAAATTTAAACGGGGCATACTTCGAATACTTTTTATAAATAATCACATAAATAACATTTTACTGGGTAATTGGAATTTCTGTAAACAAAATATATATATTTTTTTTTATTTTCATGAGCTGATGCATAAAATAAAATATTCCACGTCTGTATTTGAAATGCGTACCACAAATGTTTCTTGTAATCGGGAACGAATTATTCAAGCGCGGGATATTAAATAGTTTGATAAAATTAGTGAATTTTTAATTTGAATATGACTATTTGCATTTAACAAAGTGTATTGCTGAGGTTGCTTCATCGTGGACACACAAGTCCAGCATTTATGCCTTAAAATTTCTAATTTTCTTTTTAATTTTTACCGATGAATGTATAATAAATGACGAACACATAACATTGGACAAAGAATCACGATCTATGCAGCAGCGAAAAACCCCTTGGTAATGTAATACATTGAAGAAAATAAGAGGAGTCGCAAATTCAACTCCGCGTATGACCTGAATGGTCCGTTAAAATCGGCGTTTCATGTAGAGGTGGATAAAATTGACATGGTAGTGGTGTCAATAAAAAGTGCGCAATAAATTTTACTGATATAGGACGCATTTTGAAGCAGTCCCGTAGCGACCGTTCTAACGACCACATTCGATGCGCAGGATGGACCACGTGTTTCCAATGATAAACTTTGCCATCGAAATAATAAAATTTCCACCGCGAAGATCGGTCATGTCCATGGCGTGAATGGATGAAAGAGTGCGTTCTTGAGAAAACTGCAACGGGATGGCACAAGAATAGCCTGAGACGATCCGTTGAAAATAATTGCGTGGAACTAGAGAAAAGGCTACTCCTCGTGATTTATGATACTACGACGAAGAAGATTCTCCGTGGCTGGGAAAAAAAATTAATGGAATCCTTAATTGATAACATTCAAACGGAATTCTTGTATTTGAATTTTTTGGGTACTGGTAAATCGTTAAATTTCATCGCATTTATAAAACATAAATAATCGGGACAAAATTGATATCATTTCTTTATTAATAGGTACTATGAAAATATAAAATTAAATAGTACTGAAATGTGTAGGCACTTTGTGAATAAGGATTAACAATATAACGAAACTATTATTTTTAGATCTGTCGAGTTTATTTTCGGAACATTATGAATAAAATCATGCGTATTTGAAAAATCCAGTATTTTTTATTAGAATTGAACACATTTAAAGTACCTGCATTAATATTTTTATTGTTAATTTGCAATCAATTTTATAAATAAAGTTGTTTCGGAGCTCTCGAAAGATCGGTAGTATGTGGTTGGTTAACTTTTTTCATACTTAAACCTCGATAATTGGAGCATGAATATTTAGCAAATTAGTTCCTCGGTTAAGTTAATAATTTATTCGATTACAGCGCGGTTTTGTCTAATATTTGACGATGAATAAACAAGGTGTACCAGCGTATTTAATTTCCCGGCGTTTCCAGCTGCCTTTTTCCCTTGATAGCCGACAGGAAATTATAAAGCCCGCCTGAAAATTTCATTCAACGCACCTGCGCCTTTTTTCATTACGGTCGAAATTTAACTGCGTTTATGTCGAATCAACAAAATACTGGGCAAACATTTCCCATCGTCATTTCTACGGAAATCTCGTCGTGAAAACTGCTGGCTCGTGTTTTTTGTCCTCCCTGCAGGGTATTAACATATTACCCAATCGATATCCATTCCGTTGTCTATCGTTACCTTCATTCTGGCCCGCGTGTATGTGTACGCGATGCGCAACAACAAAACAAAAGAGCGAAAAAAAGCAAATAAAGGAAAAACACTTTGTGCAGGTGAGCGGTAAAATACGGGCCCGAATTAATTGCGATCCATTAAGCGTGTACCGCTCAAACGATTTTCGCGCCCTTAAAAAGGGGATAATAAACGCGTTGACGTTGTTCCGGCGCGCGTGTGTATCGGTATCGCGAATTGTTACCCTCCGAATTCGAAAGCCATTTCTCTCATTTTGTTTGTTTGTTTGTGTTGGCCCGTTTTATTTTGTGTTAACCGCCGCGTGCGAGAGTTCGTTGTTCGTTCGGATAGCGGCGTGAAGTGCGAATAGGGAAAAATGCGTGCGACCTGGCCGCGGCAGAGAAAATAAAGCACATGTGAACGGTGCGGGTAGGCATAAAATTCGCAACCGCGTATGGCGAATGTAAATCGCGGAGGATTGGTACGCGCATGAATTTAGCCGGCCCGCATGTAAATTTTCGGTGGCACCAGCCGCGGCGGGGGAAGAGGGATGGCAAAGTGGGCAGTGCATGTAAATTTTATTGCAATCAGCTATTGTAAACAGGATTACCGGCGGTGCAACGCGAAAACTATTTGTCCCCTGTCTGGCTAGTCCCGGCACTACGAAACTTGTCGATCCCCGCGTCCGCCGTGTTACTTTGGCCGAGCTAACAACCCGGATTGCTTCGTTAGAGCTTTCGTTTCTGTTCCGTGATCTTGTTCGTATTACAAGTGTGGCGGAACTAAGAAACGTAACAAACGCGGCGGCTTCGTTTTATAGATAACGTGATATTCTACCTTGATGAGAACAGTTAACCCTTTGGATGCTTATCGTCAATCCCTTGTGTGTATCTCAGTTCCGGGTTCTGTTTAGCAAATTTACATCGACGTGGAGAGATATTATTATTCGTTGCAGCGCGATAAGACGTGGCAATACTTTAGCGTGCCTTGTTTGCGAAGTACGCTGTATAATTCTGTTTAATAATAGCAGCGAATGCTTCTTATGCAACATGGTTAGGAAAATCACCACGGGAAAGGGTCTCGTGCTAAGTATTGGATAGTGATGCATTTTTACAAATTGATAGATCAATAAAAGTGTCATCTATGGTATACTCGAATAAGAAAGTAATGACGACACTGATGTAATATTAATTGCAAAATCTCCAAATCGCATGAAACGCTTATCGGGATTTTATATTCTATGACCAACAGAATAAGCCCATTTTCCAAAGGGAAAAATAAAAGTGTTCCCAAAGTGAAACCCTTTAAAGTTTAAACGACTCGCGCAGAAAATTCCTTGCATATCAAAGGGTTAACAGCACAGTGCCACGCACTCTTGCATCGCGCATGACGAAATTAGAATTCTGTGACAGGCTTCGCTTGAACAAGTTTCGCACACCACCCTCATCTCGCTAACATCGCGCAAATATTTGATCTCCGTCACGTCCGTAGCTCGGGATTTTTGTTTTCAATTGAAATGCATCGTTCGATGCACCTGCTTCGCTTCCGCGATGATTCCATTTTCATGATACTTTAATTATCAATTTTTTGTGATTCCGTGGCCGACGGGCGTTCGAATTTCGACAGAAATCCGGATAAGATTGGTGGCGTCGATACGAGCAACGAATTTAAAATGGCGAATTCCGAATACGCGATGTTGTAGCGTCCAGAAGGGGCCATAAATTCGTGATACTAGCATGTAAATTGTTAGGGCTGCCAGACGCACGCGATCTTTATTACAATCGAGAACCGTTGAAAGCGTTCCCCTTTTTTCCCTCTGAGGGACGGCAAACGGAGAGAAGCAGCGCATGCTACTGGCCAAGGGCAATCGATGAAATCCTATTACATTTAAAATTCACGAACGTTTAACCGACCCTGCTGTGGGCAATTTGCATATCATCCCGCACGACCATATTCCACTCCCTTAGAATCGCAATAAGGGCACGTTACCGCGTCGCAGTGGCCGCCTGCGAAATCATATTAACCTGTGAACAAAGGGGCGAACTTATCTCTCCCTTATTACCCGTCCTTCACCCTTCCTTCTTTTTCTTGCGTTTTTAAGGATGACTTTTTTTAAGCGAATTCCTGGCAACGCAGGGGCAACGATTTCATTTACCTCGGAGGACCTCAGTTTCAAATTATTCCGCCTTGGAAACGAAAGCGCTTTATAGGCGTTTCTTTTTATTCAAGTTATTACGCGACACGGCAATAAACATGGCATCGCGAATCGTAAACGTGGAAGATTTAATTAATTCATAGGTTAAAACTAGGTTAATCGTACAATGGTCGATGCGGGGAAATTCCGTGTTTTTAATAGTTTAACGAGGACTACTTTCGACAACGGAGTTCGCTTTCGATTCGACGTTTGTTACATCGACCGAAATTTCCTCGTACGTTAATATTTGCCGGCGTGCCAACAGAAGGACGCGCGGGTTCCTTTTCGAGAAGTTGGCGCGCGCAATCTAAATTTACTCTGAACGCGAGCTTTTTTCCCTCAGCTCGGCCGGCGAGAAAGCTGTCTGAAGCAGGGCTCGCGTATACTCTCTCGGTTCTTATTCTGCGGGTGCCCCCCTCCGCGGGAACGGCATTAGCTCGTTAACTCGTCCTTAATTCGCGATTTCAAGCGCATTGGCGGTGATACCGAACCGCCGGAAAGAAAACGATTACGTGGCCGCCGTTGCAGCGACGGAATTCTTAGATTGGCCGTTGAACGAAGGTGTGGCAAACGAACGGGCCAATTTCGCAGCGTGGAAACGCGGAGTAACGAGAAATCACGACGAGCGCAATTAACGGGTTTGCGACGCTCGGGAAACGAGGTTGACCCGTCGGTTAACGATTCGCGATTACCTTCGATCGACTAAATATTTGTCGCCGCCACGCGTCATTCGGTGTTTCGAAACGGAAGGGACAAATCCCAACTCCGTGCGCAACGTTACCCTGTATTAATCCGCGCTCCGTGTTCCGGATGTTGGATTTCGAGGAAACGAACAAAGGTATCGAGCATTAAGGACAAAAGAGTGAAATTCAAGTTTTTTTCCCTTGCGGCGGATAGAACCGTGGAATCAAAAGAAACCGGGCGCACAATGGAAGGAACATAGACGCGTATAGAGAGAAAGAGACGTATAGTCGGTTGTTGCACCGTGAGTTGGAATTCGTGCACAGTCGCGTCTTTCCTACCCCTCTTTTGGAAAAGTCGCGGAATCTTTTACTTCTGCCAGCATTGACGTTGGCGGGTTTGGGGGGGTGATGGTGGCGGTAGCATTTATGCGCGCAGACGGCAAGGTTCGCCCGTTCAAAGCGCAATAAGCAAGCGAAGCATGTAATCGACTATCTGGCAGTAAATCCTCTGTGGCGAATGCACGCGGTCGCTCCCTGTACCCGTATCGAGCCTCGGTTACCAACGAATTCCAGCTCCAGTATTTACTAGCCTCTCTGTTATACTCGACGATTGTCGGTCGTGCCGTCAACGCGTGTAGTCTCGCCACGATTTCAATGCTCGCAACACTTTCCAGCCTGCGTTTTTAAGCGGCGACGTCTGAAACCTCGGGAATCACGGAAAAACGCGCTACGCTTTGCTCAAAGAACAAAGTTTGTTGCTGGAATTAAATTGTTTATATGTATGTATGTATGTACGTGGATGCGAAACGAAGGGTGTCTCTTTGATTTGATGCAACGACGTTGAATTTTCATCAATGGAACAATGTTGGACATTGAGTACCTGGTGAAATTGTTGCTTTTTTGTATGAAGGGAAACTTGGAGGGTATCGATTTAAGGCGAACGATAATGGCGTTAGACTGGAGAGCAATTGAAACGGTGAGATGAGTTACTGCCAAGTAACTTCTTGAGAAGCGGAGAAAGAATAGTTGGTTTAAAAATTAATGATAATGGTATCTTTTTTTTTATATCTTTGTACGGGATGTTTGGTGCTGTTCTTTTTGTTATTTGGTGTATTTGGATTTGAAAAAGACGATTCAGTGCTTCCGTGAATCTTACTTGCTTCAAACTAATTCTTGGATCTTATTTAGAAACTTATTTTTGGATCCTATTCAAGCTTGTACTAGTACTATACTTAATTCGATGTGCTCCTGCTTTATGTGACTTGCGTATAAAAATACTTATAATAGGAGTTTTCGCAGGAAATATACGCTTTACATAAATTATTCCAAGGCAACTTTATGCTTTCTCTGAAGCCAATCAGTGTAAGTCCAACTTTCGCTGAACATGAGTTTCGTAGTTCAAAAACCTTCTTATTATTAAGACTTTCAGCTGATAAATCAATTAAGTCACTATTTTCATACGTAAGCAATAGATGACTTCACTTATACTGATTGGCTTCTGAACCCTCCAAATATAATACACTACCCTTCATAACTAATAGGTGAATTATTTATCTGAATAACAAATCCCACTTAATTGTAGGAACTATTTAATTGGAACATATTTTTTCCATTAGTGTTTACAGTCGCATCGACTACAGTGGTCATTAGCGACTATGAAATTATGGAACGGGGAACTTTTGGGGGTTGGAACATGAGTTTTTAAAACCTATATCTATATTGGACCACCATTTTTAGGTGAAATCCGAACCACCAGAAATCACGGTGTGTACACACATATAACATGTACAGAGGTGCCGGCTGGCATTGGAACATATGTATTTATTATAACAACCATGATTGATTTCAATGTAACGAATGTAGCGAAGAACAACACAGAAGCTCTGGTACATATACACATATGTTTTTCTATTGCATCAAATATTTTATTCAAAAGTGAATCCAATCTCACACATCGTGTATTCAAAATATTAATGCCATTAAATTGAGAAGGTTTCGTCTCTGATTTCATCCGTACTGCTCATCGAAAAATATGTGGCCGTTGAAAATGTGACGAGCGCTGAACGCTGAAATTTCGCGCCACGCAAAAGAGTTATTTTATTATTTTGCCAGGTGCAGTCCGTAAGACAGGCAGACCTCGTTGTTGTGCAAGGAAAGCTCGTTAACTGGCAATTTCGGGGGAAATTAGTTGAGTAGTTTAGCGAGTTTCAGTGCACGATTTTCGTACTGCAGGGATTTCGTTTAGCGCGATTCGTTCAGTGTGCCGAGTAGAAAAACCATCGCGGACTGTAGTCGTCGAAAATTGTTGTAATAAGAGGGGAACATTTTCTTCACGATAGAAATCGAATGGTATAACGAGCTTTATGATTTAATCTTTATCAGGTACGTCAGAGGTGGATTTTATGAAATTAGTTTTTCATCTGGCGAACGATGCGCTGGTCGCATTGGGAAACAAGCTTCGAAGAATTTTCTTAATTGATCATTCGATTTAAATTAACCGTACCTTCAATTACATTTTCCCCTGTTTTTCTGTAATCTTCTATCAATTCGACGGAATTGCGATAATGAAGATAAGTTGTTACTGCATCGTTTTACGAAACGATTTTATGATTAAAACCTTGGGACGGGGAATACCGTTGTGTAGTACATGCCTATGTAGGTACACGATAATTGACCCTTTGATATTCAAGAATTTCATCGTCGATGAAGTGAAACGGCAAACAGACCAACGATTTCGCACGTGTACTCTGATACTGGGACAATTTCAAACTCGATTCTCTGGCCGCGAACGATAAATCCGAAAAAAAGCACGGTCGGTACCACGGAATAATCGTTTTTTCCCTTTCATTGTAAACAATTTAATCCGAATCATTATCGAGGCATTGCGCTGAAACAAATAAATTTTACGGTTATGATCAAAATCGTTCGAATGCATCGAATTAAAAAATACTACCTATAGGATAGGACGAAAACTTCAGAACAGTTTATTATGATCAAGTGAATCAAGCGAACGCAATTATTCCAAGAGCGATTGATAATTTCGCTTTTCCCGTCTATTTGAACGATTCATCGCGAACGAACTTCCAGACTAACAACTTGTACGCTTAATCCACGGGCTGAGAACGTTGTAGACAGTCATTAGATATTGCCGAGGCGTGTATGCACATATCCGGTGCATAAAACTCGGCATTGGAATTGATGGGCCCGATACGGGGAAGGAGCGTGGGCCGAGCGAACTAATTTATTAAATCCGGTTAGAGAACGTAACTGCGCGGTATAAGCTGGCTACGTGAACGCGAATTCTAGGGAAACGAAGACAAAGCCCAGTCTTCAAGGAAGTAGTCGAAAAGGCATAAAAGTAGCGCATACAGTATGATGAGACCCGATTATTTTCTGCAGACTTGTGTTACATTATCTTGGTTACTGATTACTCGGGAACATTTAACCCTTTCGTTGTGGATGACGACAATATATATGTATATGTACATACATACATCCTCAGAAACTTAGCGTATGGGTTGTGGAAACTGTATAAACGTTTTCTGCAATAGTTTATCTTTAATATAACTATTTGTATAAATTATAGCTTCGTTGATTGAATAGTGTCTATAAGTTATTTTCAACTATCACTGTACTGCAATGCAAGAGTCAATTCTGGATAATCACTGGTCCAAGAAAAACGTATTTACATCAACTTCGAAAGTCTGTTTTGTCGCGCGTTTTGTTCAATTCGAGTAATTAATGAATTTTTGTATACGACCCAGGTTTTGGAAAGCAGTTAAAATGATTTCGAGGATTCAGGTGAGAAGAGAAACTTAAAAGGGATTGAATATGAATGATGGTGACGATTGTGCTGTTTAGGAAAATATCAGAAACACGTCGCGCCCCTTTTTCCTGAGAATTTGTAGCTTCATTTCGCGTAATTAACTACGAGACCAAGATGTTTTTAATTAAACGAATCGCTAGGAAAGAAGGTTTGCGCAGCGGGACCCGCTGAAGATTCCGCTCTGCTGCAAATTGCCACGCAGATTCATTCTTGCAGCTGGAATGAAATTTCATTGAGCTTCAAAAGCTTGCACGCGAACTGGCTGCTCATTTCGCCGAATTAGACGTTCCATTGCGTCGAATAAGGTTTTTTGCTTCTTCCGTGGTTCGCACGTTCCGCGAGATGGGACAAGCGAAATATTATACGATATTCATCTGGAAACTCTCAATCCTGTTTATCCTGTTTCAATTAATTTCAGTTTTCCTCAGTGGAGCGTGCTTAAAGAAATGTTTGTTAAGGAAACAATTCAATGAGCAGCGTTCACATAGTGCATCGACAGTACCGGGTGAAACTTGAAACTTGATGGGAATAATCAATATATGTAGATTCCTTTAAACGTTATCGTTTTCTTTGCAATACTGTATACAAATTATTTGGATATTTTTAATAATAAGAAAGCTGTTATTACAGAGGGTAAACCATCCGAAAATTGTACCCGAGAAAACTATAACAAAGGCTATAGCCGGATAAGGGGGACAAATGTGCCCCTAAACCAAATTCAACTTGTGAGGTGTCATTCGATAGCTTATCAAGAAAAACCAATTCGTACCAAGTTTCAACCCTGTAGCTCGACTGGGAGGGTAGTTACAACGAAAAAACAAAAATCTGGTTTTTGCTCAATATCTCGCATTTTGGCGCATAAAAAATTTTGAAAAAAATCTGAGACATTGCAATTATGGAGGCACACATTCTAGAATTTTCGCAGATTTTTAAAGCGGAAACTCGAGCTGCGAAAAATAAAAAACGTCAAAAAATGCTGAAAAATGCCCGTTTTGTATTGAAGGAGTTCTCTACCTACGATTATACTTTTTTTGCAGGTACATATTATTGATACTAGTACTCTCAATTTTTTTCAGAGTTTTAAATCCGGTGCGCCGCAGTCAAAAAAATTAAAAACCAATTTCTTCGTACCTTATATTCTAATCTATTTAGCATCTCTTCAACGGTCTTCAACACTATCTTGGTTAATTATTTGTACCACTTGTTAGTTGCTAAGTACTTCCACGTGTGTTACAATTTTTGACAGGTTCCAAGCATACGACAAAGAATTATTGCATTAGTAACAATAATTGGCAAGATACGTGGCATATATATACATAAATTCATATTTATGTATATTAAATTAAAATATTTAACAAATAGTTTAAAAATATCTATAAGCAAGTATTGATCATTGTCATACAGTTAGGAGTAAGAAAAAAAATAGTGTTAAAAAAAATGAACCCGACGGAGGCTCGAACCTACAAAAAAGTTTGCAGCGGTTTACCAGTCCGACACTTTACCGCAGGACCACCGATGCTATTGAAAAGATGTAACGCACTTTAGAGTATAGAGTAGTGACGTAATATCAATTGGTTCGTTTATCTAGTTTGGTCAATTTCTATGCTGGTCTGCTGAATGTAAAAACATTAAACATTGTATAAAACAGTTGATTGATCAAGAATAGACGAAAGTGCTCCGTATGAGTCACTCTGCTACGCAAAAAACGACGAAAAAATCGGTTTTTAATTTTTTTGACTGCGGCGCACCGGATTTAAAACTCTGAAAAAAATTGAGAGTACTAGTATTAATAATATGTACCTGCAAAAAAAGTATAATCGTAGGCAGAGAACTCCTTCAATACAAAACGGGCATTTTTCAGCATTTTTTGAAGTTTTTTATTTTTCGCAGCTCGAGTTTCCGCTTTAAAAATCTGCGAGAATTCCAGAATGTGTGCCTCCATAATTGCAATGTCTCAGATTTTTTTCAAAATTTTGTATGCGCCAAAATGCGAGATATTGAGCAAAAACCAGATTTTTGTTTTTTCGCTGTAACTACCCTCCCAGTCGAGCTACAGGGTTGAAACTTGGTACGAATTGGTTTTTCTTGATAAGCTATCGAATGACACCTCACAAGTTGAATTTGGTTTAGGGGCACATTTGACCCCCTTATCCGGTTATAGCCTTTTACACCAAGGAACTTATTATAATACCATTTATAAATAAATGCTGAAGAGGATACACAAGAAAAAAATTAATACTTTTTAATAGAGTTCACGGGCGTAAATTACTGTTTAACATCGACGGGGCATAGAGTTAATTATAATTCTCTGACTGCGATCTTCGTTATAATTTTCAAATAATTTTTACACAGCCTTGCAAAGGAAAAAAAATGACTTTTGAAAAAAGAAATAAGTAGACAGGTAGAGAGAATAGATTTCAATGAAATTTAATCGACTTTACATTATTGATATAAACTTAACCTTTATTTGTCTTATATCCTTATAATACATAGATTATTTAGTGACAAATTCAAATTAATATTCACATTTTTATGTACGCAATCCACATTTCACGAAATAATCAGCCATTTCTCGAGAGACAAAAATAAGTGGACGCCTACCAATAACGCTATAGTGGGGCAAGAAATCTAAACAAATTTTACAAATTGGTTATGCTTGCACGCAATAATCTCAAAGACGTCTATCGATAGCAATTTAGGCTTTTTGAGGATGACATCGCCTCTGAAATAATCTAAAAATGCCGAGAGGAACAGAAATTTGTAATCAAATTCGCAACTTAATTGTTTCGGACTGTCATAAGAAGTTGAGTTACCGCGAGATAGGCCAGAAGTATGTATAGCGTTTCGAAAAGTGCAATAGAAAAAATTTATAAAAAGTATTTATTATACAATACCGTGGAAAACTTAAGAGGGCGTGGGCGCAAACGATATACGACTGTGCAAGAAGACCGTCGAATTGTCCGCAAATGTCGTAAAGATCCAACTATTCCATCAAGAAGCATGGCAGAAACGTTAGATGTAAACGTTTCAACAAAAACAATTAGAAGAAGATTGCACGAAGCTGGTTTAAAGTGCTGCAAGGCTAGGCGTAAGCCATTTATTAGTAAAACTAATGTGAAGAAACGTTTGGCATTTGCGAAAAAATATGTAAATATGTCATTGTCATTTAGGAGAAACATAATATGGACTGATGAAAGCAAATTTGAGTTGCGGCAATTGAAAAGGAGGTACCAAGTATGGAGAACAAAAATGGAGCATTTAAAGAATCGTTTATTACGCCAACAGTTAAATTTGGCGGCGCGGCGGATCGTTAATGGTGTGGTGGTGTTTTTCTTTGAATGGGATTGGTGCACTAGTACAAATTGACGGCATAATGACTGCGGATGATTACATCGATGTTATAAATGAAAATTTAGAGATGGCAGTAGCAAAGATGGGTCTCAACACCGGATTTGTATTCCAACAAGACAATGATCTCAAACACACTGCCAGAAAAAGTCAGAATTTTTTTAAGGATTCGAATATTCAATTGCTTAAATGGCCTCCACAGAGTCGTGACTTGAATCCGATTGAAAGCCTGTGGAGTTTGTTGGATACAAAAGTACCATTGGATAAGAGAACCAATAAAACCGAACTTTTCAGAAACCTACAGAGAGAATTTGAAAATATCGAGAAAGATTATGTTGAAATTTAATAACCAGTATTCCTAGACGGTTAGAAGCCGTAATCCAAGCAAAAGGCGGCAACACAAAGTATTAACTTTACTATGTATTCTATTTATCATGTAATTTATTGTGTGTCCACTTATTTTTGTCTCTCGACAAATAGCTGATTATTTCGTTGAACGTGGATTGCGTACATAAAAATGTAAATATTAGTTTGAATTTGTCACTAAATAATCTATGTATTATAAGGATATAAATCAAATAAAAGTTAAGTTTATATCAATAATGTACAGACGATTAAATTTCATTGATATCTATTCTCTCTATCTGTCCACTTATTTTTGTCCCCGACTGTATGTACATATAAAATGCTAAAGAAATGTATAATCAAAGAATTTTATACGGTCCTATATGTACAATACATATAATCGACATTTTTGTGACCGTATGGGGTGTGCGTGCAAATATTGTTCAGTTTTTAGCAGCATTGAATAAAACGAGACGTCTGGGTTGGCAGGTTGAAGATTATAAGATACACACTATCCACCGTTGTTGAACGATTGCGCATTGTTTGTCCTGCAACGCGTTTCTCCCTCGTAACGTTGTCAGCTTTCAAGATGCTTGGCGTGTCGATCATGATCCTCAACGCTTACAACGTGACACGCGATGTTAGACTCGACTGGCATCTACTTCGACACCTTGCATCGTCCTCGATTGTTCTGATTCCGTCATGTAGCCGTTACCTAAATATCCCGACGGTCGTTATAAACTATTTATTGTTGGTCTCGGGGTTGGAGCGTTGTCCTTAGGATTCGATCGTTCATTGAAATATTCATTAAACATTTTCGTAGCTGACCGGAATTTCCTCGATTCTACTCCCGTGTTCCGCTTTATCTTTCCCGCTCGCCGCCGCTTTTAGTTTAACTTTTCTGCACCGAGTTGATTCCCGTTTCATTTAACCGTGAAATGGTTGTCAGGGTGGGAAAAAGCAACAGCTCTGTAAGCCAACGATTTTTCGCGGTATTTGCATGAAACTGCATGGAAATCCGGTCTAGATTTTGCTGAAGGGTATACAGTGTTTATTGATGGGCGTGGGAATAAAAAAAGGGGCCGAGGAAAATATGCCAAATGGTAGAAATGTTTTCCAGCTATATCTATTTAGAAGTAGACGCGTCATGCTGCGGTTGATGGGAAAAATTGTTTAATTGTTGTGGAATTAAATTTTGTTAGAAACTTAAATCTTAAATAAAAGAACGTTGCTTCTTTTGTTCCTCCTTCTTTGTTTGTCCCAAAATGCTTCCTCTTTGTTCCTTTTGTTGTTTGTAAACCATTCGACGAGTTCGTCGTGATTTTTGCAGAATAAAGAATCATCGCTGGGTTGATCTCTAAAGCTTCGATCGCCAACTGAAACATCAATCTCTTTGACGATCTAATTAAAGCGAATGCTTTCAGGGCAGCAAACGCTTATGCGCTCACGCTTTAATCGCTTTAATCAACAATTGATCGCAGCTTATTGCTGCTACGCCACGAATGTCATCAGTGCTCCTTTGAACGTGAATTACAGTAATCTTTGTCACCTGGCTCGAACCATTCTCCATCGTCCTATAGTGTGCTCAGTACACTTAATGCACAAAGTTGCCGTCGAAATTGGGAAACCGGGATATTTGTTTCATATTTTTTTTTATAGATAACACATTGTGTTTCATCATTAAAATTAGTCAGTAAATAAGTACGACGATTAACATCAAAATATACAGTGTTTTGGAAATTGTACATTTTATTTTACATTTGCTTTGCGAGGTTTACAGTATTGAAAAAAGTAAATGAAAATATAATTAACACCGATGGTTCACACTTCTGCATTAATTACATACATATGCAAGATACATCTTACAATGTTCAGAAGACTATAGAAATATTTCTAGACATTATTTCTGCTTATGGCTAAATAATTAAAACGATCTGGGTACAAAGAGTGAATAAAGAAAACGAATACGTAGTAAATAAATAAAACGAAAGTTTTGGTAGGTTTGCATTGCAAATTTATCGTAGACTTCCCCAATACGGCCTGCAGTGGATCGAAGATCGAAGTAATTTATAAACACGCAAGAGAATAGAAGAACAATGTACAATTACACGCGTGAGAAACGACACGTGGATCTTATCGGTTAATGGAACTGAAAAGCGTCCAACACAACGATTCACGACACGTGCGGTATCGTTCTCTGAATAGAAGCAATTCTGACGACGAGACGCTGTCTTTAAGAACGAGTAATCGATCGTATTGTATGCGGAAGCATACCACGCTTGCGATACGCTCGAAGCTCAACCCTCCATCGGTAAATCTATTATATACATTATCGGTGCTCAAGGTACGCGACGTGTCGATAGCGACACTCGAAATTTCGAGCGCGACACGAGACAGGCTGATACATTCAGGTGGATTGATTTACCCTCGACTCGTGTTCATGGTAGCCTTCGTCTATAGTGTCAAGGGGTTTCGGCTTGAGAAGATAAGTGTATGATTACGTTTTCGCGTGGAAATGTATCGAAATGGCAGGAATGAAGGAATGAACAAATGTTGTAAACGTTGCATTAATTATCTGTTTTGGGTACACGATTT
This sequence comes from Nomada ferruginata, assembly GCA_963583965.1. NCBI lineage: Eukaryota > Metazoa > Arthropoda > Insecta > Hymenoptera > Apidae > Nomada > Nomada ferruginata. The sequence continues at coordinate 5,167,674 of OY757216.1, forward strand.
TTTTGTTTCATGACAACTCACATGGTTGCTTTCATAGTATGTATTTGAGCTTTGACATCTTTCAAGAACATCTGCCTGAATATAAAAACAGAAATGCTTTTAGCTTCTGGTGCAGTCTATTTGGAATTTTACGATTTATTGTTTTATACGCTGAAAGTTTTCTTTTGCTGGCCGTATACAGCGGTGTTATAGTAACGAAGGCTTTGTTTTTTGTTAAAGGGAAGTTTCAATGTTCGTATTTGTTCCATTATGATAGAATTCGTAATATAAATCAATATTTATAATTGTTCAGCGAACGCAACCAAGACCCACAACTGCCGATAGAAAACGCTATTTATAATCAATATCCTGGAACACAAATTAAATTGGCTACTGTCATTATTTCTCGATACATTCGAGACCTACGGGCATATCAGAGAAACAGAGAATACCATATGAAAGATAACATTTCCTTCGGTTGAATAAACAGACGAAACGCCCTCGAATGTCGAATGCGAAAAGTTTTCGATTAGTTTTTCCACGCTCGGGCGTATACAATTTCGACTAGGCTGAGAAACCCGACTCTGGGAAGCTGTATCTCGTAATTCAGTTCCCTATTGTGGTGCAAGGCACTGGGTGGGGTAGATTGTCTCGTGATGATTTCACTTGCGAAAGGAATGGGGGATGTATACGAGAATGTAGCAGACACGGAGGTTAGTAGGGCCGCAACGAGGCAAATAGATGCGTGTTGCGAGTAATTTAGGGAAATGGGAAGTGCAAGATGAAGTATTGATGTTAATTTGCGTCGAATATATCCTGAATCTCCATGTAGATATCAGGTTCCCCACATTTCGTCGCTTTTCTGCGCGAACTAAATACATACGAAGTCAGAAGCTATTTGGTGGAATCGGATAGAACCTACTTGCTATTGGCATTCATTTATGTTGCCACAATTATTATCGGTTAACTGCTGACAGTTCGCGTACTTCCGATAGTGTCAAAATGTTAAACTGCAATTGTTTTAATCACTTCTGGCACAGCATGATAGTTTAGTATGTATATTTTCTATACTACTGCAATAAAGTATTATATGTGGCTGGCAATAGTTGGACAACATTTATCTTAAGATCAATTCTCTATAAGACTATTGCAATTGTAAATAATATAATGTATAATATAAAAAATGAATGCAAATGGTACATAAGAAGAACACGAGCTTGCAAGGAAAACACAGAAAGCGACGAAAGGAAACATCAAGCAGTAACGTGAAATACATATCAAGCTATTGTGATGGTGGCTGGGTAATGGCTGGAAATGGCGGGGTGTAAACGCGATAGTTTCCTAAAGCTCGTAATATTCTGTCGTTAAACCTCGAATTCTGAAAACAGAATGCAGTCTACATCGATCGTATGAACACATCAAACTGCTAACTTATTTTACGCATCAAACATTCACCCCGACTATTAAACTATTTATAACATTTTTTTCTTGACACATTCAATCGCCCTCTCGTTTATTCTACAAAATGAACAAAGCTGGACAATTAACGAAGATAGATGGAGCGAGTAATCGTAGGAATCAGAATAGAATTGCTACGGAACGGGGAAGAAAGATAGTTAAACGTTTTCGTTTGGCTTGGTAGATTGTTGAAGCGTGACAAATGCAGCACGAGATTGCTGTAGAATGCAGCAAAGCCCTTCTAATAAAAGATAGGGGGCGCAATCGGCATTAAATTTACACGGCGAGTTGCAAGCGACGATACAGGCAATCCTAGTACCGTAGAAAATTCGTCTGTGATCGGCCGCTGACTCCTTCGGCGATAAAGAAGATTTAGATCGATTTAAGATTCCAATTTCCGGGGCTTCTCATGGGAGCTGGAAGTACTTGGAAAGACGACGACGACGGCGACGTCGACGAGGACGGGGATGTGCCACTGGCATATCGTGATGAAAGGACGAAGAAGCACAAGAATGGTTCCCCGTAGATAGTAGCCTGGTTTCGGTAGTATCCTGGATTCAAAGTAGACGGGGTGGGCTTCAGTCCGAATTACTAGACGCGGTCTCTCTACCTCTACTCCGTTCTCCTTCTTCTTCTCGTATCTTCCCGTTCTTCTGCTTCAGCTTCTTCTAAAAATCTGCTCTCCCTTGACGCTCTTTCCCGTTCAAAATTACTTGTATTTTTCGCCGCGTCTGCCCAGTGGTTGTATTATTTTTATAATTAGATTTACAGATGGCCCTTGTTCCTCGTCGTATCTATACATCTCCTTGCATAATCCCGTTAGACAGGTTGATTAAGGATTCGTTTTTTATATCTTCAACTATTTAACCGGCACAGTCTTGGTTCACAATTTTTCTTCACAGAATGCGTCTTCCGGGAATTATTGTTGAGAGTAACTGAATTATTTTTATCCAGCTCTGTGATACTCATTTGTATGAGTCTGATGCTTGTCTGATGCTTTTTACTCTCAATGCTATTAATGATCCCTTTCTCTTGGCCTTTAAATTTCGTCTTACCTTACGTTTCGTCTGATCTTGGAGCAGCAGGTGTTCTGAAAACATTCACCGGCATATACGTTCGACTATGATACCGAAAGGACGACACTGCGACGGAGACACATTTATACTGCGAGAGACTGGTCGTTCTATGGAGTATATACACTCGTATACCTGGTGCTCAGATTATATTCGTGTCACTTCCTTTGGAGTGTCTACTTACGCAGATTAGTATGTATACTATACGCAGACTTTAGCCGCGATACCACGGCCGCGTTAAATTCCAGAGGCAGCCTGAGTTAAACCGGTCGACTTGGCCAGTATTACCGGTCTCCATTTTCTCTTCTTCGTTCCCTACACTCGCGTTTTTTCAGTTAACCCTCGTAGCTCTTTTTACAAGGTTTCTTCTTTACTTTCTCTCGACCATAGCCTGGACTAACTTCTACTTAACGGCCCACCTCCTTTTGTCTAACTTTCCGCCTCTCTAGAGTGCTATCTGGAAATTCTGCCCTGCCGTCATTACTTCTTATTTGAATTTCACTTCACTGGTCCCGGTCGTTATTTACTCACACATAGGCCTCGTGTAACGGCGCATTTGTGCGCTTAGTGCAAGCAACGGCGATCCAACGATGGCCGTATATGCCAAGTATCATGATGCTCATTGCAATTTTCATTTGAAAAATTATTTATGGTCAGCTGATATCTGCGCTACTTTTCTTTTTTATGGAAGACTTTCCACCGGCAAAAAATGATCAATTCCTGTACAGTATTGACAATTGCTACTGAGGGTAAGGAAAATATTCATCTCAGCTTGCTTCTCGCGAGGAATAATTTAAATGGGATGTATGTATGTATATGTATATACTTCTGTAATTTCTCAATTGTTCTACATAGTACGCCAAAAATGCGCAACAAATGTTAGGTAAATGTTTGACAGTGAGTTGAAAGTACTCTGAACGTTCGCTAAAATGAAAATAGTTATAGTTACTGGAAGCAAACAATAAGGGAAAATTAATTCACCATACACCCGTAAATCCGCTAAAATTAATTTCCGACGCAACTGTGATGTTGTGCATCATAGGACAACATGTTAATGGAAATATTTTGTATCTCTGCAGTGAGTTACAATAGAATGTAAAAAATTATACGTCATTCTATAAAAAAAGGGTGTACCTATCCTGAAGAAAATCAGATTCAAAAATAATACCGTATTAAAAATCATACGAAACAAAAGTTTCTCCTTTTGATGGAATCATGCAAAATATTACATTTACTTTACACGCATAGATTGAGCATTTAGAAATGTGATAAGTACATGATACTATTAATATAATATCTTGGATGATTAATGCAGACCTCGACAAAAAACGAAGACATGTGGACTGTCGTTAGTGTCATGCAGGATTCTAGTAAATGCTCGGCTAAATCCGGATTACGAACCACCGGGTTTCTCATTTCGTTCTTTGGTGTTTCATTTTCGTCTATTTTCGTGGACTACTCCATTTTAGTAGACGACCATCCTAATATAATTGCGTTACAGTATTATAATATATTGATTTCCTATCGCAAAAAAAGTTATGATGTGTAAAAAATTAAAACTGAGTATTGCAGGGTTAAGTATTAGAATAAAGTTAAAAAAGATTTTTATAAATTGTGGAGCTGTTAAATTTTACTGCTGTGTATAGCTATTTTGATAACATACTGAAACATTATCGTTGAACGACATTCAATTTTCTCAAATTTAATGAACTCACTTCAAATTGTTATTATTTCATTAAAAATTAAAATCGCCAATTATCCCGCTTTAAATGCGGGTTTTGTGATTGGATTTTTGTTTTACATACATTGCTGCACCAAATTATAGATTATTTATTACGTGTTTCAGAGTTTTTCGTATTTTTTTAAATTCCAATTACACTCGCCTCTATAACATTGGATCAAAAATTGTCACTTAACAAAAAATCAAAACAGTAAAAATAACATCAGAAAACTACATTCTCAATTATTTCAATGCACAACAAGTTGTCGCGATTATTATATTTAATAATATTTAAGACCACCAAAAATGGCAAATACCAAAATCTTTTTTATATGAAAATCAAAACTAGTAATTCTTCTAATCACTATTACCGTAAACTCTTGTTTGCCTCTGGCGATATTTACCAATATACGGTATTGTATTCATTTATTTTTCGCCGCAATCCTCCTGTGCTAACCTTTGATCAAACGTCGTTATCATTTCTCTATATTTCATCCCCGTCGCTTGTTATTCGCCGCATGCGATACGTAAAAAGATTCCCTGCGTGTCCATCCATCCGTCCTTATCTTTTCCCCCCCTTTTACCTTCTGAACTTTTTAATTCAATCCCCGATTTGTATCGTTTGCTTGAACTTCGTCTCGCAATCGTTCGTATTCTGTATTCGCTCTGATTTCGTCGCTGCGCCGGTTTTTTCGCCTCTTTCTCTTCATTTAATCTCCGTATAAGCGCGAAGGGGTTCGACGAGGAATACATATTCAGCGTTTCGGCCTGCTTATTTAAACTTTACGCGGTCGTTCGCTGCTTTTATCTTTCCCCCTTCTCACGTCGGCCGCATGTACCTGCCGAATTAACGTGTTACTCTTTGCCAAATGCTGTGCATCTTATAAGGAAACGTTTGCGAGTGTAATCACAACACTCTTTTAATTTATAACAAACGTATGTACATTAGTAAATTTGTTCTTTTTATTTCTTTTTTTAACTGATTAGCATCTACTATTCTATAATACTTTAAATGCTGATTAAATCTTTATGACTGAAATATACTTGTTCCTATCTTGAACTTAATTCAGAACAAGTATTTTTATTAATGTGAAGAAAGAATTTCGATGTAATGTGGTCATTATTTTTGTGATACAAATAACACGATATAATTTAGTTTTATTGTTTTTTTTAGTTTTCCAGTAACTGATACTTGCCGTTTCGAATCACATTTATTTATACCACCGTAAACCACGTTATACAACATATTATACTTATTGTTTCGAAATAGATTGACTTATTCCACTGTGAACCACGTTCTACAACGTTTGATCTGCAATTTCAGAAATAGTTAACTCGCTTACCACAATCACGTGCTTATGGTGTCAAACATATTGCTATTCGGAAAAGCGGGTGCTTCTTCTCTGAGCACCTATAACATACTACATACTATAAAATAATAAAAGAAAACAGAGATCATAACTGTTACAACCAAAATTTAAAAAGTTATGGTGTAACAGTTAAGATCTTAGTTGAAATGATTTTAGTTAAGAATAATGATTATAAATGACTAAAATTTTATTGGTTATTAATAACCATTATTAATGACCGAAATTGATTTCGGTCATAAATACTCATTACTGAAGACTAAATTTTTTTTTGGTTGCGAATAACCATTACTGAAGACTACAATTTTTTTCGGTTACGAATAACCATTACAGATGACGGAAAATTTTTTTGGTTACGGATAACCGTTATCGACGGCAAGAATTCTTTTTTGGTTACGGGTGACGAATATCCATGGGTAAGAGTTTCGTTTTGGTTACGAGTAACCAATACGATGCGCGGAAGTTTCATTTTCGTTACGGGTAACCAATATCGATGTCAGAAATTTTTTTTTGGTTACAAGACCTATCCTCAAATTCTATTACATTAATGCTATTAATATTATTATAATAATTAGTATCTGTCAACGATGTAAAATGAGTTATAGAATTTATATTTATATACAGTCCCATTAACTTTGTTCTCCTGAAATATTTTCATTATATCAAACAATTTGCGAAAATGTTACTTATAGATATGTAGGAGTTTTGGATTTAAAGTTAAAGACATACATGATATGTTACACATTTATATTCTGCTAATAAGTCATAAGGACCACACTGTTTATCTGGTTTTTAGTTCAAACTGATAGTTACTGTCTTGCATATATTTAAATCCTACAATTTCGCATATTGTTTGAAGGAACGAAGATATTTACGGTAGAGTTACCGAGACCTATTGTATTTTAATAAGGTTATGAAAATGGTAGGATAAGGTTTGAAATAAAACATTATATTTTATTTTTGTTTCACAATGACACATATGACAAATTATTGCATAACATTTGCATTTAATTTTACAAACAGAAGTTTGTGTAAATTTTCTGGTGATAAATTGGTCCGCCGATCGTCCAACTAGGTACGTGCTATCTCTTTCGTAACTAACGATAGAATGAAAGTCCAAAAAGGTCTCTTTCAACTCTTAACATTAAAACAATTCACGATTTTGTTTGTCGCCAATTAAAATTAACATTAGTTTTACAAATTAATTAAAACTAATCCTATTGGCTATCATTTTAAGATTGACAGCTAATCAATTAATAACGAGTGTTTAACGCCAAAGCAATTCAATTAATGACAGTTAATCAATTAAACAAAGTCCATCTGCATTGCTTTGACTTCAAAACATAGCAGTTTGAGTTCCGCGCGAGTATTGGTTACTCGTATATTGGTTACTCGTAACCAGAATGAAACTCGCGGGCATCGTATTGGTTACTCGTAACCAAAACGAAACTCTCACCCATGCATATTCGTCACCCGTAACCAAAAAAGAATTGTCGCCGTCGATAACGGTTATTCGTAACTGAAAAAAATTGTAGTCTTCAGTAATGGTTATTCGCAGCCAAAAAAAATTTTAGTCTGCAGTAATGATTATTTATGACCGAAATCAATTTCGGTCATTAATAATGGTTATTAATAACCAATCAAATTTTAGTCATTTATAACCGTTATTCATAAAGAGAAAAGTTAAAAATTGAAATTTTTTAATCACATCATTTTTTCAAAAATTTCTTGAACATTGAATGATAAGTCCCTTTCGTTACAATAAAAATCAACTTTTTATCAATGACTTTTTCCAACAAAATTTTAAAAATAACGGTTATTTTTGGTCTCTGAAAGAAAATGTATAAAAACACTTAACAGATGTAGCTAATAAAAGAACAGAGATTCCAATCAGAGAAAAGATTACAACCTTTTGTGCATCGTTCGATCGACCGCAATATGCTCGTATAAATACTAATACAAACATTACCAATACTAAAAATACACAAAAATAATAAAAACGACGAACTCTATAAAACAATTCCCTTTCGTTCGTTCCGTCGGTGATATTAATTAAACCCTCAAATTCTCACGACAAGCAATCATACTCTCCGCATAATACATACTTCCTTCAAATAACGCGTCCAGCGTTCCTATATCACGATAACGAAGATAGAGTGGCTGAAGCCCCCTAAGCTGAAGCTTAACCCAGACAGTACGGGTCTCGGGCCACGGATTTCAGTAGCAACAACGTCCTCCCACACCTCGGTCCAACCTCCAGGCCCTCCAGTTCACCTTTCTCCCACAAACCCACTGTAGTTTTGCCGGCTGTTGCCAAAGCAGGGGCCCCATCTTCGTGGACCACGCAGCGACCTCATCACAGACCTTTTCTACCCTTCGTCTCTTTTCTCCCTGCACCCTACTCCCTGCATCCTTCTCTTCTGTCCTCGACATTGCCACGTCCCATCGCGAGGAACCCCGTAATTGGCCCTTGGTCCGCGACCGGACTGCAAGGGAAGTCGAGAAGGAAACGATGAAAGGGTGTGGGCAGAGTATACCAAGGGTAGCGCCCGGAGAAGCTGCTGTTCCAAGTATGGGTGAGAAGGAAGAGGAAAATTGGGAAGAAGACGAAAAGACAGAGACGAAGTGGAGCGTAGGTATAGATCGGAGAAGAAACTGTGCAAGTCAGAGGGTTAGACTCGCAATGAATGGAAAGGAATTATGGAAAGTAGAGAATGGGGGGCAGGGAGAGGGAAAGAGTAGGGTAGGACTTTTGCGAGGACGCCAAGTAGAACAGGGGATAGCTGGCACGGAACGGTTTTCGCCGATAGAAGGGGATTAGGGAAAGTAAAACAGAGAGGGAGAGATTGGCGGTGGTGGTATTGGAAATTGTGGTTGGGAAAGAAAGGACACAAGGGGGAGGGAAGATGGGCAACAACAAATTGTAATAAGGGAAGGGGAAAAGTATGTGGACAAATGAGGCGGGTAGAGGAAGGGGTGCAAAAAAGAAGTTCGTGACGGGGGAAAAAAAATGCGGAAAAATAAGGCGAGTTTGAAATAGAGAAATGGGGAAGCGGGACGCGACCGCTGGTGGACGAAAGGGGAGCAACGACGAAACGAGGCGCAACTGAAAGTTGAACGAGGAAGAGGACAGGGAAATAGAAAAAAGAAGAAACCGCAGGACCCGGAGTGGAAGTAGGAAGGATCGAAGAAATGGCCAACCGTGAGAGAGGGTGAAGAGAGAAATATGGGACAAGGGAAATTATGTGGTAAAAAAAGGACAAGACGGCAGCGTGGAGAGGTAAAAAATCGAGGAAGTACGTGCACAGCGACGGGAATGAAGAATTAAAGAAACTCTTGAAACTGCGTTTATAAAAGTGTAACGAAAAGCAGGCAGAGAGTCGTAGAAGAAAAAGACGCGAAACGAAAACTGTGTCGGTAAGGGATACGTACCGGCAGCAAGACGTTTGAAAATAAAAGGGAGGAAACGTAACTGTACAATGGGCGAGCGAGGTGAACTAAAAGGTGGTTAAAAAATGCAAACAACGAAGGGAACCAGGGTGGTCGTGCAAAGAACAAAGGACTCAAGAAAGATAAACGCGCGATAAAGAAAAATAGGCAGCCCATGGTTCCTCTAAACAGAAACGACGGGGCACACGACTTTCGCGAGGACTTTACCCTATATCACTCGCAGAGAGAGGGGGTTCTACTGCGAGTACAAGGGATACGAAGCTTCCTTTCACCCCCTTGGGACAGGCAGCCGTTCTGTCGTGCAGAACTTTACCCAGGATGAGATATGCAGAAATTAAATATTCATTTGGACTACCGACCCTAGTCTTCTCCACCTTCCTCCATTTCACCTCCCTCTGTTTCTCTCGGTCTGTCACCCGACTATGCTTCGCACCCTCACCATTTCACCCTCTTCTTCTCTATACCGTTCTCTCGAAAATAATGCCTTGGCCTGGGGCCAGCTTTCCCGAAGGCTCTCGATGTTCGCCCCCTTCCCCCTTATTTCGGTCCAGTTTCGACGAAGAAAAAGATGGCGAATATAGCCGAAAGGTATTGGAACCGCGATACCAAGTAACCCACTTTATACCCGCCCCTCTTTCAATTCACTTTATCCTTTTCTTAATTCTCGTTACTTATTCGCCCCACCTGGTTCCTCTCTGCTTTCGGTCACGGGTATCGTTTCTGGAAACGTACCTATACTACCTGTTGAACTATCCAGCGACTGTTCGATTAAACAATAACGAATATATTGTGCGCCATAAATTAGCCAGATAAGAGATGGAGGATGACCTTTGCGGTTACATATACATACCTCCATTTCTCTGCCTGTTTCCTCTCCGATCCTGCTTCTCGTAGAATAGAACGAAACGCAAGAGAACGCGTTGTTTGCTGTATCTACCGCGTTGTTTCGCAATGTATGTATGTATGTATATATCTATATATTATATACATACATAAATACATACGTTTCCACCCAACAGTTGATGAAGCGTTCTCCGCGCAACGGAATTGCAACGCTTCTCCTTTTGCCCGAACACATCCTGCAGGGTGGTGGTTAGACGTAGCGTCGCGGGAATGCCGAGGATAAAAGGATTTGTTTTGGAGCTTTCCAGGGAAGACGGGGTAGGAGAAACGCGAGGGCGGGAGAGTTGGATGAAATTTGAATATCGTCGTTATTACCGCACACGGAATGTTCAGCGGGGCGAGGGAGCCGTGATAGCGGTTGGGTTAGAGGATACTTTGTACCTTAATCGTTGTATAAATAGTCATTAGACGGCGGGCTAAATATTGCCTGGAAGTATGCACGCGAATTTGCTCTTCGCGGAACAGGTATTTCATTGTACGGGTAACGCTGCTCGCGTGGCTGTAATTATTTTCGACTGGTTCCCTCCCGCGCCGCAGATTAACGGATGATTAATGTTGAACTTTGTTCGTATCTTTGCTCGACTGGCAGGGTTTTGTTTTTTTCGCTGGCTCGTTATGAAAATCAATAAATTACAGAGCTATGCATGCATGTATTTGGCTCGTTTGTGCCAGTGAGGAACGCGACGAGTTCGCTGTGCTCCGTTCATCGATGAAAGGCTGGAGCAACAGAATTTCAACTCTGATACGCTTGGATCCGTCAAAGTGTACAGAGGAAACAACGCTGGGGCGGAAAAGCTTAAACCGTGCGTTATTTCGTGTCACAGGAGCGAAGGGTCGAGCGAGGATAAAAGGCAATCCTGACAAGCGTTCGATAACAAATATCACGGATATACGTTGTTCCCCTCTGCGATTTGAATAAAATAAGGCTTAGCGTCGATTTGGCTCTTTAAAGACAGCGTTTCGTCGGATGGATATAAGAACAGCTGAGGGGCAGAGAACGTCGCGGATAAAGAGATCTCGCCTTAGGCGTTACCGTTTAGAGGGGCAGGGATAAGAATGACATAAAATTTGAATATCTTCTCTGCTCACTCTTTACGTACCGGTAAACGATAGAAATTGCGTTACTTATCGTCTTTGTGTTGCGTAACACGGCTCCCGTGTTGGAACAGAAGCTAACGTTTTCGGCCCTTTCTGTTTCAGATGCCCGCATCCTGCAGAATAAACACAGAGAGTCGAACCGAGGCAACAGGGATGAAAGGATTTCTTCGATTGTGCCGAGAAAGGGTAAGACGAGCTCAGAATGTTGTATCGCGCTTTGAAAGAGTCTTTTACGGCGTTCTATCGCGTTTACGTAGGATTGTTTCTCTACCAACGCAGGCAAAGACTGCTGGAATATAATAGATATTTCAGTTAACGGTTAGGGTGGAAAACGATCTGTGAGTTTATCGCGTATTCTGAAAGAAGAAATAAAAGTGGAGATTTTTAGATTTCTTCATTCCGTATTAATTATGAGACAAATATGTATACAACAATATAGAGAAAAATATATAAAAAAATTCTCATTAATAGTAAGGGTACACTGAAGCTGTTCGGTCAATAAATACATTTCCATTCTTATATCCATTCTATATATGGATTATTGGAATTATGGAACAAATATTATTGTGGTTTTGATTGCTTTGCTGTTAAGCTGGCAATGGTAATATCATTTCAAGGCCTTAACTTAAAAATAAATATCAATTGTTATCTATTCGTATATCTAACACAAAGAATAATAAAATAATATTCATATATTTAAATTTGACATGTTTTTATGTATGTTTTGTTCTGTAACTATAACCGTGGTATACGATGCCAATCAGGATTACAATATGTACAAATATGTATTACGAACAGTACCGAATTAGAATAATCATACCTATCGCGATATTCAGAGTACGAAAAGTTATTTTTATTTTTCACTCATATCATCTTGCAATCGCTGGCAGTGAAAATTTTCTATACGCGACATCGAGACAATCACAATTTCTATATCCTAATCAATTTATTTCGTGATTAAAACAATTGCAATAAATCGTACACATAACTTAGCAGGATTCATGGAACAGTGATTCTGTGTATCACAGAGCGAGAGGGCACGTGGAAGCTTTAAACCGTACATAGGAAACCATAGTGCCGTTCGAGCGTGGTGGTATCGCACGAAATCCGGTATATTCGCCGCGATAAGTTGCAGAAGCGATCGAAGAGGGAGTTTACAAGGGGTTGAAAGGATTTCCCGGAAATTCGAAACGTTATCGTAAATCTGTCCAAGTTAACTCAACTGCGTTGCCATTTCCGCAAACGAGTTACCGCCGGTATAAACAGAAGATGCGTGGAACAATAGAAAACTCGGGGAAATTGTCGACTGTTCGGTTTGTCGTTGGCGCGTTTAAACGTTGAATATCGTTGTCGTCCGCTTCCCCGACGTCGGCGGCAGAATTATTATTCTATCGATAATAGGGGCGGACCTGGTTTAATTAGAAATTAACGAAAGCTTCCGTCGAAGTTGTATCTTCAGGAGTTGATCTAATTTACGTAGCAGCTTGATTCGCAATAAACGAAGACGCGTCGATAGAATGGCCTCGCCAGATTGTCCAATTAACTTAATTAAACATTACAGAACGTTAAAATTTCGACGAAAATAATACTCTATCGGCGTAGTGGCTCTTAATTAATTTCTACGATTGTTTGCCGGATAATTGTATTTTTCACGTCGGGTTTAATTAACGGGGGGCACCGTTCGCTGGCTCGTAGAAAGACGCGCCGAAAGGAGTAGCGAACTTTTTCGCGGAACTTGCTCGTACCATCGGCCACTGCAGTTTTCACGTTCGAAATATCGCTAGCGTGCCAATTAGCCGAGGGTAATTTATTATAACGTAACTTCCGTCTGATGAATCGCTCGTTGATTGTCTCCTCATTTCATTTTTCCTACGTCGTTCAAAGGTACAATTCGATTTCAGTGCTGTTGGAAGAATTCATAACCTGATTTTCGGTGTCTGTCTCTTTCGATGTTACATTTTTTCTTGTAACATTTAATTATTGCGCGAAAAGAAATGATAATTATCTTTGTTTGCGTAATTGCTAATGTAACACAGGATCCATGAAAAGTTTTCTTTTCTTTTATCACCAAATTATCTTCAGCTATTGCAATGACTAAATAGGAATTATATTATTTATATTATTGTTTTATATGCCATAATTGCATTGCATAGAAAGCAATCTTATCAGATCCAATAGAACGGGTACCTTAAATACTACAACCTTCCAGCAACATAATAAAAAAAAGTAAAAGTGGAAAGTAAAAACTAAATATCAGAATAAATTTGCAACTACTTAAGCGCATTGCAATAGTTCGAAACAAAAAGAAAAAATTAACAACGAAATAGAGAACTGAAAAGAGGAAGAAAAAAACTTGCAGTAAGATAATAGAATTTCCACGAGAATCGGATTATGACAATATTCATTAGAAATATCATTAGTGACATCAGATACGGTCTCAAATTTTCAGTATACCCGCGTGTCCGTGTAATATAGTATAACCAAAAAAAACCCACACACACACAGGTCGCCATCCTCTCTCGCTGGTCCTTTCCCATACAAGAATACACTTTCGATTTCACGAAACGGTCAATGACGAAAATGCACGAGATTGTTCATCGCGTCCTCGAATAATCTCGCTTGCGTGTTTCCAGACATATCGTTTCGAGTCCGTTGTTGAACGCTGGCCAATTTGCGGTATACATAGCTGCACGTCAGGCGCTAGTTTCGCCTTTACGAGGCAAATGAACGATCCGAGTGGACCGCAGACCTACTAATATTTACTCATAACGTAATGCCAACGTGTTTAAAAAAAGAAATCCAGCCCTGCCATTTCGGCGGGATGCATGTTACTTCACAGAGACACCGTATAATTAATCTGGCAATTGAAAGAATAAAGAACGACCATTCGACCATCGTCGAGTGGGGCAAATATATTCGCGCATTAACATAAATCGATGGCACAGGGAATATTGAACGGGAATCAAATTTTTGCCCGGCAATTTTCCATGAAGCTACGTACGCCAATAATTCTTCCGGGGTTGCGTTATTGTCGCCGTTGAAAAAACGCTACGCCCACGCATGGGCATAATACGTCATAAATCTTGGTACGTTGTCGTCGAATACGGCGCGATTAACAATGCAGTCCGCTGGAAAATTGAACCGCGGTTTTAACGTCGTCGAATTAAATTAATTAACGACTCTTATGCCACCGAAGGTGGGACGAAAAAATAAGAAGACAGTGAGGGGCATTTCGATGCTTTTCTGTGAAGGAAACAATGCGATTGATTGTACTTTCATTTTCTCTCTTTTTTTTGCAAGGAATGGTAGAATTGTGTGCATCGAATTGTGTCAAAATATTGATAATTGAATGCTTCACTTGCCAAATCGATTAACTCCACTTTCTGAATTTTATTAAATTTTAATGTCAAAACACTTTATTACTGTTTATTAGTGTTTTGACATTAAAATTTAATAAAATTCAGAAAGTGGAGTTAATCGATTTGGCAAGTGAAGCATTCAATTGTAGGTCGCAGTCCATGTTCAATATCAAATTCGGCGACTTTTCATTGACATTTTGAATTCACTAATTTTTTTTTCGTGTAAAGCGAAGTGAAAAGAATTTTTTGTTTTGTTTTAATAAGTTTGAAATTGTTACGTTTTTGTTAAACTAATCAAACTGTAAGTGGTGATCATTTTAAACGTTCAACTTAGAGACGCAGTATTTGCTCACAGCCTAGATAGACCAATTAATTACACCAGTTATTTTGAAAGCAAATTATTCAAATTTGAACCCGACTTTGTTGATTTACTGTACTATTGGGTCGGTACATATGTATAATATCACATTAGCGTTTTAAATGCGAATTTCAAATGCAGCTCCGGTATGTAGTTGAAATTATTTGTCTTCATCGAAAGAACTCTCAGTGACTTGTATGCATGCAGTCCAATAAGTAATGTAATTATTCCTACGTTTGCGGTAAAAGCTTACTTCCCTTGACGGCATGGCTTCTGGAAATATGCTTTTAACGATTTCATAATACTTGAGTTAGGAGTTAGTAAGAGGTTAGAAGTTCTGGAATAAGTGGAAATATATGGCACGTTAATTATATGGGAATACAGCAAAACCGAATAATTGTGCTGCACTAATTTTCATTCGAGAATTTTTAGAACGCGAAACATAATTTATGGCGCATTTTTTACTTATTTATTCTATATGTCTCTTCGCCCCTATTCATTTTCATCTCGATTATCTCGCCATGCAAAAAGAAAAAAGAGGAATACTCTATTATCCATGATTAAAATTGTACGCGCGCCAATTTCATACTCTTATATATGTCCCAGAACAATGGCTTTCGAAACATTATAGCAACTCCCACGACGATTTATTCATGGCAAATATCTTCAGTTGCATGATTTCATTTTCCCTGAGCTTCGAAGCAACAAGAAGTTTATCTCCTGGCTCGTACTCAAACTTTCCCATGGCGTTATGGTGTATAAATGTGTAACAGCGTCATGTCAGATTCTGCGGTTCCACGTTTTTTTGGTTCTTGAAAGAAGGGAATGCTTTTGCCACTGATCACCACGGTGCGCGCAAGGTACAAACGTTACACCAATTTATATAATAATAATACTTTATTGTTAATTGTACGGGATAAACCCTTTGTTACAAAGAAGATATTACGAATTTAGCAACTTGCAAGACATTACAAAATGGTACAAAATCAGAGTATCTATTTGAAAAACTTCCTTCCATTGCAATGAAGAATAACGTTTCGTTGCATAATTTCGTACGATCCCGTGGTTATTTATACGCGCACGGTCCTTTTGATTGCGTTAAATAACACCTGCGAAGCATGATCGAGAAAAAAGGGGAAAAAATCGGGTTGAATTAGGTCGCCGCTCAGCGCGCGTTTGATTAATCTCACTACATAGTTGTTTTATTAACGTTTTCCCGTTCAAATTTGCCCGGTTCGTGAAACAGAATATATCGGGCCGATAATTAGACGATTATTTGCAGATTGGCGTGTACTCGTCGTCCCCTTTTCGACGGAAATTTTGGTTGGTATATTTTATCTTTGCTCATTAAGGATTCATCGAGCTCTCTTGAATTTTTGCTGGAATTTGTCCGCCGTACGGTGTTCTCTCAACACGTTGTTTACCAATCACGATGGAAACGTTTGCGTTTTAGTTGGATACTTCGACTTGATCGAAAACTGGGGCAACGTTGTTTCGTTTGTACGGAAAACAGAATCGTTTGACTCTTTCGTATCGTAAGTTGAACCACTACGGACTCGTGCAAACTTTGTCGAACTATCTTGCGACTCCATTATGGAAGCAAACGTTATATGCATGGCGAAGTTACTCGGGATTATACTACAATATTCACTGTATAATTTCGTGCATCATCTTGGCTTTTATTGCGTGAAATTTTGTGTTTGATGGAATGCATCCAATACTTGGAATGATAAAGTGTGTATTGTAATAGATATATTAATGTAGTCGAATCATTGCCAATTGTGGGCACACTTTTCACAAATTTATACAGTGCTATTACTCAACAATATAAAGTACTGTCATTTTGTGAGATAGATTTAGAGTACCGCAATAAGGCATTTCAAAAATTCAAAAATTTGACATCATCTAGGTTTCGTTATGTTGTGTAATTTTATTCAAATACATTGGAATTCTCTGAAATATGTAGAAGTACAATTTTCTAACACAATATTGAATAGTCTACTTTAATAACGCTGACAAAATTTTTCAAAAGTTTCAATCAGGAAGTTATTCTATTATTTCATTAAAAAATATCCAACCGGAGAAAAGTCAACACGAATATGATTGTAGTTCGTAAAAATAGGTAAACGTATGGAAACATCGGAGAGCAGCAATAAGTTAATTACATTTGAAACAAAATGGAATAGAATCCAATTTCAAGAATACCACGCAATAATAAGAATAGCCATTTACCGAAAGAGGATCATTGATTTTGTTCTTTTTGTTTAAGTGACAAGTGAACAGGAAAACGTATCTGATACATTGCAATCTTCCACGTGAATAACGATTGATAATAAAATTCCATCGGACTTCTCGTTTCAAGAGGACAGAATTTCGTTGCTCGAACGAAACTAATTTTTCGACGACACAAGAATATCATTACTCTGTCAACCAACTCGTATTGCTGATCCAATTCCTCGCATCACAGTCAATTACCAATTTCCGTGGAAAATAGAAAATTCCGCTGGCGGAAACGATCGATATACAATTTCCTTTTTCCCCCTTTCGATGTCGTAAATTTAACGTATACTAGAAGAGGGTAGTCTTGCTAGAGTTGCCCGATAAAATAACATATTCAATTATTTGAGGAACTTATATGACATAGTCATGTTAATAGTAATCTGATTTATTATTTCACTATATTTCGGGATAGGTGGAAGAACAAATGGCTAGGATAATCGTATCAGTATGTATATAAGTGTGTACACTTTGACATAATTGTGAATCATATGCATGTAACCGATAAGTTTAGTTAAATGCAAATATCGATTACTTTAATGTGGTGGAACCCGTGAACTGCTTAATCATAGATACGTTAATATTGAAATCTGTCTGTATAATTATGTGCATGAAATACGAAAGGGATTTTCGATTGCAGGAATTAGATTCATTTATTCATCCAAACATAACAGCAATAAGTTACAATATTTTGGAAAAATAGAATTAATATTTTACAGTCTGTGAAGGGATTAAAATAAACCGTTTATTAATTATTTCATGAAAATTTATTTTCAGGCAATATCAAAAGTTAACGGAAATTAGATTCGTGTAACCAATGTTTATGACAAAATATTTGACAGTGGACAGAGTAGGAGTTGGGTAAAAATATCGGCCAAGTAACAAAGCAAAATAAGTGATATTTATGAATTACATTTTCAACCATGCTGTGTATCATTTTTATCAAACTATCCTATACGTCTGCACGACATAATTGCTCTCTGTCCAATTGATGATTATTCGGAATTCCAATTTGCATGTCCCAATAATCGATAATCGGAGAATCAATTTCCGCATAATCGATGTTCTAGATAATAGGCGTCTAGATGATCAATGCCCAGATAATCGACCATCTGTTGTAATTTCTACTTGATTCTTTAGATAATTTCTGCCCGATTTTCCTTTTCCACTATCAATCTAAACAATGAGCACTACGATTTGGGAAATAAATTAATATATTTACTTGCACGTTTTAATATTCCTATCTTTTGTAATACAAAAAGGTGGTGGTAATAAAGAATTGAAATGAAGGAAGGATATAAAATATTGTAAACAGATGGTAACTTATAATATACAAAATGGAAACAATAATGCTTTCTTTTATTTTTTTTATATGAAATTCATTTTAGCAAGAAAATTCTTACTTGTAAATTACGATAGATGTTCAATAATTTGGTCTTACTAAAATGCATTTAATCCGTGTAATAATTCGAGTAATTCAGAGTAAACAATTTAGTCGTAAACAATTAAACGAACGTTAATTGCGATCTTAATTTTAATAAAAATATTTTCTCAGTATATTGCAGGTTTATAATCGTTTAATGGAATAATTCATTGAAAGGGTTAAGTACGGGCGTTTAAAATTCGATGTAATTACTTCATATTTCATCGTTCACTCTGGCATTAAATTAGGACGCCAATAACTTCGTGTCCCAGAGGTAAATATGCAAAAAAGTCTGTTCAACAAAAATGTTGAGTTATTTTAAGACCATCTACGTTTTTTAAAACCTGCATATGGTATATGTATATTTCTCTGGGGAATAATAGTGTGGGACGAGACGAGTTGTTTACGTTACAAATTCTCTAAGAAGCTCATACATAAAACGATAAGTTAAATTCGTCTTCCATCACTTTATCATCTTATAGAGGAAACATCATCTGCCGTATAAAAAGATATAAACGACTTTGAAATAACTCTATCCTCTTTTCAACAACATTCGACGGCCGTATTTTTATGTAAATTCTTCACAAATTCCTTTATTTCTTCATCGTCTGTTTTATTTTATCCCATCTTGTCGCGATATACGCTACTATTTCAAATTTTAAACCCAATTTTCGTTCCATGCCTGATGATAAATGTGTGATTAAAGTGTGACAATCCTTTCCCTGTTGTAACCTTCTAATTTAGAATACCCTCGTATACAAATCGACATAGCTTTAGATTTTGTGTTTACAACATCGTTCATAGTGCAGAGATTACAACCGATTTAAGGAAATCAATTTATTTTCTATGGCAATTATTACAATATTATGTACATGTAAATACGACCTGGAAGAAAGGGATATACAAGGAGAAAATTAATTCTTTCGACTAGAACAACTTTTTAATAAAGATTTTTGGTAATGTTAATGTTCAAATCATTTTTATATACTCTCGGGGAGGTAATCCACCCACCCGGTTCCTTAATATAGAAAATGTTAAAGAAATTGATCGCGAAACATTGATTCAAGTAATTTCGAAAAAAGGTCGATAAAGTTTCTAAACTTTGATCTGGGTATTATATACGTAACAACGAAACGAAGTTTACCAGAATATTATTCCGCTTGATTAAACTGATTTACTTCTCTATATCATTCAAGGATTTCGTTTCAATCGACAAAGATATCAGCCACTTCAGGATGTCGCATATGCATTTCCATGAATGGCGTTTCCAATATGCATACGGTCGAAATGCGAAGTTTGACGCTGCAAGGTGGTTTCCTTGATTCTCCGTGGAACTTCACGATTAAGATAAAGCTTATTGCCAAGAAAAATTAGGGTTTCGATTCCACTTTCAGTTTGCCGGAGTTGCGCCTCCCTTCCGAACACCGATAAAGTCGAAATTATAGGTCCATAATAGAAAACTTTCTCCCTAAAGTTTGAAGTTGTCGGTTCCGGAACGAGAATGAGTTAAGCTCTTTTTCCCTCTTATTTCCGCGCGAAATGCGAGAATTTACGATATCGTCGAGAGTTACTTCGACCGGTGAAGGGAGCACAGTTCTCTCTGAAAGATATTTCAATTTCGCCCGCGAGGAAGGAAAAAAAAATAGAATGAAAAGAAGGTCGATAACTATCAGTCGGTGGTTGAAGTACCATTTTACGACCATGAAGCGATTCTGAATTATTCGAGACGAAGTTATTGCATCGTGGAAAAGCTGCTCGATCCTCGAAATTTCAGCCAGCGTCTTTGTTCGGCCGATTTGAACGGTAAACAGAGTGCTTTGTTCAATGATGTTTAATTCGAGACTCGTTTACTCATGCATATACAATTAGAGAGCAGACTATTTTTTAGCGTTAATAGACTGATTGATCGATCAGAGCTCACAGACTGCTAATTACTCGATTTAGCTGCTGTCTGAAGTGATTTGTGGTTTTGAAGATATCCCTTTCTGTCCAACATTCTGCCCCTATCGTGTCTTACCTAAGCGAGGATCGCAATAACACTTGCCCTCAGTTTGGTGGTACCGAAACTTTGATAACGACGTGGAACTTCCTTCAGGCTCCTAGTTCTACGCCAGACGTATCGATTTCGAAATTCATTACAAACTAATTCCTGTTGAACGTGGCACTCTGCGAAAATAACAACAACAATAATAATAATAATTTTAATAATGACTTGGGGGTAGGATCGACCGCTCACTGAAATATTATGCAATCGAATAAAAGCGCCAGGGTAATCGGTTTCCCCTAATCATTCGTCTGTACGTGGTTACGGCTAGACAGAGGCAAAGGAAATCCGGTGAATTCCATCCAGAGAGGTGTGCTCGTTCTTCCGAACGCGGTCAAAGCGTTTATCAACGATTTCGGTGGCGCTCTCACGTGTATTTTTCGCCGCGTCGGTTTCGAGTTTCAGTTTGAACCAGAGCCAATTCGCGGTGCCTCATTCGCCTCCTCGAAACGGCCAGCCACCATCCCGAATCGACGTAAGGACGATCGTTACGGCAATTTACGGCAATTTTCTTGTTGCGTCGCTGCCGCGCAAAGAGCCGGCCAGCGTTGTCTTGGCGCTTTACGTGTTTTTAGAAAGGCGTCGGATCGCCGGGGACAGCGATTTCCTATTGTTTGCTTCTTGATTAAGGTAGCGAACGTTTGCACGGTCTTGTTGGCTACAATTTGTTTCGCCACGCCATTCGGTGCAAGCTGTTTGGGCTTTTGTATTTCAAGGCGACGTTACAGTGTGAAGGTAATAGGAACGTGAAAGGGGTATATATCAAGGTGTCAATACTTTTGCATACGATTTCGAAAGTATTTGAACGAAAAATGAATTTGTGAATCAGAAGGCAACACTAAAAACCCCGTAAAGTGCAGTTTTAGTACAAACACATCTGATTAATAA
Organism: Nomada ferruginata; assembly: GCA_963583965.1. Classification (NCBI taxonomy): domain Eukaryota; kingdom Metazoa; phylum Arthropoda; class Insecta; order Hymenoptera; family Apidae; genus Nomada; species Nomada ferruginata. The sequence continues at coordinate 5,189,071 of OY757216.1, forward strand.
GGCTTTAATTAATTTCCCTTTCAATTCCTTTTCTATTTATCTCAACTATTATTTTTGTTTAATTATTGTATTAATATATGTATATGTATGTATACCCGTCATGTGATTCCTCTGTGCAAAAATGATATGCATATAACACGTAGAACTACCATGTATCACATATTTGGAACACTTGGATATGTTCAATTTGTATTGCATGAAATGATCATATCTCAAAATGAGCAAAGTATACAAGGGTACGACGTAACGAGAAATGCTGCCATTTCCAAGATGAACTTGATCGACAGCAAAAGTAGTTCATTTTTTTTACAATAGATCGATATAGGAGCATAATCTGTACCTCTTTTATAATAAATTATTTATTTGGTACTTTTTTCATGCTGTTTTATTTTATTTTTATTAATATACTAAGGCAGGTTTGTAAAATCCTAAAGAAAATTATTTTACGACGTTTCTCTAGAAATTTGTAACCTTAAACATTAGTCTATTATAAATTACGTGGCGTTTAGAATCATATAGGAAAGAAATTCGACAAATACTTGCACGATATTTTATATTTAATTCTTCTTAAAAATACTAGTTAATAATTGAAAACTCGAGAACTGTGCCACGAGCACATATTAGATAAGTTCTCTTTCGTTTCTAAACTCTCGAAGGAGAAAAATCGAGTGATCGCAAGAATCGCATAAAGTGGACTTTTTATTGCTATTCGAAACGTGTTATTTGAAACGGAACGTGTAATTTCGTACCCTCCCGTGGGATCACGTTTTGCTGCTGTATCATATAGTTGAGAGAAATATGTCTTCACAAACAGACAATATTAAAAGCTATAACGCGCGTTCGAACGAAAATGGGCCAAAATTCTACCACTAATGCCCCGTTCCTTTATTATATATTTCTCTGGCGAATCTCCGTTTCTTTATCGAAAACCGGGCATTAGCAAAGTTCTGTCCTAGGGCAACGTTTTAAGGTTGCCCAAATGCTAGATCAAGGTAGTGCTTTTCTATTTTTTGCGGGATAGTTTCCATGGAAGTTGGTGATGCTGCAATGGCTTAGTGTTTGAATAATCGTGGAATCGTGTAAGTGAGGCTGGCAAAATGGTACTCGAGTACCATTGATAGACGTTGATCGATACTTTCGAATAGTTGCAAGTTCGGCGCGTTTCAACGAAAGCGGGTTGCGGTGTTCAATTTGGAGATTTCTTCTCTCACACTATGTACTCCTCAACTACTATTAATTCAATCCAAACTGGTCTTTGTTATTACCGTTAATTCTCGATTTCTTTTTTCGTTCTTTTAGATATCAGTTCCATGATTTATTATGAGCGCATTCTAAAACAATCCAATTGTGTAACTAGTTGCGATCATTTTTCAAGATAAGTTTTAGTGTCACAGAAATAATAAAACTCTCAGTTCAATCTCAATGAAAATAATTTTTCTCTCAATTTAAAATGCCATAAATAAATTAAAACTAAAAGCAGCCTGTTTCTTCGGTGCGATATTTTCTTTGCGAAGATTAAATTCAGGCCACGCAAAAATAAAGCTTTTTAATATCCATCTATAGGAGTTGAATAACGCGCGCGAAATTGTCTGACTAGAGTAATGCAATTTTTGCAAAAGTAATTATAATTGCCTCACTCGTGCGGCTGTACTTTTTCGTCACAATTACACTGATATTTCATGCAACGCTAAAAATTACAAAACTGGACGTAGCTCTGTGTTGAAATTGTTACCACGTGTCCAGTGTTTCTGTGTTATCAAGTATAATTGCATGCACAAGTTGCACAAATTGCACAATTTTTTTTTTGGCCAACGTTTGCTTGCGACCCTTATTTCAATTATACCGCACCACTTAAATGAGTGCTCTAGAAACGTGTTCAATTTTGATCGCTCAACTAGGGAACATACTTTCGACTCCGGCTTTCGGGCTCACAAGCAATTTGTGTTTACGTGATACTGGAATTTACTAAACGTATCGTAGAATGGCCATTACTTTTGTATGCACATATTTTCATATTATACTTCGACATATTAGCCCACTCGCCATGCAGCTGAAAATCATCAAGACAGTGAACAAAAACTCGTACAAAATAAAACGATAAAAATTCAAAATATCCCCCAGTCATTCAGCTAAATGTATCCCTACCCCATCTAACAATCATTTAGCAGCCAACTGGCTGTCACTGCGTATGTATTCACTTCTCCAACCAGACATCCGCGATTCGAACGCTCCCACCTGCCCGAATACACGCTGTCGGGAAAATATTCCGTCGGTGCCGCGAGGATCAAACATTACCCGAAAGTCTCGAGCAGTTTCCGTCTGCTCAAATACTCAAATATGTAATAAGAACCATGATATTCTCAGATGGAAATTTCCGTAGCAAGTGAAGTCTCCGCGATGGAGAAGGCGGTACGTGTCGCGTTCGAGTTTAAATAGAACTTGCCCGTTATAACGAACGAGGCGTTCGTCAAATATTTATACCGAATACTTGGCTGTTATTGGAGAACTTCCGAAAACCTGTCTGGAGCGACTTGCCCATTGTTTCCCACGAGACTGCTCGTTCATTCATTCATCTATACACGTATGGACGGAAATGAGGTAGGCAAATGAAATCTCTTTCTCGCTGTATGATTTTCCTTTATAGGAAATGAAAGTTGGGGCTTATTGCTCGGTGTGGTACTTGCGGGCATTGATAATTTCAATGGAAATAATTTGCCAGACAAAACTGTAGATATTTCAGAATATACTCTAGTAGCTAACAGTTTTGGATCCGGAGGAATTCGGAGGAACAAAATATCTTCCATAGACGTTAATAATTTCATGCTGATATGAGTAATCTGATACAGTTCACTGTATGTTTCTCCAAAAATTAAATTTCGAAATATTATACTTTAAATAAATGTAGCGTCACTTTTGTTCGCTTGTGAAATAATATGGCATTGAAATTTTCCTGCCTTCAGTTTATATCTTTTTACGACGAATCTGATTATTCTTTAACGTATTCAGCACTTTATCCTCTTTAGACAAAACGATTGGCTTGGGACTTTGATTTCACGGTTCATCGACTCCCTCCATCATTGTAAACTGCTGGAAATATTTATTGCAGTACTCCGACATTTACGATGCTATCACTTCTGCCTGATTTAATATCAGTACTAGGAAAATATTATTACGCGAATCTTTTTCTAAATACATATCCGGTGCATTCATTTCTTCCCTGCAAATATTCTCATGGACTATTTCACGAACACCAGTCCATACTTTCCAGCGAAGCGAGTAATACTTGCCGGGTTGCGAGAAAAAGGCGCAGCAGAGCAAAGTGGTCGGTCCGTAATATGTACATTGAAATTGTCACTCTTGCTTTCACTATGGGTGCCATCTTTCGCGGATATTACGGTATATTTCCACCCGACAGAGTGAATGATTTCTTAAATCGGCGCGTTCATCGCGCTGTTCCCGCGGAGTGCAGGACGTTACAAGAGCGTCGAGATTCTTCTAGTCTCGGCCTGCAGAAATTTATTTCCGTTTACGTGTGGAGGAGCAGCCCGACGAAGAAGTTACGATAGCGGCGTGTAAAGATCCCTAGATTTTGTACGGGTAGAAAGGCAACGAAGATCGAAAAATTTTGTTCCACGGCATTGGAGCAGTGGTGTGCTCTAGTCGTACGAGAGAGAGAGAGAGAGACAGCTCTTTCCGTTCGTATCATAAATTTCATCGTGCCACGTACTTTGCACCGTTACCCGGCCGTATATTCTGATATCCTAGAACTCAACCTTGTTCCCGCAACCCATTTCAAAGCACTCTCGCGGTTACTTTGGTTCACCGGGCTATACGTGTATTGTGAATTCCGATATTCGCGACCGCAGCGTTCTATCCTTTGGAAACGTATTTGCTACGGGCATGAACTTAACCAAAAATCCCCGGCGAGAATTCCTTACATCGTTGCTGTTCCATCGATCCAGTATTCTCTGTTTCTCTCTGTATCTGTTTGCCTGTTCATTCGTTTGTCTTATGGTTTTCACCGGGAGTTACTGGTGCCAGTTGTTCACGACAGGATAATAGAATTTGTGCCCCACCCCTTCTTGGATGTCTTTATCCTGGCGTGCCTGTTTAAGTAGTCGTTGCCCGTTAATAATTACGTTTCAACCTGTGTCTGGGATTTAAGACTACTGTTGACTGTGGGGCGTTCTATTTTCATTTTGCTGTTTGATCATCTTCGAATCTATTCAGCGGCTGATTGGTCAAACATTTTGTTGGTCGCGTGGAAGGTTCCTGTTCTATTTGCAGTTGATTTTAAGATAGATGTGACGAGATTAGAATGGGGTGACCTGTGTAAAGAGTGGTGTTATGTGAATATTGGGGGTAGTGTTTGCTATGGAAAATGTGTCATTTCTTCGAAGGGATTTGCATGACGGGAGTAAATTTAAATGGTGGAGGACAATTATTTTTCTTGTTTATATATATATGTCGTAAATGCTGTTAAATTTGGGGAATATTTAATGTGTTGTGTAATTCAGAAATTGAATGAATTGTATAGAAAAAATGGTAAAAAAGAAATATTTTTAGTATAATTATTCCTTTGCTCGTATATTTCGTTTGCAATATTTATTTCACGTTTTTCCTATGATATATAAAAATACTTACCTCAATTACAGCACGTATCGCAATGTTCACTGTGTATTCCTTTTGCGAACGCAACCGTTTCGTTTGAAATTTCAATGCTGCAGAAGTTAGTTTAGTGTAAATTTAGGTATTGTATGCGTGAATCGATAACATCCAAAATATTCATGAAGCCTGTTTTAAATATTTCTGAAATCGGGGGGGAGTCGAAATTGATAGAAAAGGGTTGTTTTAAAAGGTCTTGTGCTAGTAAAATATGGGAACGTTCAGAATTTTAAAATATCTGCTTCCGTTCAAGTACAAACTATCGTTGTAGCAGATAATATAACACCATTAATGGCACAAAATTATGTCTCTCAAAGTAAAAAAAATGTTCTTCAATTGAGTACATTTAACACTTTTTTAAGTTTACTATTACTATTTTTTGTAGGGCTGTGATCTTTCACGAAAAAGACAAATTAATGTCAAATTAAAGAATTGCTCTTCTCGTTAAAAAACAGTAGAAGATCGTGCATAAAGGTATCAAAATAAATAAATGTTGACAAATAGATAAAAGAAGAGTGGTAAATAGAGTCTAATTATTACAAGAAGGGAAGCAAATGTTATTCTAGGACGCATAAAGAAAATTTCTGTCAAATAAACAAGAAAAGAAAAGGTGTTACGCGCGTAATCCGTAAATCGACAAAGTCTAGGACGATGCCAGTGCAGTGGCGCGTTAATTACAGTCGTATCGTTTCAACAAGCAAACAGCAATTTGGCTGGCATTAAATCCCGAAGCAGTGTTATTACGACAGTGCACGGCGCTACACAGAACTCTTCCCGCAATATTCGCCGTGGTAAAAAGGAAACGCGTGCGATCGAGCAAATCACAGTTTTGAATTCTCTCGATAAAATCACCAAAACGCAGTTCACTGGTTAAAAATCGCTGGCGGTTCCAATCGTTACTTTCTGTCGATCAAAATCTACCTGGATTGCGTTATAAATGGCGTGTGCCCTATATCCCAGAATGAATACATTCGCGATAGCGGTGGAATAAAGAATCGATGGAATCAACGAGATTGATTATTGGAGTAATTTGCATAGCCGCCTTCTGTGTGCAAACCTTTGCGCGAACTTTCTTGATCTGCATCGACTCGTCGTCGTGGTCGTTCAATGATTCATACATCCACGTTTAAAAGAGCCTTTGCAAGTCTACATAAGTTTCAGAAAAGTTTCACCCTTTAAGATTCAAATGTTAATCGTAGCAATTAAGCGAAATTTTAATTTAATTGCTACTCGCTGCCCGGGCGTTACCGAAATTTATGAACCAGAGAACTGGTTTCTGCGGAAGTTGGACGTCCTTTACGTGTGTGTGTACAAGTGGGACAAAATTGGCGCAGACTTTGGAAGTTTATTTTATTTCTCACTATGATCCCAATGGAAGTGTTTTAGTATGGTGGACGTAAGTACTTTTATGATTCAGTGATAATGACCATAAAAGAATCGAAATGCATAAAATTACTATGGTTTAATTGCTCTACCATCTGGCGTAGCGTTGCGTACATATCGTAAAAGCTTGTACGATGAACAGTCTCTGGTCATCGAATTAGGAGCACTGCAAATTTTCAACATTTTCTATGTTTTCAGCGAAGCTGAAACGACTGGGCGTACTTTCGTAACAAAGTTTATTTTAACTTTTAAGGTCTTGCTCGCATATATGTTAATATTTTGTGCTTCCTCTCCCCCTTGCCTTAATTGCTTCTCGTATCCCTCCTGGTATGCTCTTTATTACACTGCATAATAAGTTCGCGTAGCGTACAAAATGAAATTATTAATTGAATAACGCGTCACGACCGAAGAGTACAAACTTTTGGAATTGTTATTTTCTTTTTTTGCTTACTGTTACCACTTTTCCATTGCGTGCAATATCTTTGGCGAAGCATTAAAAAGCAATCCTATTTGGTACTTCATTTTTGCTTACCCCTTTATCCAGTTTTACTTCAGTTCTTAATCTATTCTAACTTATTTATGCACATTGTCGAATAACGGCGGCACAGTTTATTGAAATATTACGCAAACGAGGTCAGGCACGCTTTCCTTGCACTTTTAACTAATACAATTTTTCATTCCCGCACCGCCGTAAAATAAGGAACGAAGTAGTAGCGACCGAAAAGTACAACTGTTTGCGATATTTCATTCAAGATCAGCATATGCCCCGTTCCGATTTATCGTTCATCGCGTTCGTAATATTTGAATGTCAAATTTTGCCCATTCGGTGGTGGCGATTCCAGTTTTGTTCGATTTTTTCGCTCGGTTTGCTCCATCTGGTATTCAAACGGTGTCCCTTTTCTACAGACACAGTACGTTCCGATATCTCAGTACTTAACCTTGTGCCCGCAGCCGCGTTTCAAAGCACTCTTTCCTGTCTCTGACGTCCCCTTTCCCGCATTATTCCCGGTCTCCTCGTCCGATACCAGCGTGACTTTTACCTCGGCGCTTTTTTTTCCGCCTTTTCTCCACCGGAGCACATACTGGCTTCTCTGTGTCCACGTTGCGGCATTGTTTATCACGCTAGGACGGCTTTTCTCTCCGTAGTGTTATCACACACACAGGCGCACACAACGAACAGGGGCGACTATTGAATCGTGTTTCGTTTGCGAGATTTTACGCTGTCGACGTGGGCTATAGAATTGAAAAATTGATTTTTACGAAGGTAATGGACGCGTGTCCGAGGATAATATTGACGTTCAATTTCATATTTTTTAAATGAAAGAGTTTTACGGTATTTAGGTTACTCTGTGGTATAGGTACATTTTCGTTGGAATCTACAAAGTTTTGCTATTTTTAAATATAGACGTATGATACACTGGTGGTAGTTTTTAAAAAAGTTTTGTTTAATTTTTATGTGGAACTTGAAAGGCGGATAGATTCAAATGAATCCCTTTAATATTATTGAAAGTGAAATAATACTAGGAGAATATTTATTCAGATTTTATTTGAACCTATTTATCGGTCTGTTCCACCGATACTCCGAATATACATAATAATAATAATTCGTGTCCAAAATCTGTTATCGTCTTCACATTGAATGACTACCTACCAAAAAAGAATATTGAAAATCGAATCCACCTACCTTCACTATTCTAGCTTTTCTATTAAAACAATGTTGCGTACGAAATTAGCACGATCAACAGAGTAAATGAAATCCTAGAGAGAGTAAATGAGGTTCCTTTAATGAAAGCAACAAAGAACATTATGTTTTTATCATCGACACATCACGTATTATTTCCAGCAAGTGCTTCCCCATTCGATCATCGAAAAAGTCTCGTTTCCCTTCCGGGGCTGTATCCGTATGCCCGTTTCGCTTCCATCTCACCGTGAATCTCGATACATACAACCGAAAACTTGACCCCGTTGCCGCGATCCATTTCACGGCTTTCCAGTTTATTCTCGTCTAGTTTCCAGCCTGGCGACTCGACCGTTGCACTTTTCCCAGATAATACGTATATATTCGGCGTGACACGTCCGTGTCGGCGTCGCGCTTACCTCGCCCTCTAATCCGATAACGGGCATCAAGCCCGGCGAAAGTGTCACTTCCAGGGGAAAAATTCGTGAAAGGAACGAGCCACTCTCTGGCCGAATAATAAGCTCGCTGTACTATCCACTGACGTATGAATTAAAGGACATGAAGTTTGTTATCCGTGTTGTTATCCGTTATCGGGATCCACTGAGAAATAGTCAGTCAGTTACGAACTTTGTGAAATATATTTATCCCTCTCCCTCTCTCGCCCATTTTCTCTACTGCTATATTTACGTTCGTGTTCCAATCCGATTTCACAGCAACGTCTTTCAGTTTTGTCACGGAAGTTCGGATTAACCGGCACACGGCGATTGCTCCACTTTCCCCTAGGCTCCGTTCGTGGATGGGAGGAGTTATTGGCTATGTAGACTGCATTAAAGGTTTTTGTTTGTTCTAAGGGGAAATCTGTTTATCAGAATAGGAGTGCAGGGGCGAAGAAGGAGATTGTTAAGTTCGTTAAAATTCCTTGGAAGTTTTTAACGAGTACTACGAAGCAAACTCACGAATTACCTATTGACTCGTTTTGTTGCCAAAAAGTCTCGAGAAATCGATTCCGTGAGTTATTTCAAAGTACACAGTCGGCTGGTCGGTATCATGCTGCTCTCATCTTCCGCCAATTTGCGGCCGTTCAACGTTGGGTATTTATTCGTGTATTGAGAATAATTTTGTTGATTATATGCGATTCACCCCGGCCAATTTTTCTACTTGAATGTAAATAGGATTTTTCATCGTATAAACGATTGGTTGCAATTAGCATGCCTTTGCAGATTTCAGTGTTTGGTTCTGGGTTTAAAAAAATGTTCCGATATGTTCGTTTTTGACGTGGTTATATTTATACTTTGAATGAAAAAAAGAAAATACATTTGCAGAAATAACATTGACGTTGTATCATCGAGTATTTACAGATACTTGAAACGTAGAATATTTATTATTCGATTTGCGGCAGAATTTTTAATTAAAATTTCTGCGGATTTGTAATTCAATGTAGAATCGTTTTATTTCGAGCAAGTTATGTAATTGAAAGGATTCATTTTATAAGAAATTAACAAGCTGTCATTTTATATGTGAAAAGCATTCATGCTTTTACTTTTTCTTTCTCGGAAAGTTAAAATGTACTGCCGAAAAAAATTTAGAATGCTTAAAAATGTGGAGAATTCATTATCTTCTACCGATATACAAATTATTTAATTAAACTCCATTTCTTTTATACACTCTGCACCCACGTCGAGACCCTAGAAGTAAATTGTGAAAGTACCTGGTATCCCAATCTTTCTGTTTCAAATGGGAATTTAAAAAGAAAAAATGTATCTTCGGGAACATGGAGGGAAAAGATAAAAATTTCAGACTATACTCTACAACAATATACGGAATGTTATTCATGCGTTACAAGATCCCAGTGCTAAAACATGGCTTTCCCTTTGGATACCGTTTCCAACATTGTAGCACTTTAACAGTTTCGTGGAATAAGGTTCCTGAAATGGAGTAATATTTTTTTACCGCGAAAATGTACATCCCTTCATTCTTATATACTTAAACGAATATCTGTGGTAATATACGTGGAACAGAAAAAAACGTTTTTCAAAAATTCTTTTGCGAGCAAGCTTCGAATGAGAATAGAAGAATGTTCCAATTTATATGTATAATTCCATCCGATATGTTCTGGTATTTAAATATTTTTTCTATTACACATACTGCGATTATTTATTGCTTACTCATATATTTACGATGTTATTATTTCGAGTTTATTTTACATTTTTATTGAGAAAATATTGTGTCCTAGTTTTCGGGTAAAGAAACTTCGGTGCAATCGTTTATTTTGTAATAAAAATACCTTGAATACCAATCACACGACAAGTATGTCGTTGTGAACATTGTTTCAGTAGGTACTATACCTATTTCTATAAATAAAAATCTCGTTGCTGAATTGAACGAGCTCTATTCGTGCGCCCGCCTTCAGCAAGTATTTTAACTTTCGTGTCCCTTACTAATACAATTTCCGTAAAGAGAAAAAACGCTTCTTATTCACTAACAATCAATCGCTAATGGAATATTAAAAGTTTCCGCGAAGGGCACGTTACTTATCAATCACCTATTCCAAAACGTCGAACGTTGTTCCGTTTGAAGAGTGAATTTCGTCGACGTCTGACGCATAAATTTCACCGAAGTCTAAGGCATAAATTCCAGCGAAGTCAGTATTCGGACTGTTCCTCCAACGTGGATTCCGGTATCCTAGAACTTAACCTCATTCCCTCAACCTATATCGAAGCTCTCTCGTTTATTTTCGTTCAACTTTCCAGACACGCAGGATCCCGTGGCGTTCGTATCTCCAGGGACTCCGACTGTTTGTAGGTCCTCAAAGCTTTTATCCTGCGCCACGATAATTTCCCTTTTCCCCGTAGTGACGAAACGAAGAAAATTCTTCAGCGATGTCTTCGTTCGTCTTATCGGATGCGTTTCCAAAATATTTGCATGCGCGTCGTTCACCCGCTCCATTAAACCCTTATGTGTGTTTCTATGCTGGTACAATTTTACCATTCGACATTTTTTAATTTCAATTACAACTGACGGATCAATGAACATTTTGAAATGAAAACGTCATACATAACGCAATGCTAGGTAAGAGAGGAAAATACAATATAAGGATTAATTTTTCACTTTTTCCTACTCGATTGTTGTTCATGCCGAAATTGATAAAATAAGTATCGTTGAGTAGATACGTGATGCTCGTTTTCTGTGGAACTTTTTCATGGAACGTTTCACGGGACTCGACTCGATTTCTGGTGTAAAAACAGGCAAGGACAGACAGCAGGCAGTACAGTATACGCGGTATAAATCTCTGAATTCCCAGAGATCTCTGATCGTGTCTCCAACCCATATTCCGTTCGCATCATGGGTTTTACTGTACGCTATACGTCACCCAGGATCCGAACTATTGGATTACAGCAAGCAACATCTGTATGGACGTCAGAACAGATAGTATATCCTTCTCGAAAGGAGCACTCAGGATACTGCGTTCCGCGAGACTTTGCAGTTTTATTAAGGATCCATGCTAAGAGTTTTCTGCCCCACGCCCACGTACATGCTGAAGCTCTAACTCTTTCTTTTCTCTTTCTCCGAACTCCCAGAACGGAATTTCCCCGTTGGGAAAATGTGGCAGCGTAATGATGACGCGTGAACTGTGCAGAGGAAATAGTTGTTGCATAGGATCGCGATGAGAATCAGGTGTAATGGACACAGAGAAAATTTGAACTTCCAACTTCGGTTTTTAAGAGATTTTATTAACACTTAGACTTGTAAGAATGATAATGAGTGCGCTTGGACTTGTATGATAATAATGAGCGAACTTGGACTTGTATGATGTGAGCTTGGACTTAGAGTATGATAATAATGAGGAGTCGGGGAACCTTGGGTTTTTAAAGGGTGTTGGAAAGGATGTAGTAGGGATGGTGAGGGCGAATCCCAAAGGACTGCGGATGGGTAGGGATTGTAGGTAGTATGACTAGTTGTTTTGGAAGCGGTGATGTGATAAGGTTCCATGATGAGTATTTGTGATGTCGGAACTTAAAAAGATTTGTACGTGTGAATCCTTAAGTGACTAGTAGATAATGAGTAATACAGAGGTAGAGAGATAGAGAATAATACAGAGGTAAAGAGATAAAGAATAATACAGAAATATAGAGATAAAGAATAATACAGAAATATATATCGTAAGACTAATATAGATATTTGGGGGCGAATACATTACACAGGTAACAATGATAAAATATTACCTTGGCGGTATAAAGAGTACGGCCATGAATAATTGCCAGTTGTCTTGCATCGTTTTTCACAAAACTATTTATAGAACAGAATTGTGGTTTTGTCATAAATGAAAAAACCTATACTGGTTTTATTTATTCCTATGTACGCAGTGACAGGCAGCGCTGCTATTTTTAAATTTATTGACAGATATGGAAAGGAATTTATTTCGTTTCCTTGGACTTCTTTGTGCATAGTGTTTTCATTTTTAGAAAAAACGTGGATACATTAAAATAGCGATAAACAATGTCGTCATTAGCTACATAAATCTCTTCGACTTTATGTAACCTCAAGATTGTTTCTGGAAAAGTATTTCGCAGGCCTTGAGAACAATGCAAAAATATCAAATATCCTCCTTTCTCTTTAATAACGCCCTCTCGTTAGAAAGTTCATACAAAATGAATCGCTTTAAGATCCATCCCCAATTAATCGGTATCGGAAAAGGTTCTAATTTAATTCACCTTCTTTTAACCAAAATCGTTCAACCAATCAAAGCAACCATAATACAAGCAAAAACTAATAAACAATTAATAATTCCATCAAAAGAAAGATTACAAAAAACGACTCCCCCCATCACTTTAGAAACAAGGAACCAGCCTATTGGATTTATTACAAGAGTTGACAACGACAATTTATTATCGGAATCGACAGCACTGCTATCAGCAGCCTATTCAGGTTAATCGAAAATTCCCTTTCTCAAACAGCGATCCCAGCAAAAAGCAAAGGACAACGGCATTAAATATAACAGTGATACGTCTGGTCCACGATCCGTCCAGTGTTGTTTTATCACGGGTTCATGCACCAAGGACCCTTGCTTAACTATGTTTCCACAGGACTCGATCGAAGCTTGCTTATTTCGGTCGGGCCACCGAATCCTATCGGGCCCTTCGTCCGCTATAGCTGTTATTTGATCCTCCAAAGACAACACCGTTTATGCTAATCCACGGTTGTACCAGAGTTCCGTGCCTTTCGGTCACTGCAGAGAACGGAAATCTCGAATTCCGTATTACCACCGGCGAACCTTGTTTTATACCTACTGTTCCAACATGCCACGTATGTACTTACGTATGTATACGTATGTATTTACATGCATATGTATATCTCGCTGTAATCGTGTGCGTATGGTATAACACGGAAGTCGATACGTAATAACTCCATTGCAGCATAGACGTTTGCGGCTATCGTGCAGTGAAAATAGCGAATTCTCTAACGCGACTTGATTTTTCTTGTTTTCTTCTTTTGTCATTCATTCGCACTCGCGTTCCCTTTTCCTTCTTTTTGCCCCCTATCTTTCTATTCTGTCTACCCCTTTCCTTCGCCCATTATCTTTCCAATAACGGCGACAGAGTAAAAGCGCGCGCCGCAGAATCTAACGTTACCCCGCCGCTAATGGGAACCGATAATTACTTTTTCGGCCACCTTAAATTCGCTACGCTACGTCGCGATAAACCGTGGATAATGCGAGAACGGAGTTACCATGTCACTTGGTTTCTCCGTCTCTCATTAGCGCTTTTAATTACGTCGCCGATAGTGATCGACACGGGGAATGAAATTAATTATTGCCTTCAGCGTACACATTTCGAAGTAGTGAATGTTCAGATGAGTTTTCCTGTGGGAGACAGTTCAAACGAACGAAGGAACGAACGAACCAACAGCTATTTGGAATCGTACGGAATATCACGTCAATTGGCGAAAGTGTCGCGCTGCCAACGTTGGGCACGAACGTTCTTTTTCTTTCGATTCATCGCGATTCCTGAATTTATCGGACTTGTACACGGCCACCGTGCGTCGCGTACGTGATTGAAAGAGGATAAATAGGAGGAATGGGGAACATAAGTTGGAACTTTCTTTTTTTGAAGACCGACGTATGCGTATTTAGTTCGAGGATTTTAATTGTTTTCTTCGAAATTTTATCGTCAATAAAGCGATCGTCAATTCGCGAAGGAGGGAATAATTCCTTTGATTGAAGTAGGGTAGTTTGACGTAAAGTTTATAAGTATTATAGTTTATGGTTCCCATTGTCGGTAAATTTAACGGCTTGCGTCAATTGTAATATTTTTGGTAATTAAAGTTTGTGTAAGCGATGGACACTCGTATTTATTCGGATATGGAGATGTACATATTAAACATTGCGGTAATAATAAATTCGTGAGAAATATTTTGATTAAATATCATTATATTTTATTTTATTTCAATGGCCGATTGATTGGGCCGACTTAATTAGCAATCGTGGTATAATAACGACGAAATTAAGCAACAATTTAAAATAGTATTGCGACGTCGTATAATTTTACAATAAAGTTGTCAACAGTTGTCAGTTTAATAGTACCACCGTTAGATTACGTTAATGATATTCCACGTATATTCTCCTTAATACTTAGTAATTCAGTTTACAATTAGCTATATTACCTTTTCAGTTTATGAACGCAGACTGGCACAGTTTAGTTTCCTCGGTGCTCCATTTTAATATTATCATCATGGAACTCGTAATTCAATAATTCGCTGAATTATATAAAAAGAATACAGTTTTGCTAATTACATCCAATTACAGTATATTACTTTTACACTTGTGGCGGCGATAAGCCGGCGCCACGTCTCCGCCTTATGTTTAAATCGAAACCGTAGTGTGACAGGAAGTATCGAATGTAGCGTGAGGTGCGAATGAAGAGTGTTGGTTAAAACGTCGAGCGAATGTTTACTTCTAGGGAAGAGCGAATGCTTTCTGGGAATGCACGAGAAGCTTTGAGTGCATGGTGACCCGTGGTCGACCTGTGACACCTGGCAAGGGTGTGTGTGTCGGTGTGGGTCCCAATGAGTGAGAACGAATGAGGAATAGAATGAGAGGCAAGCTGCAAGTGAGAGAATATATGGAGTGGATGAAGCGTGCGCGAGTCAGAGTGAATCAAGTACGAGCTGTCGCGAGCAACGCGAGCGTGTACCACGACGAGTGAATAAAGACAAGTTCAAGTATTGAAGGGAAAGCTATTCCACTGTCTCATTTCGCAACTCCCATCACCATATCCCACACACTTCTTTTTGTACGATGTTAAAATGTTTTTATATTTCGTCCAACGCTTTGGGTTCATTTAATGCTATTTAAATTTTCGATATTATTAAATCATTTACAGCTATATTTAAATCATGTTAGTAATTGTAATTAATAATATTTGGAGCACATCGAATGCATAATTCGTAGAAATGCATACGCATAAAAATGATCTCCTATTTTTGAGGAGGGAAAAGAAAAGGATCTGACAACTCATCAATGTTAGGATATTGAACGCAAGTTTTAGAATAAACTGTATTTTCATTTTGCGTTTATTTTCTGTGATTGCGCGAGATAAGGTTATATTAAACGAAATTTCGTATTCATAGTACATTTAAAAATTCCGTGCAAGTGGTAAAGGTATACTATTACAAAATTGAAACAGCTGTCTCTAAAAAATATCAGTGTGTCGTGGTTTAATATTCATTACATCGAAACAGGTGGTGCAATTGAGGAGAATATGGTTACGTAATAATAGAGGTCACCAGGAATTCCCAGCCTTCGTAATATACTCCGCCCTGTACCTTACCATTTCGCCATAGATATCCGGCAACGAAACCTTGTTCTCCTAACCCATGCCGAGTTTCCCTCGTTTATTTCAGTTCGACTTCTCCGGCATGTTACTCTCGTAGTACCCACTGCCTTGGGGAATTGTAGGTTGTAGGTCCTTCAAAGTGTACGCGATTCACGGCAATCCAATAATAATATCTTCCACTTTACAGGGTCCCAAGTTTATCAATTAATTCTTTTTCCGGTCGGGTCGTTCTCAATGGAAACTTGCCCCGCCACGTGTACACACGCACGTACCGTAAGAATTTAATAATGCAAACACTCGTGAATTTCTTAAGTACAGTCGCCGTACGAAACGGATCGAATTAGCTGGCCCCCGTTGTTCACGTGGTTGCCATTTTCCAAGCGTGCACTTGACCATTCTATCCCACGTTCTTTCTCCTTCCACATCCCCCTTTACGTTTAAACGTACCCGGACGAAAGTACGCGAGCAACGAAAAGTTACCAAGGCACGTGATTAAACGTTTTTACGCATTTGCTATCGTTTCCGCAGGAATTTTTAATCTTTACGATTTCAAGAAAGTTCGCGCTAGGCGAAATAGCAATCTTGCCGGCTCCTATTTGACTTCGCGAACTTTGCTCATCTGCCTCCCCGGAAACGTGCTTTTTGACCAACGTAATATCTTCTCTACTGGCGATACTATTAACACGTTATTGACCCCTTCAATTTAGCCAGCCAGAGATTTTTCGAAACTTCAGTTGTACTACTGCGCCGGTGCGGCCTTAATCTGTATACATATATGTATAGGTACGTTTATGACTCTTTTATTGCACCAAGTTGATCGAACGAAACTGCACGACAGAGTCAACCGTGCTTCGTTTTCATGAATAACGCGTTACACTTAAGCTTCTCCTTTTGTTGATTCGATGCTATTATCCAATCGATCTCGTTAAACGTCAAACTATGAATTTCTAGGAAGCATTCATCGTTGGAAACGCACGTATATTCAACTGTTATTGCGGCTGGTCGAGCGTCGTAACTCGTTCTTATCATAAACTCGATTGCACTTGATACTTTCTTCCGCAATTTCATCGCGGATTCCAATATACGGACGAGGCGTGTTTTCGTAATCCACGCAGGATCTCCCCCCGTTTATTCTGGTTCAAGTTAGCCCCCGGCGGAGGCGTGGTGCTCATTCCTCTTGGGAATGTATCCTCTTGCAAGTGCTTCAAAGACTACTTGCCGTGATTCAATAATACCTCCAGGCTACCGGGAGGAACATGGCACGAGAATCTTAAATTTCTAATTAATCATCTTCGTGTCTGTCGAGTGCAGCGTACTTGAAACTCACGCCCAGCGAGGAAACGAAACGAAAATTTAGAAAAAATACACATATTTTACGCCAATCTTACGGTGTGAATATTTTGCGTGGCTGATCAATTCAATTGCTCTCCTGTCGGGCTGTATTTCCAGATTGAAATTCGGGAAACTCGACGAGGGAGCTCTGGAAATGGGCGGGGTAAAGAAAATCGATGGCACAGACGTTTTTGGATTTGGTGGCTGTTTGTAATAACGTTAGAATGTGTGTGTTTTATATTTTAACGATGCCTATACTGTTAACAATTAATTATTCAGAGTCATTCTTTAATTGCAACATGTATTAACTGTGATCATTAAAGTACAAGTTTCATTACAGTGATCATTAAAGTTAAAGTAAAATAATGACTCCACTGTATCCTGCAGTCTGAATATTCCAATGTTATTCAGTATTCAGTATTCTAAGTGAATAATATTTTGTTGCACTCTATGCTCTAGACTCTAGACGAATAAAATGAATTCTTGAATAGCAATCTTTTATTCATCAACGTTCAATATTTTCACATAAATACACGAATCTGTCCTGTTTATTGGTTAATAAATAAAAGCAGAACGTAATAATCACGTACAATTTTGCAGTATTTAATAACACGGCGAGAAATAAAGCCAAACTTAAGACATGTCATGTATTTCTACCCAACAAGCTCGTTGCATTCCAACAGCGTAACTAATGCTCTCATTCTAAGGATCGCAATAATTGAAACGTTCCTTTCCTGCTTGGAGATTTTAATTTCCATAGTGGGCGGTGGTTGTAGATTTATCTCTGGAATGCTACTCCATCGTCAGCAATATCGTGTCTGCCGGTATCGTTTTTCCCTGTTTTTAAGGCGTCCCTCCCATCCTGAAATTAAATTTGTAAATTAAATTCGCTCCGTAAATCCGTGGTGACGGTGCTCAATGTAATTTCCTACGTATTCCCTTCGGGTAATTTATTAAAATCGCGTGTATTATCGGAAATGCGCCACGAGAATTACCAGGGCCATGGCCATGCAGTCGTTGTCTCGTCTCGCTACTCTCGTATCCGCAAACAAAAAAGAAATCGAAACGATGGGGGGACGTAAAAAGCGAATAAATAAGAGAAATATCCGCCACTTTTTAATCACTCTGATTCGAATCTTCTCAGATGGAGGGTGGGGAGGTTAGATATCTCTAGGGACTTCGAGCGTGCCGTGTTTGTCGCTTATCACCGTGCAGAGGCACACTCGCGAGATACAAATCTCGCCGGGATTTTTCCAACGATTCGCAACCCTTTTCAATTTTATTACCATTATTATTCGCCTCCAGGACATGTTCGTTTGTTGCTCTGGCAAATATTATAGCAGTCGCAGCGATCGGTTGACAACGAATTTGTCAGGGAATCTCGTTCGAACTGCAATCGTGTTTCCAAATTTATCAGCTAATAACACGCGCCACGTATTCGAGCAGTGGCCGGTGCACAATCGATATTTGTACGATGTTTATTCGACCGCCAGTACGTCGATGAAATTTCGAAACTTGTTGCTACCGAATGCACGTATGCATGCATGTATGTACAGGATAAGGTTCCATTGAATCGCAGTCTTTGATGATTTCTATCCAGTTTCCTCCCTCGGTCCTCTCCCGTCTGCAAACTCCAGGTAAACGCAAAAACCGTGAAACAGAAGACACGTGTATTTATATTGGACTTGGCCGGGTTACGTTGCTTGCACGGTATCCTTGAGGTTCTATTTCCCCGGGGATCCTATAAGCCCGGCGGTCCTTCAAAGTCTGCTTACAGTCTGCCTTCGGTATTAGCTGCAGCTCGCGCGGATCACACACTGAATTTTGCAGTCACGAAGCTGTATTCTCAATTAATCTTACGGCTCGGCTTCGACGGAAGCGTTGTTTCTCCGGGCGTCGTCGTTTTAACGAAGTTAATTTCCTTCGGAACGAGCGAAGATTGCTACTCCGGGCGGAGGCTGAAATTGAAACGTATATATTCGATGGGCATGGTTGCGTGTGTGCTTCTTTGCTGTCTTCGATTGCTGCGCCTCTGCCAATGATTCAAGAACATTTAGAAGGATTAAGGGAACCTCGTGGAAATTGGACCAGACATCGTCCCATTCGAATCCTGCTCCTCGATCAAGCACGCTTCTTTCGTTCGTTCGACGAAACTGTTATGGTTGGGAATTTTCTGGCTCGATTGGGAAATTATAATTCGAGTGTGATTAGGTGACGTCTGTGATACGTGTTTAAAGATGGGTATTATGCACGCTGCCGGTAAAGCTTCGAACCACCGGGTGCTTCAAGTTGTACGGAAATTTTATTTGTGATTAATCATTTATATTTTCAAGTGAAAAATTTCAGAACGTTTCGAAACAGAATTTATTACCAGCAGTCTCCATAATATTAATTTCGAATCAATGGATAGTTAGTAGGCCATTCGATGTTTGTAAAACGAAGGAAGTGGACCCGAATTTTTAGTTAGCAGTGTACTTTTTTACCCAGGTGTTTTGCTGCAAATATTTTTTTATCCTCCAGGAATACAAATTACAAATTTTCTAACAACATTTTGCTCTCCTTTTCGGCCTATTAGTATTTCAGACTGTGTATAAAATATTTTTATGAAATATGTATCGTTAGACATTTATTGCTTATTTTCCTATATGCTGTTTTTCTCCTTTGTGTAGAATGAAATGCATAAAAATTCTTAATTATTTACATGTCACGATTCTTCTGTACAAAGTCAACCCAATAATGGAACTTCGATGTATCCAATTACTTGAAAAGGAGGGATGATTTTCTTAAAGGAGTGACGAAATTCTCGGGAAGTTCAAACATAATTAGGTTATAAAGGTGACTAGCCAAAGAGATCAAACTTGCTAAAGACTTAACTATACTGCATTTCGGCATTACCTTTCTAAGAGGTTGAGGATGTAGTGTGTACTATGAAGCGTATCCTATAGCTGAAGGTATAATATCCTAAAATCTTGTGAAACAATATACTAGAAGATATATTTGATATTATAACTAGAATGTAATATATATTTGCCTAATCGTTTAACTAATTAAAAAGCTAGGTGTTCAAGAGATAATGAATTTAATATAATATTAATTCAAATATGGCTGACCAAATTAATGGTTTTGTTTCTAACTAAAAAGTAATATTTTTTCCAATCCAGAATATATTTTGGTATTTGATTTATTGCAAGATTGCCAATATTTATTTTATGGTAAGGTCTGTCCATAATTTTGCTTGAAAATTTAACGCAAAATCATTGATTATTTAGTAAGTAAAGCGGAAGCTACTAAGGTACACGAGTGTTTTTTTAAGCGTTACAAATGTTAGCTGTGCAAACTAGTTGGAAAGTTGGAAAGTTCATTTTAAAAATGTTGTTTGAAAGGTTACATGGAAAAAACAAGAAAACACAAAATTCTTGAGACCAGAAGGCGGCTTCCTCACTTTTGGTTCTTTTCTTGAGATAAGTTGCTGCAGCACGACGTGGATAGAGTGGTGATTGTAAATAACTAATTAATTGCCTCCCTGGATCTCTTTTACAAGCAATCTTTATTTAAGCCCCTTTGTGTCCCAATTAAATGAAGCGCCAGGTTATTATTTAAATGTTTCAAAATTACACTGAACAGTTTATTAAACTATTGGAATGTAAACCCTTCAAGCAGGTGTCTACTTTTTCTATATTATTTAATACACTTCTGCATTTTGAATACGCAGATTTTATAGTAAAATTATAAATCGAAACGATTAATGCATTGTGTAATAGACTTTTCGGTATTTAACAAGAAATTACTATTGTCTCTTACTGAAAAACCAATGTTACTATTTGACCAATTCAATATTTCTAATCTAATAACGCTATTAAAGCAACTGTCCCGCCCGCAATTTTTAAACGAATTCTAATAACATCTAACGTCAAAAAGTATTAACCACAATTTACGGTTCACGTAATTACATAAACCTGCGTACATGTTCGTGAGCTACAAATTAATTTCAGCTCCGAAGTACCACAATTCCCTAACAGAACATTGTATGCATTTCATTAGTTTCCTTTGACATTACAATTTTCTTGTGACAATAATCACAACACCCGAACAAACTTACATTATCGATAAACTAACACAACTCTACATTCAGATTTAACCTTACACGCAATTACTAGACCAAACTCTCCTAACACAAGACACACCCTGTCCATCTCAATTCACGCAAGCAAGTTTGCACAACCAGACAACCAGCTACGTGTACCTACATTTTTACCCACATCACGATCTCCAGCAAGCTCGTCCCTTCGATTCCATACTCGTACTTCCCAGCCGACCCTCCAAGTAACGTTCCATTCTCCGGCACAAGACAGCCGCTGTACCACTCGAAGAAGGGGAGGACACCCCCAACTGCCACTGGATCCATTCGCTGAATTATACGATCCAGCCTTTAACTTTAATAATACATACAATTAGATGCACTCGGTAAACCATGAAACCGTTTCGTTCGCCAACGGCCGACGAGAGAGATCCCTTTCGTCGTGGCGGATAGCAGGAAGTCAAACCCAGCACCTCTTCACCGCCATTTTCGCTGTACATTCCACTCGACTTCCTCTTCGGTGCTTTAACGCGTTATTCCCTTGGTGGCCAGCCATCCTCAGGGATAACAGTAACGGCCCTTCGGAGTCGCGCCTGCACTAGTCACATCTCATCCGCGTCTGCAGGAAAATTCAAAGTCTGTCGGTGACGGAACAGAGAGGATATACCATACCCCTGGTCTTGGCGTCGCGACGCCTCACGGGGTCTATCTTTCGGGCGATGGTCTCGACCCTGGTATCCCATGGCAACTAAACTGACGCGTGTATACACTCGCGTGCGGCTGTGATCGTTATTGCGAATAGCTGGACTCTCTGCTAGGCCTGTAACGAAAAATGCGTCGCAACGTCGACGTTGGGGACGTAGGTATTCGCGACGCTCGTGGGAAATCCGACCACGGTCATGATATTCCACTGTGTTTTTAGACTCACCTTTGACTATTGTCTAGTTTCATCCCGTGTCACGTTGCGTGCGTTCCTCTTTGGTTTTGTTTTGCGACAGACGCGGCGGTGCAGATCTGGTCATGTGAATATGTATGGAATTTGCAGTTTGATGGTTACCCCGTTGGTATATCAAAGTTACAGGGAAGCGCCAAATATGTTTTAGAGGGTAAAACTTACATAGAAGTCAAATCGCTGATTTACGATAAAAAAAAGTGGATGCTTTCGATATGCCAATATATACCTAAAGGTATATAATAAATTTGCTTTACAAACTAAACTACCAGGCAATGCACACATTATAACTGTGCTTCGTATAATTCCTACGCCACACTTACACACCCTTCAAATACCACACTGGTACTTCAAAAATTACACTGCAATTAAAAATCCTTTACAAACGCCAAGGTACAACTAACATGTACATATCACGTTGCCTGTCGATTCAAATTAAGATCCACGCTTGAAGTACAAAGTTCTCCAATGCAATATTCGCTCATTTACAAAGAACCTCAATGTGTTCAATTGTCACACGACGTCGGCGTACAATATATAATTTTGTTTCAGCAGTTAAGAATTATCGCATTATGTATCTCTAAAAAGAAATCTGCTAGATTTTCCCTCCAACGAACTCGTTTCTATACCCAATCGTCCGCGAATTAGTTGCGGCTAGTTACAAAGAATGAACACGAAAGTGTCAGTCAGAGGCAGAGATCGGACGTTTTACGGAAGTTTTCCTAGGAAAGTGTTCTCGAGAGGCCTTGAAAGAAGGGACAACTTTCCACTGACCATACGGGATGTAAATTGCAGCTGGAGCAAGAAGTCGATCGGGGACGCGCTCTTGCTTTTTCTCCCTGATTTCTGGTCATACAGTGAGAACGATTCGTACACGATGAAAAAACCGATAGTTACTTCCATGATTTCTTTTTTTTGTGACCGATTTTCTCGAACTCGAGGACCCCCACGATAGAGCTCTCTTTATTGGTACACAGGGAACAATTGATAACGTTTATGAAAGAGCTCGATGGGCATAGGATCACTTCGAAAATACTCGGTAAATAACGGAGAAGATGCTTCACTCGATTCGACAAACTCTTATATTTATTGTATATTAAGCCAGTTATTGAAACTCGAGTCTCTGGGTAGTTACTTGCGTTACTCGATACCAGAGGAATGGTTTCAGTTTTGTCGAGATTATGGTGAAACATCGGGTATTTAGTAAAATGGTATTATTGAAAGGGGGGATTTGATGCGTTTTTGATTCTTACTGATGGAATAATTATGAATATATATGAGTAAATAATAGATTTGTTGGTGGTACTTTCTATTTATTAAAGTGGAAGGCTCATTGTGGAATAGAAAAGATATTCAAATTACGTTTTCTAGACCAGGTATGATAATTCCTTTGGTTTCTGAAGGCGTCGAATTCTCGCTAAATTAAGCACAACTTTATCTTAAGTGTGATTGTTGGCAATCATCAGTCACTTTCAATTCACTTGAATCTTTGTAATCACATTTCTGTAGAGTGATCAGCGCTAAAACGATTAAACTCCCGTCGCCGGAAGTAGGAAGAAAGGCCACAGACGAGGAAAACAAAGAGCTGACATTTATCGATCAGCAGTCTCTGGCGATCCAATCATTTGTGAATGTTTCACACGAACATACATATTATTAAAAAATTAGTGGTCAATGTATTCGTTTATGCCAATCGCTGTATTTTTATATATTATGTTAGAATATTCGAGGTAGAAGATCGGCCGAGGCGGGCCATGTGCATTTTGCCGATGCACGTTGTCTCTGTCTAGCGTAGCTTTCATTTGGAGCGAACCCTAAAATGGTTAAAAAAGGGCCATGGTGACATAGGCGTCCTCACGACCAACGCCTTTGCCAAGGAAAGGCATTCTTGTATAGACTACGTTCGAGAAAGCACAGTTTTAATAAACACCTTTTAACCTTTTAACATATACACGCCTACAAAATCATTGTAATAAGTAATACCTAATCGAGACAGAGAGACTCCTCTCCGTTCGATTATCTTACAATTATGAACGAAATCAGAATATGTATTACTTTTTTTAGTAATAAAATTTGATATTTTTCTCTCTTTTTTGCCATCAATCTAAAATATATGTTTGATAGATGAAATGTCTGGGAAATGAGAAATGGAATAAAAAAAGAAAAATCATATAAACAATTTAAATATCAAATATTGTGAAAGAAAAGCCCGCAACGCAGTGGCAAACTAAAATGGAGAATTTAAATAGAATTTAAATAAAATATTTTGTTACATCGAAAAGTAATCTTCGAATTTAGTTTCCAATGAACCGCGTTCAACAAGTATTTGGACAGGTTAATACATATACGCAGTGACACTTTTGAAAGCGATTCACATAATTACGCGATTCATTAAATTTAAATCTCTGCAACAAATTGTTAACGATAAGAGTGGTAATTGGTAGAAACTTTCGCGTCTCGTATAGATTCAATTATCGATTTCATTACTATCGCTGTTCGTTTCCGTTACACCGATTACCAGGTATCGAACGGTTCACCGATACCACTTCTGCCTGTTCAATTTGTGAAAAGCAATATCAGAACTCGGGGACGCCTGCGATTCGCCGAAATAAGATCAGATACGCGTTTATACGAATTTGATTGATCCCAAGTGTCCAATTCGCCATCAGGCGCCGACGACAAAATGTTCGTCAAAGTATTTCAGGCCATTTTATGTCTCTACGTTCATTTGCATTTTTATGGGATCGATGAAGTCCGTGAAACGGGTTCACGCGACGGTATATCGCGCAATTATTGCGCGTCGTTGGGAAAATAGCAGACGGTCGGTAACCACGTATACGTTTATAGTTTTACTGGACACGTGTATCGCAATCGTAAAGGCAGAAACACCACGGGGGAATCGTTCGCTTCGAATCCACTTCCTTCTGACCCATGAACCGTTTAAAAAAGAAAAGAAGAAAAGCTATCACAGACACTCGGTTACTTTCCAAGTATGTACGCTGTTTGACTTACTTCCGTGTAGGTTCACGTAAACGTCTATTAGATGATTGTGCTTCGTTGAAAATTCACAACGTACACGTGTCACTGTTTAATAGTATTTAGTGTGTACTTATGTATGTATTTGGCATAATTTTCATAGTGATGTTAAAATGAAAGGTGTCTGGTACAAAATATAAATGATAAAATAAAATTGATAAATGATGCTAAGGTAATTTAATATTTGTAATTATATTGTATTCTATTATTTAATCGAAGGTGTAGAATATTTATATTGTAAGAAGGTAAAATTGCAGATATTATATTTTAAGTATAACTATAGAGATTAATTAGATGCAATACATTGCAAACATCATATTCCTTTGCCAAATAGGTAGCCAATGCAGCTTCTTTATAGATAATTAAAACAAGTCGGAATGTACTGTGCGCTTAAACATAAATGTGTTACTTAAGATTAATGAAACAAAACGGGCGTGCGAGATCGAGATTAATATAATAACTTTAAATTCGATAATAAATTACCAAAACTGTCCGACAGCCTTATTTGTTTATCTATTAACACTGTAGAATAACTGCAACGAATACAAGCAATAATAATTTCACGTCTTTCGCAATACAAGTCGCGCAAATAACTCGTCGATTACAAAAAATGTGAACTATTTTCAGACAGAGCACGTTTTGTAACCATTTAATCAAATATTTGTAGACCTACGTTCTCATAATATCTGTTTAGGGATGAATCGGCATGCATTCGAATGGTTTAGCCTTTGGACGTTTACCTAGATTCAAAGAGAACCCTTTGAACCGGTTTCCGGAGAGATCGATCGATCTCGCAGTCCGTTTTGATCGGCACGCGGCGTTGGGCTCGTTCGTCTGATTTCGAAGCCGTGAAAAGCTTTGAACGAACGTTTCTGTGATTATAACGCGAGCACCAAAAGGCCGTCCTGTTTTTTGGCTGCAAGCCTTCTATCGAACTCATCTTTCGCGGTATGACTCCCGTCATGCGGTTACGTTTTAGCAGCGATCAGGTCGTTTTTGTAAAGACGTGCGTGCACACGCAAATCATCGAGCATTAGAACAAATGATTTTTCATTTTCCCTGCAAATTGAAAATTACGTTACTTGTATCTTCACTGTGGAGTATAATATTTTTTGGGGAATCTGTTTTGTAATATACAGTACATTTATAGTAGGTAATTGTATTTATTATTTTTTAATGAATCACATTCGTTGTCAGTAGTGTAAGAAAAAAGAATTGCATATATAGAATGAACTGATCTTTAGAGGTGGAGAATTTTGTTACAATTGGCGCCATTAAGATATTTTGAAATACAAATTTTTGTCACGAAAACAACAAAAGTCTACCGTAAAGCTTTTAGAAATTTTTAAACTATAAATATATTTTATCACGTATATTGAAGTTCTGTGAACTGAAACTACACTTCATGGAAATGTCGAATTTTGTTAATATATTCCGTGAAAAATATTGAATGACGTACGGTGCACAAAATTCACAGAATAAAACTTAAATTAAGTCTTAACATTAGGAGAAAAAAAAATCTAATATGATGTTCCATTTAAAATTAAATCCACATTAATTCCTGTTAACTATGTGTATTTATACATATAGTGCAATTCCAATCACCGTTGCAACTAAATCTATAATGTTAAACGTGTTAATTCATTGGCATTAATTTTAAATACGTATCACCGAATTAAACTGAAACGTAATAAAACTTCCTATAATTTTTACCTTATTACACATACGTATGTATGTTCCAATACTTAAGCACACGATAAAAAATCATTTCACCCGTAGGAAATGAAAGAAACGATACACCCGAGACATCGTCCAGAAAATAGAAATATAATTCCATGAATAAAATGATAACCTATGCACCTACGATCAATTGCTGTAAAACAAACTACCCCGTGTGTGTCGCACGCTACTCAAAGCCTAACTACTGTGCACAACTTTCACACCTTTCCGCCGATGCTATCAATTTGACCTTCGCCCAAACAAAGAGACAATAATGTACAGCGAAGCACGCCCTGGCTGGATTAAATCGTAATCACTTTAATAACAATGTTTGGCGGTCTACGCGGCGACTAATTACCGTGCACCCTCGTTGATACTCCTTAAACAATCGTCGCGCGTTTTGTATGGGGACAAGCGGCTTCGTGCAGTTATTAATAGCGGCAAATTACACATCGGCCGTGTAAATAACTTCTCCCATAGATATCGCCGAGTGTAAATTACCATTAAGCCGATTACAAAAGCTGTCCCGCCGATCGAACGCGACTTCCGTCTCTTCACTGTACTCTTACCACCCGCCACAACACCGTCGCCACCCCATTTCCTGATCAACGAACACAATTAATCTTAACGACTATAATCGTCAACGTGATTTCGATCAGACGGTGCGACGAACATCCAACGATAATCTTTGTCCCACTCGTTTTAATCGACGCTGTTTTACGACCCGAAAACACGCTCGTGTCTCTTTGTTTTCCATGGCTCAACAAGCCCTGGGGTTAAGCCGCGGATGTCGATGAAAACCTGGTCGACGCAGGCTTTATCGAGGCTAATCTTGTTGTCCGTTTATGAATGATGAAGCGATTGGCACGCACCAAGTCTGCTTCAGCATTATTCAAGACGAGCGTAATACGATTTTAACGGGGTGGTTCGATCCGCTTACGGCACAGCGGTTCGTGCCGCTCGCTGCTGGAATTGAAATGTATCGAGTTAAATCGAATAGTACGATGGAGGTGCCGGATCGATCGATTTGTTTGAGCAACAGCAGAGAATTGGAACGGTCGCTTGGAAAATTCATCGACCGCTGTTCTTGCGATTCGATTGGTCGCAGTGACGCTTTTTTGCTTTCGTTTAATCTAGCCATCCACGGGAATGGGGTCGACACTGAATTGGAGAGGGGTGAGTTATAAAATAAACGAGGCAATGGTTTTTATTTTTAAAGCATTTCTGACTTACACTGGTGTGTGTTGCACCGGGTGATATCATTATTTGAGTACATAACGCATCCCTGAAATATTTTGTCCTAATTGTATGATAATTGTATCTCGCTATAAATTCGTCATAACTTGCATGTGCAAATTTTACACTTTTCATGACACCTTTACTCCGTAAAAAAATTATTTAACGGTTAAACTTAACTCTAAAGTAAACGCCAATAGGTGCGACAGAACGAAAGAATTTTTATTCTTCATTATAGTCTGTCTGCAGTTAAAATTCAATTCCGAATTTCTATAATTCGCCGAATATTAACGAAATAGGAGTAATATTAAATAGTAATATTATTTCATGATTTCTTCTATTACAAAAATATACGTACGTCAATTCGGGCACAATGATGAATATAAGTATATCTGTGTTAAGCCGTATCATTCCGTAAATCGACCGAAATATACAACGAAATCGGTCGTTAGCTCTTACGCTTTGCTGGAAATAAAAAGGGGTTCGATGGAAAGTTGAAAGGCTACGCGAGAAGCGGAACGATGGTCCTGGAATAGTTTCGAAAATGTTTCGTAGCGATTTTTTGTTCCTTTTTTGTTAGAGGCGGAGAGAAAAAAGCGTGATGGGCAAAGCGGAGGGGGAACATCGCGGCTGAAACTTTCGAAAAAATGTCGAAAAACGAAAAGGTTGAACGTCGACGAAAAGTAAACCGGTTGGTTTTCGCGCTGGAAAAATTACGGGCAGCTATACCGCGTAAATGAACCGGGACTTTTTACGGTCCTCTTTTCTTGCTTGACCGACTTCGAGACTTTTCAGAAGCATACATATATCAGTACGTACCAAAGAAAGAGCTCGATAACGAAGACCTCAGGGTTCAGGGAACAATTCGCCGCGGCCTCGGTATCCCCTATTTTTTACCACGTCACGTCCACAAACGACAGGTTACCTTAAGAAGAAACCGTTTTGTCGTTAAGTGAATGGTAATTCAATGGTGTCTGGATTCAGTTTATTATCCGCGAGTGATGGTTATCAAATAGTTTTTTTTTTAACGCGTTTAACTATTTTTGCTTGAAGACTACATTTCTATGTACCTTTTCGGAGGCCATTTGTGCAGTTATCCTTTTTAATACAGATGCTACATTTTTAACGGAAAAGCTGATTTTCTGTCGAGTTATTATTTTTTGCGTGTTTCGACAAATGCTAATTGGAGCTGGCGTGCCAGGTTAGACAAATGTTATTTATATGGTTTTATGATTAAATGTTCCTTCATATTTTGTTCACTGTCATTATATCGATCTCTTCAAGCAGAGCTGACCTAGTTATCTAGAATTATAAATTAAAACATTCAAACGAAACGATTTCCAATTAAAGTTATTCTAATTAATAATTCAGCATACTATTATTGACCTGTTTAATATTTATTTTAACTATCATAATTAATACCTACATGATACAGTATTTACTGCCCTATTATATTTTAACAAAGTTAATTCTTTATTGGTATTTTTAATAACTACTATTGTATCCGTGCTAAATTATACTCAGTAATTAGTTTATTTCATACAATGGAGTTAGAAATTGCACTTTCTCAATGACAATTTCATAATTACCACCTAAACGAGACACTCTGTAATAAACTTTTGATACAATTATTCTTTTAACTTTCGCGGTCGTATGTGGTACATTTTTGCGTCCGCTCCGAAAAACAAGTAACACACATTTCGCCTCTTTTCCAGTCGTTAGCGGGGATGTAATCCCAAATTACTTATTAGGATTCCCCTCGATCGCCACAAAAGCGAGGAAACTGTATGCACCTGATGCAAAAGTTTCTTAAAGCCATCGAAACTCGTTACACTCGCTACTAACTCTCTCAACACTTTGCAGAACGAAAATTGTTCGGAGAGAAACATCGTGAGAAATGAATCGAATCTACACGCACCACGTCACAGATCCACCAACGCACAGATGTGACGCATAATATACTTTCAATTTCGATATTATTCGCCTCGCATTTGCCCACTTCAGTCTGCCTCGCGTTTCGCGTTTCTGAGTTGTGCATGTCTGTACAACTGGAACTAAATGTTGTAGATCACAGGAAATTTTCATGCTTGCATCTCCAACAGTAGACGGAAACTAGGTTGAACTAACGAACCGCGTATATGCACCCCGTAATCGAATCATACTTGGGGATCATGCAATGCTGTTTCTACAGGTTCTTCGATTCCAAACGAAACAGCAAACATAGTTGCAGAACAGACGTTCGTCCGCCGATACCGCAATCAGGCGAAGATTATTTTTATCGGCTCTATGGGACTTGTAATTTTTTCTCGAACCACGTGGTAACGTAAATATAAAACAGTAAATTCGGTAGGAAAGCAGCAGTACGATTACATTGTCGATTTATACGAGTTCCTACCCGTATGCGTAATGATTGACTTTTGATCAAAAGTTTAGCGAATTCGGTCCCAGCGAAATTGCCGACCTGTTTCGTTCAATAGAAATTGATAGTACGTGCATGTAAACGGGACGTGCAACGTTTCATCATTGGAAAATTAAAGGGCCATTCACTGTGCAACAAAGGTTCTTTCGACAACCGGAAATCATTGTTTCGGCTGGTATTGTCCGTCGTGGATAAAGATCACTTTTTTACTGAAAGATTGTTTCCCACTCGCGTCAAGTACTCCACACGAAAGTGTCACAGGTGTTTAGACCATCGGGTATAATGATTAATGATAGAGTTTTTTCTTGATAATCCTGGTCTTGTCAATCTTGCAGTTGCTTATTGGTAGAAAGGAAGGTAACTCATGTTCTATGTTTAACAAATATTTTCAAACCCATTCTAATACAATTATGAAGCGATACCTTTGATTATTTATTGTAAAATAATTGAATATCAAATGAATATAGATTCCCCAATTGTGTCAGGATGTCCTACTTTCGTGAGCAACTGTATATACAACATCGTGAGACACTCAATATGATGTTATTATACATAATGTTCAAGAGTAACCATGATGCTGATACTCAAAGTTTTCGGGAGTGCTATGTAGGCATAATTTTATGGTAACGAATGCGGTAAATCAAAACTATCATAAAATTTTGCGATAAATTAAGGACTCAGCTTTTATGAGACGCTGAAACACGAATAACTCTTGCTTTAAAGTGTCGCGTTAAATATTGATGGAATTATGCTAGATGCATTATTTACGACATATTGAGCTTAATTTATTACGCACCACGTTTATTACATTTTCTTACAAATCGCTGTGTATAAAACGGTTATACTATTTAAAGCACCTATCAATCTGTAAACCGAAGTCGAAAATCGTTACGAAAACTCATTTTTAATCCAGTAAAAAATATATTATCTTTATGTACAAAACACAGCAATTGTAATTAAATGACAGAAAAACTTATTTACAAAGATATATTTAAAAACATATTCGACCCCGGAAATATTTTACGCGGTAATTTTTTCGAGCACATTAAATAATTAATTACTGGATTTTCGAAATTTCTATATTGATAACTTGTATTAGTAGAAGTTCATCAATAGAATATTAGTAGAAGAATATCTAAATGCTTTATGCCCTACAGTTCAATTCCCACGAGCTAATGTCACATATGTATCTTCTTACGATGGTGTTTGTATTTAGAGCATGTTTTTCAGAAAATATGTGGTGTGCGCAGTTCATAAATAAACCGGTTCTCTGAGTGGTACACGTTATAAAGATGTTGCGTTAGATTTAATAGGCTGCTCTCGACAAAGGAGCCGCACTCGGTCTCCTTTAATATCAGTATAAGCACATTTCAACTACCCTGACTTTATCGAAAATAGTGTGTGTTTGAGAAGATATATAAGATCACGAAAGAGACTGTTGCGGAAATATAAATCAGTCGATGGGCGACAGCCGTGATGTACGAATTCATTCTACGTTTCTCTTTTTCCCTTTTTCTATCTCGTTTTTGTTATCAGTTATTCATCGTAGGAACTACTTTGAATTTATTGTAGCAGCCAATTTTTATTCCACTATCTGCGTTATATGAATTTAACATTCGTTCATTCGCGTAGAAAATATAAAAATTATGGCATCGCACTTTTATGGGCGTCGCTGCGATATGTATATGTATGAGACTTTTAACTGCGTTTGCTAAAATATATTGACCAGCAATAATTTTGACACGTACAATAAATAAGCCTTTAGTTTTTTGGTAGCAAAAATATTAACCCGATTAATCAGGATTTGAAGATGTATATATATGAAAAAGCAATCTAGCAATGTTTAATAAAATGATTAGAAGTATTATATGCAATAGAATCTTTACAAACGAAGATAATATTTCTTTTAATCATTCTTGAAATGACTTTCATCTGTTCCTTTAGGTGCATGAAATGCAAAATGCAAAATAATTGAAACTGCAGATGGAAACGTTTTTGAAAGTTTTAACAATATTTGTATCCATTATATTTTATCGTCAGGAACCAATTACACAGTTTCAACACAGTTTTATAAACTTGCATCAGTTTCAACAGTTTGATGAAAGAATTACAGTGTCGCGGCTGGTAAATTAACGACCACAATTGTTATGCTTTACGGAAAAAATGTATCACGAAGATGAATGATCAACGTTTCGTTATTTAGTATGAAAATTATGATAGATAGACAGTTTTAATGCAATTTTCTCTTGCACCGTACAAAGCTGTTCTGAAAAATAAATCATATTGAACATGCTACGCAGCTGGATGGCTACAAATATTACGAAACCTACAATGTACCACAATTATTAATGGCTCAACTTGCATCTTATAAAAATAAACTTCCTATCTAAAAACGGGCTATATAAACTGGAGTCTAATATGTTTGTCCGATCAAACATCGAGGGAAGTGATTTACGTAACTGTAAATTCTGCAGAAGATTGCAGGACCAATGACTTTTCTTATGACTTTGTTATTTTACAATTTCCTAAAAATAAACGAAAGGAGCACACAATGTAACATTGATCTTTTCATAAATCTTTCATGGATCTAGCGGCAGGATAACAGGTCGGCAGGATCTAGCATGGATCTAGGATCTACCTTTCATATTATCATACAAGCACACAATCGAATTCAAATTTGCAAACACTAAAACATACCACTTCAATGTTATCCATCTTATCTAATTAATTTGCCCCATTCTCTGCCTTTTCCGAATACAAAATATCGAAACACTTGTCGCGCTCCTTTTTTCCAAATTCAATTCGTCTCTACCATACATACACATAACCAGCAGTCGAACGGCGAAACTCCCCAAATATCCTAAAAACTCAACGATCTACGCACTCTCGCAATCAGTCCTAGGGTGGTGAAGCCACATGACAAACTTCCATTACACGTAATCGTGCGAATCACGAATGGGGCACGCCTCGCCTAGGAATTATTGCGGAGTATTTACGATTCGAACAAGCGTAACCGTGTATCACGTGGGAGTACAATAAATCGTCTAATCTAGGAGTCAACTCAATTCTAGCGCGGCGAACCAGTAGAAACAGCCTGTGTGTACACGGACATATTATTTACCGCGGCGCGGCGTTTGTGTTTGCGTTTGCTCGTTCTCCCTGCACGGTCTCTTGAACGTTCCAACCGCGATACTTTGCCGGGGAAAAATCTATATTATTGCTATATCCTTGGCGGGTTGCGGCCACGTTAACGCAAACACTCGGCGCAGGAGCCGAAAATACTGCGATGGCAACGGTGTTGCGAGGCGACGCGAGGCGAGGTGCTTTGGGAATTTCGACGAGCGGTCGAGGGAAAATACGCCTCGGACGACTCGGGGCTCGTGTCTGCATTATTCTTTTACGCCCCGTTTGTGTTTAATGAGTCGAATGAACGTGGCATGCGGCAATTTGCGGGTTCGGATCGCTCAGCTTCTGGCCCGTTCACGCGAGCAGAAACACGGATAGTAGTTAGCGGTAACAGGTCAAGTAGCGGGCTTTTGTGAAATTAATGAAAGGTGTTCAGGTGCGAGAGCAAGGACTGGCGTACAAACCGGGAAAAGGCAAAGACCGTGTTCGTATTTCCAAGTCTCACGTGCTCCGCCTTTCTGTCGTTTTTTTGTTTGTTTTTCCATGTTTTTCATCTTTTCTTCCGTTTTTTCAAACCCGCTTAATTCTGCCCGCCTTTCTTCGCTCGAGCACTTCAACGTTCAAACGCACGGACGCGGAAAATCTACCTTATTTCTGGAGCCCGTTTTCTATGGCGCATTAACGATTACGTTTGGGCGTGTATTACGATATTTCTCGCTGCCTGTTTCATCGCGATTTTTCTGCTTTTCTGAATCTGGTCGTAGCGAGTGCAATGATATTGTTAAAGTGGTAATGGCAAGATGGATATGGCAGCAGCGTTTGAAGATGTTAAAAATGAATTAGGGTTTGAATAATGATATTTATTGGTATACGTGAACGTGAATACTGTCATTATTAAACGCATCAATGTATAGGATACATTAGAGTAAATTTGGACAAGCATTTCCTGTAACAAAGTTCCATTTATGCTCTCTGTATATAATACTACTATACATTAAATATATTACACAAGAATTATTTGGAAATTTTAATAATTATTATTAATAACACCTATTACAAACAAAAAAGTACATACTATTATAGTACTATTATACTATACTATAAAAGTACTATTCACCGCCTTAAAAATTCACCTTTTTCCCTGTCTCGCCCCTGTTCTACCTGTAACCAAAAATATGCCCCAATTACATAATTCACGTCGCATAAGAATCTTATTCATCTCAATTTATCCTATCCAACGAATTATGTAAAGCCTGCATACTTAACGAACCTCCAAAAAACATTTATACAATATCAAACATTCAAGAGAAATCGGCGAATCGCTTGAAATTCAATGGGCACGTAACACAGTGAACCAGACGACCCACAATATTCCAGGTTCACTCTAAAAACCGCGTCTATTCCCCGGCAATTTATTCGCCCGATTGGTAACGATCGACAAACTGAATTGGGTCCCGTATCCATTATGGCATACTTGTCCGCGCGAATAAAATGCCCCAGACGCCAGACTGCTCGTAGTGAATAATGCGTGGCCCCGCGATGCGTAAATTGGCTCGATTCGCGATTGCGCAGAAACAGTACATGCACTTCCGAGCTTAATGCCGTTTCGTTTGAACGAGGAGAATCGGGAAAGCGAACGGGATAGGAGATCGTCTACGAACTCGCGAGGCCCCATAATAGGAATAAAGAGAGGGGCGTATGGAATGAGGGGGGCTCGGGAAAGGAGGACGAAATAAATTAAATCGGCACGATTCAAAGAACGTGGCTGGTGATCGTACGGCACGCCGTGCCACGGCGCGGCTTGAGGATTAATTAATTAAACCGATATTGCGAGGGCCGTCGTTGTTCGATTCTTCGAAAGTCTCGTAAATATTTATCGGCCCCGGTTTATGGCCACGTCGCCTCCATAAACTGCTCCGCTGCGTCGCGGCAACCCTTTTCCTTGGTGGCGTGTCGGTGCCACCAGTTGGTCCGAATGATTTTTTTTTTCTTGATTGGTTTGCTGACTACCGGCCAGCAGGTAAGTGTCGCTGCCTTTGCCGATGCGAAATATTTGTAGCCCGGTTTGCTTTGAGATTTACGAAAACTGATTCCTCCCTTCTTCCCTAAATCAGCTTTTTCTTCTTCTTTTGTCTCTCCTCGTTCGCTTTGCATCGGAATATTCATGCCTCGCACGCCACTGGGTACACTTTCCCGTCTCAATTCTTCGTCGCTTCTATTTGGAAACGAAATGATTAGTTGCTGAGAGCCCTTTGTGACGCCACTTTGGAGCACTGTAGGCTTCTATAACCTTGCAGATTACTTATTGGAAATCACGCTCTACTCCTTCTTTCGGAGGGTAAGATCTGTTCGGCGGCGATTTGTATGAAAATCGTGGGGTCGAGTTTATTTCATCGTAGTGGCGGGACGTCGTCGTGGTATGTGTTAAGGTGGTTCTGAATTAACGTGTCGATGTTTTGATCAAATGTTACGCGATTGGGGTGGATTGCTATCTTTGAGAATAAAAGTAGCGAATGGATTTTAAATTGATGTGCTTGTTTGGTTTATTTCGAGTGCAATATTTGTGGTGAAAGCTACAGAAGCGTTAATAGAAATGTGTAGCTACGAAAGACATAATTATTGGATTTAGTGGAATTTTTATTTTAAATTACAATTATCTACAAAACAAATTCGGAAACAGCGAAAATTAGGGTAAATAGTAAGGTAGTGTTGGTGTCTACCGAGCTTTATGGTAATATGAAACCCTATTTAAAGTCGAGTAGCCTATTATGTAAATAACTTTATTTTCCTTATCTGTGTATAATGTAATCGGCCTGTAATTGGAGCTATTTTCTGCGTCGCGCTTTTTTAACGATGATTTTGCGATTTGAAAGAATGACTTACTTAAGGTTTTTCCATGCAGAAACTTTATTATAATAATGATTCAACATTGCATTGCTGTAATTATTCAAAAAAATTTAAATAGCAAATATAAAAATTGTAATATTATTAGAATGTATGCATCTACTTGTCTATTATTTACGCGATAGTATAAACACCAAACCTTGAGCAAATATAATTTAGCTCCAGAATGTTCATTCCAATCAATTTTTCTAATAAAATCATTTCATCGTGCCTCGTTACGCATTTATTTCAGAATTG
Organism: Nomada ferruginata; assembly: GCA_963583965.1. NCBI lineage: Eukaryota > Metazoa > Arthropoda > Insecta > Hymenoptera > Apidae > Nomada > Nomada ferruginata. Next base: position 5,225,668 of record OY757216.1, read on the forward strand.
CTTATTTTAAAATGAAATAAGAATTTCTCCAAATACCTACGTACTATTTGTTTTTGTTATTACTCGCGCAGATGATTATGATTTTAATGTCAATAATAATTAATTTCGATTAGAATCCAGTGTGACATATTCGTATTATTGACAGTGATAAATATTTGAACAATACGATATTGTTCGTGACACATTGTGTACTTTTTATATTTGCAATTGTTTTGATAAAAAGATTTAAATGTTCAATACATTTTAGCTCGTAAATAAATAACGTCCACAACAGTCACACTTTTACAAGCGTACAAACATTAACATTTTCCTGTTGGGAAAAATACATCGTTTTACTATTGTAAAACGAATTATTATTCGTTTGTAGAAATAGTCGCAATGGTTATTGTACTCGTAGCACGAGACGTACAATTATCCGTAACCATTATTAATCGGGCTCGTGTCGAAATCTCCGCTTGATTCAGGTATGTTGCTCTGTAATCGGATTTAACCGGGGCTGGACGAGACGAATTTAAAGCCGTAAGTGGGAAAATACGAGGATATAGAAGGCCCCCTTGTCCTCCTCGTTTCTAGGATTACATCACACGATGGCGTTCTACATTCTCTGAGAGTAACGCTTATAAATCCGCGTCTTCTTAGCGGTGATTGTTCACTGATAAAAGGTAGTTCTTTTTAATGAAGAACGTTTCTCTTTTTGGATACGAGACTTTGATACGGTTTTTACTGAAAATTGTTTATCGTATACAGTTGTACATTTCTGACATACCTACTATGCCAGTTTTTATTAGTAATAATTTATAAGCTACCGATCTTTCCTCATTTCAAGGACTGAATACAAAGTTTCTTGCATATTTCAAATGTGATATTATTTCATAAAATTAGTTGGTTAAAAATATTTCTAAGGATTCGAACTGTACATTGTAAGTCAGTAGCCCTTTTTTTAATACAAAAAGAAACATTTGTAAGACTGGTTTTTACTAAAACCAAGCTATTACTCTGACTCGCGTTTATTAACGGGATACGTTATATACATGTATAGATATTCTACAATATTCCGAGGATCGCTATGCGTTTGCTCTATGCAATGGCTTTCCCAAGAATGCCCCGACGCTGCATCCTTGCCGTCTTGAAGGCGGGCTCCTCGGTCCCACGTCGCAGCGCCTTCAAGGGCCTCTTTTTGGCACCCCCAACGTTTCCTGTCCCGCTCGCCTATCGGCCTCGTGGTGACCGTTGCCAGATGGGCGGCCAGGCGCTCCGAACCCTCGAGTATTCTTACACATTATTCGTTTTATTTAATTTCTTTGAACTATTATTGATGTAAATTGTAATATTTTAATTGTCAGCGATTACTGAAAAGTATTACACTATGAAGTATACGTTGAAAATATTACAGATATGTAAATACGATGTCATTCGAGACAAAAATTCTAATGAGCGGCAAAATTAATTCCAAATGAAAATCATTCGTTTTACATATTTGAAGCATTTTGCATTCTTATTCATATTCAGCAACGTAATTTATACGACATAAAATATTTTCAAATTCATCTGCATTCTTATTAATCCGGTAATTCTTGCTGGAATCGAGCTGAAATAATGGAATCGAGCAAAGTTTCGTTTCAAATATACATGCATATACGTATATGTATATATATTTCATATAATGGATAAATTCTATATGAACGTATAAAGCAGTCATCAAGTAATCCCGAACAAAGTCGTTTATATACACACGACTACCCCATACCCTTCTCCAATGATAAAGGGATAAATACAAAATAAAATACAAACACTCGATGCATTCTGATTTATTTATATTTATTCAGATCCGATATATTTGTTACAGTAATATAAAAAATACAATCAAACCCACTGTAGCAGTGAATATTTCCGAAGAATCTGGGAAGGGAGAACTGCATTCGACGGAACGATACGATACAAAAAACGAAAAGAAGGAAAACACAAAAAAGAATCTTTTCAACAATACTGTTTCTCATTCTCAAGTATGTATGTACTTCGTTCTCCGTAGAGGAACAGTTCTCATTGAAAAGCGAGTACCTACCTCGTAAAATTCGCAGCAACTGATTTCCATTTAAACAAGAATCACGAAATCCCTCAGCTAAATTCTATACGAAGATGTTTAAAGCAGGGACGATTTCCCAACGATCGTATAGGTAAAAATGAAACTTTCGCAATACCGCGATACATACAAGGATCGGAATGAAACTTTTATTGGGGCACGTGTAAGACCTTCCGCGGACAAAGGGTCGGTCGAAATATACATTATTTGAAGACGCTTTTTGAGAGGAAAACCTCGTTCGACCTCTTTGTCGAAATACTTTTACGTAAAACATGGAACCAAACACAGAGGGAAGAGGGTCAAGTATTAAAATTTCCGTAGCTTTACTCAACCCTGCAGAGAACTCGGCTTTTCGATTCGACGAAATTGTCGGGGATTCGTCAGGGTTGCTCGTCCGGAACGAAGTGCAGAAGGTGAACGACAAGGTCGAAGAGTAATTGCATGCGGCGTCGTCATTAGAAAATCTTCCTCGGTTAAACGAAAAATCGAAGCGCTGCAAGTTCGTCACGATTCAGGCACAATGAAAGAAAAACGAAACATAAATAAACAACTCAGCATTCTAATAGCAAATAGCATTCTAAAACGATTCATTCATTAAAGTATAATTGTTTATCGCTTCTTTTAAATACTCCCTTTATCTTTTTTTGGTTCCAAAGAAAGTATTCGTTGACAAAGTTATTTTGTTATTCTCTTGAAACAGCCGTGATCCATTTTTCTAGAGCTGTCTAATAAGTTCCTTGCTCTTCGTTCAAATTTATATATTATATATTATATATATTATATATGTATATGACAGTAGTTACCATTGGAAAGCTATTCTCTACAAATCTGACGCACTCCATAATAGAAAAACTCTATTTTTACTATTTTTTTTGCAGCGTTTACCAAAGATCGTACGTGTTAGAAGTGATTGCGAATAGATCATTGATATTTATTTTCCATTTTTATTGCTCACTAGACCTAGTTTCACCTATGTCGAATAGGAGTGATTCGATAGAAACGCGCTGGAAGAATAGGGTCGAACCTGACGTCGTGGAAGTTTCGGCTACTGTATCGATACCTCGATGACACGAAGGAAACGGATATTCGTTTAACCGGCGCGCTTTACTTTGTCGTAAATAGAATCGTAATAAACTTCTGTTGGTTAGCGCACTGTTCCGTTCGGTCCTGCTGTCATTCTATTTTTCGCATGTCCCGTGCATCGTTACAGAGTTGAGAGGCGATAATAAAATCGTAATTAAGTTTCCGCGGTTTCGTTTTAACGACGTGCCCACTGAAGGGGAAACCCATCGCGGGAAATAATGATTCAAATCGAGTATCTGTCAAGCTGAAAACAAAGTTACCATTACGAAGAAGCAGTTGTAGCGTTAATGAATTTTGTGTTGGTGCATTTTAGTTTTGAAAGCTCGGTTCACTTGGTTCTTAGCGTTATGGCGAATTGATTTCCCGCAGCTGCTGTATTTGATGTGATTGTTGTGGTGAATTGTTAGAATACAACTTCTACTAAAGGGGTAGAACAAATTGTTTAAACTATTATGAAAAAAACGAACGCAATCTGTTTTTCGTGGGGAATATATTGTTTTGTTAGTGCCACTGCAGTGGTGCGAATTTATAAGAATACATACTGTAGAAATTTGTGCTCGAAGAGAGGATGTTCTAAAGATATTAGTAGGTGTTGAAAACTGCGGGCAATTCAAAATTAAAAAAACGAACGTTAGGTTATCATAGGGAGTATATTTATAAAAATTGCAAAGCACATCGAGCGAAGAAACGTACTTTGTACGATACGTTCCCCGCTCGAAATTAAAATAACCATCCCGATGAAAGGCTGCGTGGCTTTGAAGGAAAACCAGGTCAATAAGATGTTTCATTTCTCGCCGATACTTTATCAAGTGTGTCGATCAACCTCGAAAATAAAGAATGCAAAAATAGAACTTTCTCATTTCAGCCATATTGCTATTGCTTATACTATCTCTGCTTCACCAAATATTATATATTCGAGTTTATTTTGAGATCCATCCTGCCATAGAAACGGAAGTGCAAACAACACCACGCGAACACTGAAATGCCTTTTAATTATCGATATTCATAAACTTGAACGATAAGCGACAATAAAATTCAAACGATTTGCCAGTCCGCGAGCAAACGTTTCGCATTTCAATTAATTAAAAATTCTCTTTCCCTTCTGCTTTTTTCCCTCAGAACAAAATAATATTTCGTCTAGATACTAATCGGGTAACTTGAAACGTTCTCGACGAATGCAACGAGGATAAAAAATAGGACATCCGTGTGTTCACGTTCGTCAATGCACAAATCCATATGCGGTAGAATTGAAACGAATGACATTACTGTCGTCAAATTCTAGAAGATTTCATCTCGTTCACTGGTACGCACAGTAGATAAACTAATAACGTTTCAACAATGGGAACATAGAAAACGTTGATAACGATGGACGGTCGAATTTAGGTCGAATTTCTAGCCGAATATCAGAAAAGACTTTTTGTTAGAGATGAGAAGAATTTGTCGGTGGATTTCCCCTGAAAGTGTCGAAAAAGCTTGTACACGAAAATATGTACTGTGATGTTTTGTGACCGGGAAGAATCTTTGCCACCTAGTAGTGTTCGTAGAATTTTGGCCGACTAACAATAAGTAGAAATGCTAACTCGCTTTTCGTGTCGCGTCTTTTCTGCATTAATGCGATGCGTTTCTTGAAAGTTCTTGGAAACGGGATGAAAGTTTCAGTGCACGGAACTTTAGTACGCGTGTATGCTGATTTTATTTCGTTCTTTGCTATCTTTAATTTCGTTTATACTACTGTGGGATTAAAAACATTGAATTGTGCAGTGCTTCTTTTGTACAGTATCTTTAACAAGTGTTAGTATATTCGAGAATAATTGGATGATCACGAATGAGTGGTATTTTATATTTTGTATCCATTTATTTTTCTATTGCATAACACTTGTCTTACAATTAATTTATTTATAAATGATTGGAATTTTTCGACAAATTTTTCGACAAATTTTTCTGAATTTGCAATATATTCCTAATAGAAAATTAATTACCGCTTTAATTGAAAAAGTAATTCTTATCTCACTGATGCATACACTACCATCGTTGTACTTTTTGGAACACTATCAACTAAATAGAAACAACAAGTACCCACATTTAGTGGGTAAAAGTTTCACAAATGCAGTAACGCGAATCCACCCATTTGTTCTATATTTGAATCGGATGCTCAATATTCATTTAAGGAGCATCAGTCGAGAACAAATTATCCTCTAATTGGAGTCTTGAAGCTTTCACAAACTGGATTGTTTGAATTCTGCTTCAAGGTGTTCGTGTTTAAGCCTAGTCCAGGTTCCCTAGTGTTCCAACGCTTCGCCAACGTTGCAGTTAGTTTGAATCAGGTATCACAGACGCGTTGATACGACGTCAGTGCATGTAATTATGTACTGCAATTACTTGGGCCTTATAAACTGAATGAAGAATTAAATTCGCGTAATTTGGACGGGGCATGAAAGACATCAGCTTTATGAAAATAGAATACTGCCACGTATAATAATACAGCAGCTGGGTTAAAATATGCATTAACCCTTTCGCTGCTAACGACCACTGCAGTGCTCTTGCACAGCCTTATTATATACGTCTGTACCCTAACCGGCATTACAGTAGTTTTTTGTAGATGTTATATTTTCCTACGATTTTTCGTAAGAGTTAAAGGAATTTGTACTCACATATTTCGTTTTTGGTCTTAAGACATATTTTTAAATCGAAACTTGTAATTCTATTATCTTAATCGTGATACTCGTTGTCAGAGATCATAGAAATGTAATATACATGGTTTCATTCAGTACCAACAACAAAAATAGTAACCTGTAATAATTATCTTGCTACATCCTTTATGCAAAAACGCGGTCAATTGTTTTCTCATTCATTTGCTGTATCGTCTCCAAAGGTTTCATTACAATTATGAGAACTTTATATATTGAAACTCACATCAGAAGAGCACACGTTTATTGGTTATAGCACATCGAAATGACATCGCACTGTTATATCATTTTCAAGTTCACATAGCGTATCACTAAATTATCACATAGTGTTAAGGGGATGAAATCGGGGCAAGAGGATTTGGTATTGAAGCTTCACGGTAGCCTATATTTTCTCCAGTCCTCCAGAGGGTAGCTATGCAAAATTTAGTTTAAATCGTTCGAAGACTTTAGGAGTTAGTAGGAACTGTACAGACAAACGTTCTATCGTATCCAAGTACAGCGGCCGCCCAAAAGTTTCCTGGCAAACAGTAATTTTAATATTTATTTATTATAAAAATTATAATTTAATAATATTGTTTTTCCGAAAGACTTAACAAGTGTTAGGTCATAATCTAATGTACAATCTATATTTGTGCAACGAGTTGTTATTTTATCATTTTGGCCGGAAACACAAATAGAAAACATTTTAATATTGATTGCCGTATAAAACGTACAAAAATTCAATTTTTTTTTAATTAAAAAGATTTTAAAGCTTAAATGTACATTTTATGTCAGCCGCTGTATTTTATATATTTGTCACATATACAATAACATTTTTGTCTGCGTGCTGTGTATTTAATTCTTATATCTTTGACCGATTTAAATGAAATTTTGCATACATGCTCGAAACCCTTAATTGTTTCCTCGCGCGGAGCCTTCAGCGACGAAGCTGCTCCGTCAACCTCGATACCAGGTGAGCTCCTCAACAACGGATAGCCTTTAAGCGGGCACATTTTGCTGGGATAAGGCGAGTAATTAGCCATAATTAGTTGTTTCACTCTTCTAAACCCCAGCCCGTCCGTCAGCAGGCAGTAATCCGATTTTCTGCTTGACAGCGGACGTCGCGGAATAATCGAATCCTGCGCCCTGAATGGAAGCCATTAATCGACAGCGGGGCAATGTTCGATCTTACTCTCCTCTTCTGCGTTTTTTCCCTCCTTTTCTCTTCCGTTCTATATCGCCCCTTTTTTTCATATTCCGGACACCTTTCCCGTCCCTTCATCCTCATACTCGTTGTCGTCGTTGTCTGGAAGCTCGTTCGCAGTAACGATGTTTGAAGGTACAAGTGACGAGAGTCGGTCTACGTAGCCGTCTTTCCTCGCTCGAGTGCGTAACGAAGTAAAGAGTGGCGATGCTCTTTGCAAAAGGCAATTCGCTTATGTAAATCGCCAGAGAGCCGGCGTGCACGTAATCAGATTCAAACTGCGCCCCAACGCGTGCATGGAAACGCACAAACTTTCTTTGTTTGCCTATTTCGTTCCCCGTTCTTCCATCTTTCCTTTTTTCCTGCTTTTTTCCCTCTTGTCCCCCTTGCCTGATTAAGTCTCCCCCTTTTCTCGTTTCCCTTTGTTCTTACTGATTTTAAGACGAAATTATTCCGGCCGCGTGCTGCAAAGATTCATCGCGATGCAAACGTTTTGGAGTACAGGAAACACGGTTTTGCGTTGCGTACTGAATGTCGACTATACTTTTCATGCGAACACTGCTCGCTGGGTCCGTGGTAGCACCGCTTCAATTTGAAAAGCCCTCCTCACGAGCGATAAGTCCGCTACCAGTTTTTATTCCCGAATCAGTGTTTCCGATTTTTACTCGCTTCTTAACACACTGATGTTTATAAGCGGTTTTCGTTTCATAGCTTTCCCTTTTCGCAAATAATGATTACAGTCGAGACCACTCCAAACTCGCAGCGCTCTACGCTTCCAGTATTCGAATTCACGCCTTGCAGCCCGGGGTTGCTTAAATTAGCGCTTATAGAAGCATTCAAGGCAATCGTGCATGGTTACAATGGCCCCCATAGTGTTTGTGCTGGTCCGATGCATCATGACGTTACAAGAAACGGGTAAATTAAACGCGTGCAATTTCCTCTGCTCTGCGAACACTCGCGGAATAGCATTTCGCACGTCCGATTTATGTTTTACACTTCCCAAATCAGCGTGGATGTAACACTGCACGTTTACATCGTGAACGTGGCTGAACGAACCTCCCCGGGAAAACACTAACGATGTTTTTGTCCTAACTATATCAATCTCGGCGGGAGAGAAACGCCGCGATTTGCAAAATTGGCGTAGCTGAGTTGCTGCAATCACGATTACTGCAATCTCGCAGACACGTTTTCGAACGTAACCGGGGGCCGTATTGCAAGGGCCGTAGCAAATTATGTACATATATCCTCGATTACACCGACGTGAGATTTCACTGCGGTTCGTCCATCTCTGTAATCGGATTTCCTACTTCGATTCGCGCGAACGACACTCGAACGAGCGAGTTTAAGCATCAATTTGAGCAAATTGAAAAAGGCAGACAAGGAAGAGATTTTCATTATCCTTGAAGCTGAGAAGGGGACAAGCATCGCCAGTCGTGATTCCGTGTTCTGTCTTTAAAACTTCTTAACATGCTTAACAATTCAATGCTGTCGACACGCTTGCCCCTTCCGGCTTCTCCTATACTTTTTCTTGTTCTCCTCTTTTTTTTTTGCTCATTTACTTAAGACTTAAGAGATAACACTCGACGTCCCCCAAAATCCGAGAACTCGGATAGCCAATTTACGCGCTCGTTCGACTTGATACTTCCACTTCCGACGTATGCATACAACATATGTATATGCCTGTTCGATTTTAACTAGAATACTGTTTCATATTTTTAAGGCAGCTTCGATGGACGATGGTCTATCGCCAAGTGCCGAGGTGTTCGCCAAATTGAAGTTCCTTCTTTTTCTTTTTTTTCTTGCTCCCAGATTACACGGATGCTAGTGCCGTTCCGCAAGAGGCGAGGCGCCGAATCGTCTCGCCACGCTTACACCTTCTGCCCAGCCAATTTTCCTTACTTTGTCCAGTGTTTTTTCCTTCGACGCTTTAATGCGAACAATCGTGGCAAATGCTTTCCGTGAGTTCTCCTGGTCTAGACGAAGTCGTTTGTTTCTAGCGAACGAGACGAGACGACCAATCCTCCTTTCCTTTTCCACGGCTAATTGGGATTATGTGCCTGGCGGTGATTCTGGAACCTGTGTAATTGATGGAGAGGTGAATTCTGTGCAATTCGCGTGAATCACACGCCACGAGAATCGTCAGTCGTGCGATAACGAGCACGTCGAAAGTCCATCGTGAATTCGTCCTTATGTACAAACATTGTTACGGCGAGATCTGATTAACTCGTGCAGCAGGAGCCTGGGTAACGGGTTTTAATCCGAAAACTGTGCCCACATTTACAGTCGCTTTGCGGAGTAAATCGTCGATGGGTCGCGTGCGCGCTTTTGGCACCGGACCCCTCGAATCTCCGTTCGTGGACAAACACTTTAGGCGAACACGAAATTCCGGCTCACCGTGCACGCGGTCCGCTGGCCAACGGCTTCAGAACGCTTGACTTATCGTCACTTTTCGTGGCACAGGACTGTAATGAAACTGAACTCGCGATAACACTGGTCTGCAATAAAATTCTGTCGTGAAAATGGAAGAGCTGTAGCTCATAGATTTTTCTGCGTTGAATTTTGTTCCGGAGTCGAGGTGTCTTTCGTTGGAACTTCTTCTGTGAGATTGGTCTCGAAAAGAATACCGTTCTGAAGGATTTATCGGATTCTCGTAAGTGAAGTGCATTTTGTTTCTTGGTGAGAATACTCTGTACAATGTGGAACGTGAAAAGTGGACTTTCCACAAGATTCTTAAGATAATGAGCATTATTTTGTGTTAGTGAAGTTGCTTGCCGTGAAGATTAATCTATCATTAACTTCTTGCGTAAGTGAAAATTTTTGGATGGTGCTCGAATTAGACATTCCTTCGAGACACAGTCAAGTGAAATCGAAAAGGGAGTCTGCGAGGTATTCGAAACTGCATGCTACAACTTCTCAGGAAACAAAAACTTGCAGAGTAGTTTCTTTGTGGCTATAAAGTGCTCGAGTAGAATATGCGTTGGAGAATTCGTTTTATGCATATATGCTTAAATCTTTTCTATGATCCTGTGAGTGGATTTCTGAATAAACAGGAACTTGATTTCTTCGAAAAATGTCTAATTTAATGTTAGAAACGAATTGTTGATTATATAGAATGATGATCAGGTTTCATTTACAACAACAGGTAAGTAAGAAGCGAAACGCGATATACATTAATTCTAAAAATGTATTCATGCATATTTTATTGCAACAATAGTACATACACACAATGTTTTGGATGGGTGTTTGAAAAAGAAGATGGGAGCCCTTGTAGTTTGTAATTTTCTGAAATCCAATTAACCAGGCGGAATGTCAAAAGGTAAACAAGTCACGGTACATAAGTAGGACAAACAAGCAGTTAGTACTCAGTCTGAAGGCGGCAGTCAACAGTTAAACATCGCTAAGTCGGATGTGCTCGGAAGGGTGAATACTGCATCCCTCTTCAAATATTGTTTGGGGAAATTGCCTGCAGCCAAATATCATTTGGAAAGCCTGAATATTTTATTCCTGTTCCGTCTAACAAGAACGGAATATCATTACGAATTTGTATCTCCAGCTTATTGTTACATCTATTGCACTTCCACCTATACGTGCGACAATAATTTCGTATTAGTATTTTCTTGTGTTGAATAAGTACAATTCAACTGTAATGCGCTAGTAACGATAATAATGGAGCGATTAAATTTTATGGGACATTGTTAGCAGACGGTAATAACGATACTCGATCCAAATGTCGTACTGCTTTTGAAATATAATATAAATTGGTAGTGCACTACGTGTTTCTTCTGACAGCATTGCGAATTTATTATCAAACAAAAATATAATTCAAAAATTATAAACGAGTATAAATCATAAATCATTTTTCACTTTAATAGTCAGATTCTTTGCAAGTATTTTTTTTCATTTTTTCAGATTGCATCAGGTGATACGATACGTCATGGTGTCAAGCGTCCAACGAGACTGACAGATACTCATCTACAGGTAATATTTGTTTATATATCTTAAATATTTCTTTATCAATATTTGACGTGTATTTGAAGCGAAAGCAAACAATACATGTACGTATCCTACTTACTAAAAGCTAAGTGAACTCGTCATTTTTACATGAAACCTTTTAATAATTATGAACTGTCCAAAAGAATTCCAAGCTATGACTGAAATTGGCAAGAAATTCTTTGTTGCAAATGGAGCAAAGCATTATTGTCATTCCTGCTATTCTCTTAGATAACAAATATTTGAATATTCCTGCTGCTTCGTCTTAACAAACTCCATTCCTTGTAATATCAGTCTTGTAGTATATTGTAGATGGTATTCGAACTATTCCATTTTATGTCGGTGAAAAAATAAAATTCCAGTGGCGACGAAAATATACAGGGTGTCCCCGGATTAAACGATCAAACTGCATCAGTGTTCAATGTTCTATGGGTAAAAATAAGAAAAAATTGTTATATAAACGTAGGTCTGCAAACGCTTTATTACTTTGAAAGGAAGTTTATGTTTCCCTTTCAAAGTGCCGTCCCCCATTACGAATGCAAGCTTGACATCGTAGGAAACCTGAATTTATGACTCTGAATTTCATCTTTATCTTGTTTTAGTTCAGTGAATGCACTATTAATCCTTTCTATTAGTTCTTGCCGCGAATTGACGTTTGAACGATACACAATCGCTTTCACCGTTCCCCATAAAAACATATCCTAAATCTAGCGATGTAAGATCTGGCGGGCAAACAATGTGTCCCCCTCGACCAATCCATCTTTCACGAAAATGTTCGTCCAGCTATGCTCTAAACTCTAACAGGTCTCTCGTAATGTGCCGGACAGCAATCGAATTGGTACCACATAGATTGACGATACAGGAGTGTTAGTCAACAAATTTAAAAAAGGGAGATGCAGTCAGTCTTTCTGGTAAAATGTAAGGTCCTACAACGTATCATAATAAATTTCCGCCCACACGTTACATTTAAACGGATACTGATAAGCTGTTTGTCGCGAGACATATGGATTTTCTGATGCCCAAATATGACTGTTCCGGAAATCGAAAACACCTCTCGTAAAGGTAGCTTCGTCAGTTCATACTATTTTTGATGAGAAGGAAGCATCTTCTTGCACCGTTTGAATGTACCGTTCACAAAACTGTGTTCGTTTCTGAAAGTAAACTGGCAGAAGTTCCTGTACTCATGTGTAGTGGGTATCTACTATCAGCTCTTAACGTTCTCCGAACAGTAGACCGAGAAATCTACAATTGTTGTAATTGTAAATTGTAAATTCTTTGTGTGCAGCGGGGTAGACGCGTAACTCCAAACAAAAACCATATGAGCATGTTCTTCGTTCGAGAACACTGTTGGCATTTTGTATGAAATTGTACTGCGTTCTGACGTTTCGGAACTGATACTAATTCCCTCACTCATTATAACAGTACAGATGTTTTACACAATTCAGGTATCGAACAGGTTATCGTGTTGGACTATGTCAAATAGTAAACATGGCTAGAAGGAATAGATTTCATAAATACCTTTATCCATATTACTTTTTTATAAAGCATTTGCGGACCTATGTTTATATCATATGTATTTCTTTCTTATTTGTACTCATAGAACATACTGGTGCAGTTTGATCGTTTAATCCGGGAACACCCTGTATAAATAATCTTTGCTCCGGAGACAATTCATTAATTTTTTTTCTTTTCCATTTATTATCGCTATTACTCATATTAATAGCATAAAGTATATTTTTATAATGTACATAATTAAATTCTGTACAGTAGTGATCGAGCTACGACACGGTTATATTAATACCATGTTTGTATAAAACGTCATAAATTAAAAAGAAACAAAAAGTCAATAGTTAATTAACAATCGTTTTTTGAAGTTCCAATCCACAAAATTCAACCCACCCCTAAAAATAATCCCTGTTACTAATTTTCCAAACGAAAGAACCGCTTTCTATTCGCAACAATGTCCAGCTATAAACACTGACTCGGCGCATGTTGCACTTTTTCGGTTCTCTGATATCGCGAGAAAACATTTTACCACGGACAAACAAAAATTCGCTCGTTTAACGCAATGATCCTAGTGGAGCGGACGGCGAATCTACGTTTAATCAACGCCTTTTGGTCGACCCATAGATAAGAGTCGTAATTAGTTATAGACGTTGCTTTGAAGCAGCGTCGATTCAACGGTCCACGTGGCACGTTCATCGCAGCCGAGGCTTTAACCCGGGCAGCGTTTATACATAATCCGATTTTCCAGTTGATGTACGAGCTGTCCCTCGCGAAAAGCCGCCTCGGCCAAGCTGAAGGCTGCTGTGAAACCTTGACGCCGTTTGAAAAGTAATAACACGTTCTGATCTACGTGCATTGCTCTTCCGTGTGTATTCTTCTGTGTCTCGTTACCTTTGCTTCTCGAAATTCGTCGAAATGCGATAACAACAGTATCGCGTGCGCGTATTCCTTGATGTCTTTGAGAAACTGAGGAAGTTTGTCGATAAATTGGGTGATAATGTTAGTGCGCAGGAAATTTGGAGTTATTATTATTATAAAGTGGTTGCACGCACGTTTATCTTTAATGAAAATGCGAGTAATATTGAGAATATTATATGAAAATTATATGATGGGAGTACTATATTAACGAATACTTTTAAAAATTGTTAAAATTTTCGAATACTTCTTCCCTCCTTCCGCTTCATGTACGAATTATTGTGATACTGTAATGGTTTCTCATCGACTTTCGTATTCGTGTAGTATTCAATAGAACGAAATATGGATCTCGGTCAGAAATTTTGTTATAGAATTTTCAGTGTACTCCATATTATATTTTCATTGTAAATGGGAAAATGAACTTTAGGCAACGTGAGATTAAAATAGAATGAAAGATGGAGTAAATATGTTATGGTCAATTTTCATTATAGGATTACGAAACTATTTAACAAAAAAGTATAATGGGATAATTATTTCAGTAACGTCGCTGTGGAATATCTTATTTGATTGTAAATGTGAAATATGATTCAACGATTACAAACATAAAAAAGGAAATGTATTGCACTCAATAATATCGTATTTTCCTACCATCTGGTTTTACAACACTGTGTTTATTGTTTGTGGTCCTTGATGTTAATAATAAATGCGTAATTTTTTGCAAACGCTCCGTCAAAGCAATATATGTATAATTAATATCACGACACAGCACGCCTTTATCTTGTTTTGTACATTCCAACCATTTACGTTTACGTAACGTATCAATTTCGCTTTTTAGTTTGATTACATTCCGATGAAATATCACATTTTTTAATAATTTAAAACTTCAAATTTAAAAAAGCAATTTAAATATTTTCGTTCTTGCCCATATCGATTAGAATTAGAATGCGAATTAAAATTTATTAAAAGCTTCCTCACTTGTTCGACACAAATTAATTTAACGCGTTAGCAAATTGGATTCTAAATTTGCTTCGACAAATAAAAATATATAAAATTCCAGTGCAAGAATATGAAATATTTATTTCTGGAACGTCTAGAAATATAATAGCCATTTTTTACTGCAGAAATGCCTGAAATAATAAATAATAATTAAAACAATTGCAATGAAAACAAAAATACAAATGTAAGATAATCGAACGGAGAAGAGGAGTAGTCTCTGTCTCGATTAGGTATTACTTATTACAATGATTTTGTAGGCGTGTATATGTTAAAAGGTGTTCTGTTTATTAAACTGTGCTCTCTCGACCGAAGTCTATACAAGAATGCCTTTCCTTGGCAAAAGCGTCGGTCGTGAGGACGCCTACGTCACCATGGCCCTTTTTGACCATTTTAGGGTCTTCCCCAAAAGAAAGCTACGCTAGACAAAGATAGCATGCATCGGCAAAATGCACATGGCCCACCTCGGCCGTTCCTGTACCTCAAATATTCTAACACAAAGCGTATCAAAACCACTACCAAGTACCACTGTTTACTTAAAATTTCGAACTTCGATCTCTCACTACCATTTGTCCAATTCATTTCACGCTAGTTCCAATATTTATCGATCAAATACAATTTTTTGTCTTTATTTGTACAATTATTTGAATATATGGAACATTGATACAGAGTCTGTATTACAGACTATTCCACCGCCTCGACGTGCATTGCAAAGCTTCGCTGTCACGAGCACACGGCGGCGAGGTATTGTTAAAAAATTTCACACTTTTTGCTCTGATATCTGCGGCTTGTCAAAGCACGGTCGTCCCGTATAAGCGGAATTACATTTCACAAAAGCGTGAAAACGGAGACGCGAGCAAGGCACAGGCAGCTGGCCACCGGGATTCGCCATCGAATCACTTGCAAATTCTAAGCCAAATTTCCCCGACGGTGAAACTGAGCGTACGTGGTTCCCTTTAAATAAAAATACGCTCCGCTAGTTCCTCGTTTCCCTTGAATCTTCAAACATCTCGCGTGTTTAGCGTTTCAATTGTTCTAGAATTAATGAAACACCGAATCGAATTAACAAGAGTGTCTATGAAACTTGTCACTTGTAAAAATTCTGCAACCACCCTGATAACGATGAAGGAATTTTTTGCACTTTGTAGAGGAACCTTATTTTTCATTTATTCTTTGTTTCGACCTGGAAACTGATCGTTCAACAATGTTTTATATGTTTCAGTACAATTTCATATTTGGTTGAGACTTTTTTTAATTCATCCGTTTGCATATCTGCTCGTAGATTTAAATAATATTAGTGTATTTTACTAATGCGAAGTTTAGCTATCGCTGAATAATTGTTTAAACTCTCCTCTGTAGTACATATTTTAAATTTATCAGAGGTTTGTTAGACTGGCGAATCTTGAATATAGAATTATATAATTGCATATTAGATCCGCGAATCAATGTGTTTACTTCTTTTATTACTGAATGTAAATACAAATCAAACTTTATACGGCCCTTTCAGATTTAATTAATCTGTATATGTGTTGGTTATACTACCTACTGTAATAGGGAAAGAGCTGTAAATTTTTTTTCGGCTTGCATGTTAGGAACCCGCAATTTAAACTTTCCACTCTGGAATTTGTAAGTTCTAAACTCTGCAATTTTCAAACTTAGCACTTCTGAACTCGCGGAGTGTGCCGGTTTTAATGCCATTGATAAAACAGGAGAGTTCTTTCTTCCACCGAGGCATTCAAATACGATAAAGTAAAAATATCCACTGATTTATTAATGGCCCATTCATCAGAAATCTTTTTCAAAAGAATTGCGAGTAACTTATCGTCAATCGGAAAAAGAAATAAAATATGAAACAACATTTTATAGAACGTAAAGTTCTTCAGTGTAAAGTACGATCGATTTATTATATTTGCGTCGAGCCACTATTGTTTACGTTTACATTTGTATGCGCGTTCGCTTCGAAATTCCAGCAAAACTGTGATCAATTTTATTGTATATTATATTTGGCGAAAAACACGTCGGTTACGCGTGACAGTAGTTACACGATTCGACGTAACGAGTAATTAAACTCTCTTCGCAAACAATATAATTTGACAAATGACCCAACCAACTAAAATTTACGTTTTCAAATATGGATAACCATATTTGACGATACAGACACGTGTAAACACGTAGCTAGACGAGTTAATGCCTGCGGGCCCCTGATAATCTGCAACAATTGTAACAATTATATTGCAAGAATTATAGAGATTGCATGGTGCTTGTGAATTTACAGTCTCTATTGTCATCATTTCTACAGCTATATGTATATGCTGTAGACCTTGTTTCCATTAATAATTTAGGTGGCAATGATAATGAAAAGAAGTTTCAACGTAAATATATGTTTTGATACGATTTACTCGCAAATGAGTACAATTGGAATCTGCTTCTCGATATTAGCATTTTTTTGGACTTACCAAATACCATATTAAAAAATAAACTCGGGTACATTGTATTATTTCAACATATTATTACAAGAAAAATAAAAACCACGTATTGTAGATAATCCCATACGCTTGATAAACAATTTTTCAATATTAATATTTAGAAAGATGGCAGTTTAATTAGTGTTACACACTATGCAATTTATCTCGTTATAATTTGAATTGAAGAAAGATATCAAAGTAGTCAATAAATTCAATTGGAGAAATGCCTTTCCCTTTTATCAGGTTTCAAATGAATCGTTTAATTAGTATCGTCATTTATCGTTACAGATCCTCGACCTTTTTTCTTTCATTCTTCCTTTTTATATTCGCACATCGAAGTGGCGAGTCAAACCTCCAGTTCATTGCGTTTGCGACGACGCAGATAGTCCCACGAGCGAACGACAAGCTTCAAACTTGTTTTCACATTTACGTACTCCAGAGAATCGCGCGAGTTTAATGTTTTTAGCGTTACCGCGGTTCCAGTAATCTACACGTTACGCTCTAATTTAATCTTGCGTTACTAATGTGCTACTGCCACGCATATTTAGCCTGCGACTTTCATTTAATGATACTGAAACATCTGTGCTGGGATTCGTCGTAACAGTTACCGTGCCTGCCATCTTTCCTAATTTGATCAAACCTGTGCACAAATTTTATGAGACGGGAGCAAATTTTGGTGGAATTCTTGTTCCAAAATCAGAACATTTATTCTTTATTCGTGAAATATTTTCCTTTACAATAGTAATGAAAGGTTTCGATAAACGTTCAGCTTTAACGAGTATCTCTGAAAGCCCGGCTTTCTCGCGGATTAAGGACCGTAATCTTCAGAGTAAACACAATTTCTGTAAATCGCTGTATCAATATTACACAATGCTTCTCAATATAAATCAGAATTTTTTCTCTACAATAGCCTTACTTGATCTCTATTGTATATGCAACGTTTCTCGTCGTTGAAGCAATATTTCCAATGGTGGTGCTGTTAAAACCACGTGCTGTAGCCGCAATCAGTTACTATGTATGTATTAGCGCGGCTCTGGAACAAAAGGTTATATCGATTCAAAGGCTCCAAGTGCATCGTGAATTTACGCTGTAATGGTCGTGCACGTAAACGACGTATGCAAATATACGCGTACTGTTTTGATAATGGAAACGCCGAATCGATGAAACCGCGACGAATCAGTGCTCATGGTTGAAAAATGTAACGTATAATACTCCCGAACCTCGTGACAGCGTCTGTCAAACTGTGACACGTACAAAGTGAGATATGACACGATTGCATTTCGCGAAACGTTTCGCGGATGGGAAACGCGGATGTGACGAGAGCAGGAGGAAAACAGATGGTTTCTTATTCGGATCTTCTCTGCCGGGAATCGCTTCACGTCTATCGTATCGTACACATTTTTGTCCCTCTCGATATATGAAAATTGACGTACGAATGTGATAAACGATCTTATGTAGAATTTAGGTTTCTTAGTCGAGTCCACAATTTTTTTTTAATTCGGTGCATTTAGAAATATTTCTATTACTAATGAACTAAATGAAAATTTACCGTGGGATCAAAACCAGGCTTTTATTTTATATTCTAGTAACAGGTATTATTACATAGCTATCAACACATTGTTGTCATATAATGTAAATACAAGATTCAGAAATGTGTAACGAGTAAAGTAAAGAAACGGTGCCAAAGATTACGAATGCAATCGTGCAAGAAAGAGGAGTGAATATTGGAGTTTTTTATTTAAAATATAGTATAAAAATGTTTCCGAGAGTGGACAGTATAAATCACATCGACATAAATTATTCCAGCCATTTAATTCGAGACATTTTTATTTATGTACGATATTTGCATTAAATTTTTGTTATATAAAAAATAATAGGTATCCAATATGTTGAATTTCGTCACATCCCTAGTAAAAATTTACGTATTAATTTACAATGTTAACTCTCTTGAATTTAAGTTTGAAAAGATTCATGTGTCTAAATATCTCAAAGAAAAGTAGAGTGCAGTAAATTCGCGTAAATTGTACATAATTGGCCACAGGTTTCAGTATTATATTTCCAAATTCCTGCATATTTTATAGAAAAAGGCTGTGCAAGTCGCACGCGAAATTTATAAAAAATGGTAAACTACAAAGCAAGTAAGTTTTGTACACTTTTGCCTTTACTAATAACCCCTTTACTTGCATCCCCTTACTTATACCTATATTTACTTATAATGGAAACACCAGATTTACAATTAGAAACAGTTTTAGACAAGCTTTCAAAGCACAAGGCGTTTCGAATTTTCGTAGTAGAACTTGCAAAACTCCATTAGTAACAAATTTGATAAATGTCTGGATCTCGAAATATGTATTGAAACCCGATTCTCTTCATTTAAAATCATTGCTTGTGAATTTTTCTGTGGATGATTTTTATTTTTTATTGAATGTTATCAGTATAAATATTCCTATTAGATACATTAAAAAAAAAAATTAAAACTACATATATGGCGTTTTGTATGTAAATCTCTCACTTCTTTACTATTCTTTATATTTCATAAAGCTTTGCAAAAAAATATTCCATTAACTTCTATCAAATATTTTTCTTATATTTCATGCAATCAGCAAATGATATTCAATTTATGAACAAGATATCCGTGCATTTAAAAACGTGATGATAATGTTTCCATGGCCTGCGCGTGCAATCGTTTGGTGGTAAAAAAATAAAAAGAACCACTCAGTTTAAATTCTACCTGAATCGTTAAACCGTTCCCCCTGGCAAAGGAACTTAGTTTTCATTCATAAATCGCCTTGATATAATATTCGCAGTTTTTACCAACAGAGTGCAGATTGAAAAGAGATTGCTCACCGATATTCCATTCAAGCGTTTTACTTCTTTATCATTATTCTTTTTCCGCTTTCCTCTATTTTATATTTAACAAGCCAGCTGGTTAAATTGGGGTTAAGTCGTGGATAAGCATCAGGCCGTCGGGGAACTTTGTTTTAATTATACACTATTTTAATACAGTCTCCTTTTATCGGCAAGCCGAACTTCCCTGTCGCCCGAGCGAGTTTTTATCAAAGCGTCTTCTATCTGCCAGGCTCTTAAATTTAGCAACTCCTCGTTGACGCTACCTCGACTTTTCCCCCCCCTTCTTTTTGCCTTTTCACGAAAGCCTCGGCTTTTCGTTTCGTTCATCCCTCTTTCCCGGACAATCGTGCCCTCTACCCCTCTCAAAGGGTTCAACGATCCTAACCGAGTGCTGAACTTTAAGTCGAAATCGTAAAATTCCAGTTCACTCGTACAATTTCTTCTAAGTTGAATTTCGACGAAACGGTTGTATACCTTGCCAGAGAATCCTTTTGCCCCGTTTCACACCAACGTCGATTTCACGCCGATCTTTCGCCGATCTCTCGACCATCTTTCTTCACCCTTCCCGTCGATCGTGGAAATTGCTATCGGCAACTTATTTATCGCGAGACTTGCTCTAAACACCGTCAATCTCCGACTCGCGTACAACTCAAGCGGCCGCGACCACGCCAGCTACTCGAACAGTTCAGACACTTTGAGAGCGATTAAGTGCAGACATTCGAGCCGACCATAGCTCGAGTTCCGACGAAACTTGTTCGAGTTAAGTCTCAATCGATCGTGTCACCAGATGGAATAAAATGATTGATTGCCGCTGATTTTTACGGCACGTACTTTTCAGGTGAAATCGTCTCCCTTTCGCGACGGTTTCGATATCTTTCGCTGTTTCTAACCAATAAAGTAATAGATAGCGCGACGACGAAGGAAAGGGAAGAACAAGGAAATAAAGCGTCGCAGAAATTCTTTGTAAAACATTTTGTCGATGCTATACTATTTGCATATGGGTGGCTGTGATTGTTCAGTTCGTAAATTTTGTACGAAAATATTGAAAGGGAACTGAAGCTATCTGTTTTTTGCTAGCGACGAGCTTAGTTACCTTTAATTGAATTCACCGCGCGATTTCAGTTTTAGCAAATTACAAAGTGGGGCTTAGTAAATTATTCCATCATTTCTGAAAGAATTTCTGCTTGTCAATCCATGATTGTTCATCCTGTGTCGCAGCAACGACGAATTGCAAAGCTGATACGTGGATATATTTGATGGTTGTCCTTATCAAGGATCGTCGTTTTTCATATAGAACATGACTTATTTGCATTAAGATTGTACTTAACTTACGCTACCCTCAAAATTATTTTTTCTTGATTCGGAATTCAAACTTTATCATTTTTGTTTGCAATGAAGTTAGGCAGTTTGACACATGTACGATATGTGTGTGTTTTTTTTGTACTGTTTCTGTATGCTAGGGGGTATCCAGATTTACATGCCTCAGATTAATAGCAGGGAAGTTTATATGCAGTGGTCAGTAAAATAACACAATGAAACTGGAAGTTGGAATACTCCGCAACTAAATGGTTTTACGTTTTTGAAATATGTATGTTCTGACAGTTGTTCAGTTTTGCTGGCTGAAATGTTGGTTCAACGTCGGAAATTTTCTACAAATAGTGACTGTAATACATTATCCTTCCTTCTCTTACAATTCCCCTCTTTATATTTATGTTTGTTATTGTATTTCAAAGCCTTGCTACTGTTATATTTATACTTTACTTACGGTATCTATATTTTTGCATTATTATTATCGTAGACTCATTGTAGAAGAAAAATGATAATAGCGGGGGTTACTGTTACATATAGAATTTCTTGACAATATTCAAGAAATGTTGTACAGACTGTAATAAATACGAAAAACCATAATTAACTGGGCTTGACAAATAATGAAAAGGAACCTAAAACATAGTATATGTAGTTACGTTTACCATTGCGTTTAAATATTATTAAAATAATAGAACATAGAACATTTGTTTCATATAATAATGTAATATCATTCCAATTACCAATAACATGACTGACCACCAACCGGAAAATCCCAAAATAATCACCGTGTTTTATCAACGAATTTATTATTACGTATCAACCCTCACGGCGATATAAGTTCACGGAGAACCATAACGATAAATAAGGATTCGAAGCCAGCAATATCGTCTTAACTCTCGAAACGTTCACGACGGGGGAAAGACCTTAAGACGTGCCTACGCCTCCGTTGTTCTAACATTCCTTTGAATAAATGGTCGTCGAGACGGATCGCGAGGAAATCTCTCGTATCAAGCTGAAAAATACGCCAACCTCCAATCTAGCAGCAGTGACTTATCAAAGTGCAATGGAATATGTGCCGCGGTGGCGTTTTTCGCGTAGAACGGAAAAGGGAATACAAAAGGAAACAGGCTGTAGAGAAAGGGAGGAAAATACGCTCCACTGTCGGACAAGTTGCGAGCATTCTTCACTCAGATCCCTTAGATACGGATAGTGTACTATTTTTATTATCCCCGGTAGATATCTTTTACCAATGTTGCGAGCATAACTTATCCCCGATCCCTTTCAGTTGCTACTACAAGCGTGGGGACTTGTATCAAGATATAGTGTCCCGTTTATGGCCGTATCTAGTGTACATTCTCTTCACAGGCGGAAGGATGCGATCTTTTTTTCTCTTTCTACAAATCAGAGAAGCAATATTTCTTGGGCTGATTGCGGCCTTTACTGTTGACGAAACAGGAAATTATTGGTTGCACGGCATAACGTGGTGCTTGTGTTAATCGTGGAATGCAATTAGACTATCGATCGAGTTTCTACTTTATTTTTATTTGCAATTGTCATGCAATGGCGTTGTAAGTGAATTGAAAAAGTAATCGCTAAAAATATTTGGGACAGATATAGGCAGAAGTTTCGGTTTCTTATCAAAGTTATTCAGAACTAATTTTACGAACCAAAATCGATATCATAATTGTTTTCGAGTCCCGTTTTAAACATGCAGAAAATTAATTAGCATCCAAAATTTGTAATCATCCTTGTCGCGCAGAGAATGATTTGATAATAAATCGGTCACTCTATAGGAAACGGGAATTAAGAAATATATCAGCAGAGTTCCGGTCATATCAAAATGAGAATAAATGCTGGCACCAGGATACGAGTTTAGGCGATCGTAATTGGATTGAGGTTTTGTGTAGAAAATTCACAGAAAACCTAAAAACAAACGCAAAAGAAATGAAAAGAATCTTTCAACTCCCATAGCCAAAGGGGGTAGAGTGTTCGTACGCTTTGGTTGACGTCACAAAACAACGTATGTATGTATGTATGTATGTATGTATGTATATTCTGTACGCCGACAGGACCTTGCTTTCTTCTTGTTTTTTCGCTTTCCATGAGACGCTCTGCGAAATGCAATCCTGCTGTCACATATTCCGTCGCACTTTGACAACTGGCTGGTAAGAGGTGAAGCGTGATGTACAGAGTGTTTCAAAGCACGCTGGAATCCGTATCAAGAGAATTTCTTTGAATGGATATATCGGGAACGAAAAATAAAATTTGTTTATTTGTGCTTCCGTCAAATGGAATTTTTTGTACTGTGAAGAATGTAAATAATATACCAGCTGGAAATATCGTGAATTATGAATGACTGCACAGCCATTTATATTTAAACAAAATATATTTTCTCTTATATTAAAAACGTGTTACAAGGAATGACAAAAATAATCACGAAAGAGAAGCATTTCACTGCAAAACTGGAATACAGCATTTTTATCAAAGCAAAATAATTCATTCCCGTAAAATGAACATCTGCAGTCCACGATGCAAGTAAATGTATTGCAAAATTATTTCTATCCAATTGTTCAGATTGTTTCTAAATAAAATGGATTTATTATTGAAACCTTTCTGTTCGTATGATTGTACACAGAACTTTGTTACAGTAATATATTCTTGAATTCTTTATTATCAACTATAAACGATTGTTATTGTGTCAACATTTACTATCTTCTCTATGATTTAAATATTTTTTAATACTAAAAAAGAGTAGCAGCCCGCATAGGAACCAGCTCATTGTATATTCTCAATGCACACGTTTCCTCAACGGGGTGTATTGTCTTTTTGGCACATCCTGTACACAATTTCGCGGCTTGCCAAATTCTTGGCCCTCGTCTCCGGAACTTCTCGAAATATTGAACAGATTCTCGCTGGCTGTTGAAACGATATCTCACTTCACAAAGCTACGAAGCCTCGTTATTTGTTTTATCGCTGTCATCCCAAGCTTCTCCAGCGAGACGAGTTGTCGATAACTTATCTTCTCGCCTTCTTCTCTGCCATTTCTCGCGACACTTTATTTCGTTTCAAATTTCCCGCCCGTTTTTTAGAAGGCAATATCCCCGCTTTTATTCACCGTTACCTTAGTAATTTTTATTCGATGAATAAATTGACAACACAAGAATACCTGCACCAAACACTGATGCGTTTGAATAGTATTTAAAAATGCATAGCCTTTGTGCTTTTCCGAAAATTTAAGAAGGACTAACACTGAGTCTGGCTAAAGTACGCTTGCTTGTTTTCTTAAACTTCGACGTTTTATTGTAGAAAGAGCATATGTGTACGTTTAGGGATACAGAAATTATTTTTCGAATATATTGACCGCAACACCATCGTTTTTATCTTTCCTTCAGACGAATTATAATTAAATTATTGTTAATTAAATTGTGCGTCGATATTTTTATGAGACCTGCTGTAGTATTAATATACTAAATAGTCCCACACACAACGTTGCTACTTTATTTGCCCTCTTTATGAATTTTTATTTGAAAAATTGAGCGTACACCTACGCGTTGTCGGAAAAATGCAAACAAAGACATATTTGTTAAATATAAATGAGGGGTTTAGATTTTTTATCTGCCTAAATATACGAATAAAATATAGTAATATACACTTTCAAATATGTGTGTTTGTATTTTTTTTATTAAATTTCCTGCTTATTGCTATCATCGACATAGGTGTACGCTCGATTTCACGACTAACATATACCAACCTCCTTCCATAAACCATTTCGACAAGAGTTCGACTTCGACTTCCCGTTGAAAATACTTCCGCAAGACAGGACACACAATTATTCACATGTCCGTAATTACAAGCACACGGCCAATAACTCAGCTACGCTATCGCGCCACGTTACCCTTATAAATCCAGTCGAACGTTCGCCCCTTAATTGCATAATAAATACAGCGTGCAACAATACCGCTTGTCGATACTACGTCATCGCGTTCATTGCGATTATTATTAATACTACCATTGATATAATAGAACAAGTTGAATAAACGTTGTCCTCCCCCTTCATCGAGTACGAGAACCCTTTTCGCGTGAAGCGGTGTCGGAATTGCATAGAACGACGGAGAAACAGGGCGACGCAGAAGGGTGAAAGGACAGACCGAAATGGGTGGCGAAAGGTTAGCTTGACGGTGAACTAATCGCGGACACTCCGCCACGTTCGGTCGGTGGGTGGAAAACTTGCGAAAGAAGAGTACTGCTCGGGGGGGGGGGGGGGGGGGCGTCTTTGTTAATGGCAGTGACTTGTCATAACAGAATGTGCGAAGACAGAATTTCACGGAGAGATAGTTTGGTTCGTCGTTCGCGGGAATGCGGACACAGGGGAGACAACGGGAGGGTAATGAGAAAACGCGGGGAAAAAACGAACGAAACTGCACCGTGGAAAGAAATGCTCGGGTTGGCTATGGCGGTCGTATGAATACACGAACCAGTTTCGTGTATAGTGGGTTTGATCATTATTATAGCATTGCAACGGTCTGCTGAATAATATTCGTCCTACAGATCGTGGCTTTCATTAGGCGATCGTGCGCGGATAAAATAAAGCGATTGCGGGTTGCGTAATTAATTGCGTTTTGGGGGTAATTGTAGAAGGGAGGGCATAGGGAACGAGAAATTGAGTTTCAGGGAATATTACATTTCGCGGGACTTTCTTCTTGCTTTTGTACGGCGAGTTGTTTCTGAACTGTGTGCTGGTTTGTTGTTTTATTGCGGGAAGACATTTAATTCTGTCATTTTTATGCCTTTCCAATACTGGGGGTTTATATACGGGGTATTTCTGAATACCCGGTGTAACCGAAAAAGAAATGGTTTTTGGTGCAAGAAATTTTCTTGCGATGAAGCTCCATTTTCTAGAGAAGCGAATTTGAATATTTGTGAGATATGCTTGCACGTGACAAACTGTAATTTTTTTCATTCCAAAACATTATAATGTTTTAGTATAGTAAAGTTTTGCCATAGTAAAAACTGTGACTCAATACCATGACATCTTTATAATTAAATTTAGTTCTTATCTAATTTAAATTATTATACATATTTTATTAGCGACCTCGAAACCGTGAATAATTACGACCAGATTAATCAAGGTTTCACTGTCAAATAATATTTATTTGTTCACATAAAACCTTCTATTTTCCAGCACGGTAAAAAAAACTCACTTTATTTCATCGGAAAACGGTCTACGAATAACGCTACTATTATTCGTGCGTATTAACGCGATTTTATTCACCCAGTACATACAGCGCATTCCAATTAAAAATCCTCCCCGGACGCATATTTAACATTTTGACCGGCAAATCACAGCCCAGGACAAACGCCACGTCCACGAGACAATATGTAATCGATGGTGACGACAGAATCTGAATATTCTAAACGCGTGACGCACCCGGGAAATATAATTCGCGAAATCGCCCGGAATTCGGTTGCGGGGAGACGGGTATACCGGGTATACGCGGCAATTCGCATTTAGCTTGAATTATATGAAGTATCGAGCTGGATTAATTGATGTATGGCCAACTCAGTCGTCAAACTGAACTCAGGTTGCAACGAAAATAAAGTTTAATCTTGCTTGGAGCCTGGGCCCAGCGATATTTATGCACTTATTCGAATCAAAGAAATGGAAATGGATTTCCACACCTTGTGGTCCTTCGTTCTTTCGCGGCGTAGCCCGGAATGCACAACCCGTGTCTTCGCATATTTCGTTCGACGTGAACCGCAAACACTTTTATATCGAGCCCTCTTTCGACGTTTCGAATTTCCTTGACCGAAATTTTATTCGTCCGTTCCATTCGAAAGTCGACAACGCTATTTTTTTCGTCTGATTGACAGTTATCTACTGATGTCAAACGTTTCCGGAACACGGCGCACTGTTTAATTGGAAGCATGATTGCTATCTGGAAAATGTGCGCGCTATGAAATGACTCATTAAGCGTCCAGGCAAGTGCATACGTGTTTCCACGTGCACGAATTCGAAATGTATGACATGCTTTTCTGGAATCTCCTTAAATAAAAAAAAATATTCAAAAGCGTGACACAGTTTATTCTATACATGTTCGTTCCGCGGAAATTGCGTTAAAGACGGGTGATTAAAGAAGTTAGTGACGAGCATCAGAATGTGTCAAGTACGAGTAAGTCGGAGTAGATTAAAATAGGTAACCTTGTTTGCAATGTAGAATTTCAATCATCTTTTAATTGCGATTATAAGATGGTTCTGATATGACAGTAATATTAAATATGTGATACGTAACGCAAAAAATAAGTACACCGGTGATTACGAAAGTGGAGTAAGTAGAAAGTGTCGTTCAATAAAATACGGTCCATGCTTATTTTTAATATTGTAAATATCTCGGAAAGAAAACTTTATGACTTGGATCACTTGTATATTTGGACGTACATATTATATCTATTGTAAAGATATACTAAAAGTTATAAAGTTAAGGACACAGTACGAGAAGATTTATGTTTCAATAAATTTGTAATCGTAGACACAGTATGAATTCAACTAATTTCACTTTTTAAACTAATCAAAAATTAACTAATTAAATGTTGGTCAATTTGCTTATTTATGAAAGCTATAAACGGGAAATTAGCTTGATCTTACATCTTGCTTTATTTGGTAATACTGGATTACCCTTTTCTCATTAAGTACCGCGCCTTCAAGGGAGCAAAGATTTTAGGGTGAAGTCAGTTAACTCATGAACCTCGTTCTAATTACGAGGTCCATAAAATCGAAACCCCTTTAGGTTAGCTTATTCGTCATTATTAAGAATGGGTGTTTAGAATAATAAATTCTTCCTACGGATACAGACTTGATTCATTGAGATTCGTATTATTGTATCAATTTTCACGGCGTGCTAAGCTGCGAATCCATTTTCATATAGAAATGTCACGGGACTCACTCATTATATATGTATGAATAATGCAAAAGCATATTAAAAGTCCATATATTAATATGCATGAAGAACGCAACGCCGTCGTACGTCTTCTGATCGACTTTTGTATGAAAGGACTGTCGCTGAATTGCATTAAAAGAACAAATTGCGAAATATTAACGCTTTGAGCAGTGTCACAATATCGACGTTTTCTGCCTTCCTGTATATGTATATACTCGACGCATCGATTCTGAATTTCACTGGGAATAAAGGAATAAAAGTTCAAGCACTTTTGACGTTTACGTCAAAGACTTGTATCTCTGTATGCGATTTTTCGAATTTATTTGAAACAATATTTTATTATAAAAGAAAGCAGACCTATCCTTATCGCTAAAATTATTGACATGCACGCTTCGCTTGGATTTATAAATTGTGCACATATAGGGGTTTCATGAATATAAAAAAATAGCCTAACGATACCTTCAGTCGTATATTCGCGAGACACCATTGAAGTGCTTATGTAAACGAAGGCTACTTAAAATGAACTATTATTGCATAGAAATGGTAATATTTATCATAAATGTTTGACAATGAATCAGGAGGTAAGCATTTTGCGATCGAAAAAACGAACGTTCAGTAACTTACTTTTACATTGTAGAAATGGAATTGCAGTATAGGTGTATAATTAAATTAATCTACCTAATTAAATCTTGTACAACAATTTTTGTTATTAGGCAAAGCTAAATACATTTGCAGATTCATTTAAGTTCAGTTTAGTATTATATTAAAAATTCAGAAAACTTTAATCACAAATAGTATTATATTAAAAATTCAACAACTATGTATAATCGCGGAAGGATTGACGTAAAATTTAAATATTTTAAAAAATTCAAGTCTGAGGGATTTAAAATCGCATCAATTTAAGATACGATATGCTGGAAATTAAATTCCATAGGAACCACGCACATGCACATTTAAAATGCTAGGTGTGAATGTATATGCACGTGTTTGCTGAACGAAAGTTGTCAGAGTGGACGCTGCTTCTCAAGGAGGATTCAGAGGAAGAGGGAGGGAGTGCAAAGTTTGAATTTAGAGCAAAGTTTAGGAAAGTTTAGGACGATAATCAGAATGGAGACTAGAGTCTGAATTTAAAGACAGTTTCAGCAAGCAAATCACACTTTCTGAAAGAGCGGATAGCTATAATAAATCAAATCCTCCAAATCTTTTTATTACTGGACAGTGTCTTATTTATGAATATTGTACAATACTCTATTTAAATAAACAAAAGCTTCTTATATGTACGTTTCCCACGTTTAATCCCAGTCGTTTTTTTAATATCGAAATACATTTTTAAGAGACACTCAATAAAACATAAGTTACACAATACTTCTCTTTGCGGCTGAACAACAGAAAAAACTAATTATCCAACCTGAATTTCAATCGCACATAAATAAACATCAATGGTAACAAAAAGTTCCACGCGGTCGAGCTTGAAAAACTTTTTGCACCGTCCATCGAAAATCCAGTCGACAAGAAACCATTAACGAACACCACCGTGTCGTCATATATTATTTACACAGCTCTATGTTCGTTCATTATCTTAAACGTAAATTGTATCAGAGCACGTAAAACCTCTTGCCATAGTCCTGTCGCAAACTGCATTTGCATGGAAATTAACAAAAAAAAAGGAAACGGAAAAAAAGAAAGATACAGCGAGAGTTCGACAGGCAGAATTAGACGAGCGTCTGCAGTTTTAATAAATAAATACCGGCTCGGTGGCGTTTCAGCCGAATAAATTCGTCTAGGTTAAATTACATTAGGCCGGGCTGGAGCAGCCATACGGGCGTCGAGCCACGCGTTCACGATAAATGCAATTACACCCCCTTTGATCGCAAATACAAAATGGCAAAACCGGGAGGAAAGGAGCGAAAAATTCACGGGACCGGATTGGTTGAATAACAGACCGCGATCCAGCGACGTCAGGCAAAACGTATCGTTTTTAGTGGTGCAAAACGACTTCACGGCGTTCTTTTTCATTCTCATCGGAAAAGAAGCAACGTGCTTCTATTTCCCTTGTATCCCTGGCCATATGGGCCGTTTGGCCCGACTATCGGCCAAATGTCAATAGGTCGTTGCCTGACAGTCGGAATACAAACGGGCCGACGATATTGCCATAAAAATACTACCGCTACACGCGTATGTACAGAACTTGCTTACTTTTCCTTTTATTTTTCTTCTTTTTCCCGCATTTTATCGTCCTTTCGTGCACTGGAACGAGGAACGGCTGCGATTTCGCTTTTTGTACGAGCATCTCCCTGTGCGTTGTTTCAATTACGATTGGGAGTAAGCCCTGACAATCGGATGAAGGGCTGCGATTTTCGGCGATATTCAATGAGTTTTTACGTGTGACGGAGGTAGTCGTTAATCGATGATTAAGTATGACACTGTGATGTCCTTTCTATTTCGAATAGAAGCGTGTAGAGTTTGGACCGAGTTTAAGCGAGATTGCAAAAGTTTCAACAGCTTTGCGATCCTCGAAAGCAGGAAATAAGTTGCAAATTAGGTTAATTAAGCCCCGGTCAAAGAGTGTGGTTTTTTGTAAAAGCTCCGAAAAAGTTGTCCCCCTTGAAATTGTGCACGAATTTTATTTAGTAGGAAACGGGGATGTGTAACTGCGGGCGTTTGTCGTTTTATTATTGCTGCCTGTTTAACGACCGTTTTTTCTTACGTTCGACGTTTTGTTCGTTACCCTTCTTTTTCACAGACATTTTGTAACAAGTTCCACTAGCCAACGTTGGTCTAGCTTGCAAGTTTCCGAAGATATAAAGACTACTAAATTGTATGTGGAATAAATATATTTATAAAATTAGTTCTATGAACTAACTATTCGTATAAAAATAAAATAAATCATTTTAATAAGATTTAGTTTTCCTAGGTTCAGAGAGGTATGCTTTAAGTGTAATATTTATTTAGCTCAGCTCATTCAGTTCAGTCTTCACAATTCAATTTTTGTTATTTCTTTATGAGTACGCAATAATATCCTTTACTACGTGCTTTGTCGCAAAATTCTTTCCTATTGTCTTACAGTTTACATTTGGATTTAATATTCTGCGCCTGTTACGCCAGTTAATACGATTATAGTCTAGCACTTTTCTATTATTGTAATGATGACAGTATTTCGCGAACTGCACGATTACAGCCCTTCGTTGGAAGCATTTGTATACTTCCAAGCTTTTGCTAACTTCCACGCTATTAATAGATTACTCCTCTGTGGAGCAACTTTTGTTCGTGCTTTGCAAGTGCAAACTGCATAATATTACCTGCAATTTCTAGTAACATACAATGCAACTTTACACCCGCCTTTTGTTGCGTGGGCTGCAATAACCTACACGTCGCATGTCAACTTAGTCTTATATGATTACATGGTGATCATAACATGCATATGTGCATGGTGAGATGTCGACTAATGATATAAGGCTGCTCGCGCACCTGTTACCTTTTTAGCTTATTATAAGGACAGTTTTGCTTTATGAGAATTTTTCTAGGAAGTATCACTAATTTTATTATTACATTGCACGATTTTCCTTGGTTCAAACAAGATATAGTACGCTAGAAATTTTATGAGAGCAGCTGTAAATATGACAGAGGTTTACAATTTCTGTTTTCAAATGTTTAGCAAGTATGTGTAACAAGGACTTACCAATATTTTTTAGTATTACGATTGTTGCAATTTATTTATGGCGTTACATATTTCCGAATTATGCTGCATTTAAATAGTATGCAACTTCAAACACTTACTTTCGATATTAATAATTTTACAGTATCTTCGTTCATTGTAGTGTTTTTTTCTTGCAAACTATGAAAGTTAAATAAAAATTAATTATTTCATCATTTACTATATTCTATGTAAAAGATAACATAATAATTTGTACGTTCTCCAAATATCAATTCAACTTCCTCCCCATTCATTCAATTTCTCTAAGCATAATACAAATACGTTACCAGTATAAATAACTGCCAGCACAATTACATATTAATAATACAATAACCTCATGCTGTTAAACTGAACATTATCAATGGAGAAACTTACAGTCACTGCCATTCCTAATTTAATCATCTCCAATTACGTGTATCAAACAATGCCAAAGCGTAATCGTGATTTCCACGAAACAAAAGCGATTCAATTAGGTCAAAGCTAAATGCCGGCACCCCTATTCAAGAACTTACATCACATGTAGATCGAACTTTATGGATGAACATAGAGCAGATTCACGTCGATCTCGCGAAATCACGCGTGTTTACGAAACTGTGTTACGTTCCACCAATCCGGATAAATCGAAAATTCAAGCCGAACTACCATCGACGTGGCTTTTAATCAAACGAAGGCATCAATATTTCAGACGCTGTACAGCAAAGGCAAATAGCCGTGGAATTGGGTTAAAATTACAATTACGATTCACCGACGATTGTTTCCACCGTTAATACAACGAGCGCTTTTTAATGTTTCGAGACGCTCATTGGTCGGTACGTTCGTTCACCTGGGAAAGAGTACATACGCCGAACGAACGCTGAATCGTCTCGTGCGGATGGTTAATTGTTTGACGAAGCCAGTGATATCGGTCGTATTTTTATTCAGGTGTTCGTGGTTGAACGCGAAATCGAAACGTCGGCAAACGGGTTACTTCTGACATTTAATTGACTGCCAATTTCGTTTGTTTCCTTTTATTAAATCTCGCCGCCCTCGCTTTTCAATTAAATTCTATCTGGACGTCACACTTTTGATGATCGACTGTTAAACGAGAACAGATTCCATGCGGGGTCGTTAAAAAAATATCTTTCGGAAACTGTAGTGGAGTCAAGAAACTCGCTAAGCTTGAAATGTTTCGCAAAATCTTTTTTGCTTGACGGCCTCGTGTTATCTTGCAAGGCTTCAAAGTTTTGGCAGTTTTAACATTACTTTACGATTGTACAAATCGATGCAGATTAAAAAGGTAAAAATTATGAGGGTGGAATCGGAGAGGAACATTCTAGAATCTAGATATTATAAATATTTTCTTTTCATAATGTTCGCGTGTTTAAAACTCTTAAACTTTTATCTAATCGATACACTTCTAACAGTGGTCTGCAAATAATGAATTCGTGAAATTGTCAAGACGTCTGAAGGTTGTTTTAAATTGAATCATTTCGTACAAGAGCAAAACGAGTACCAAATTTTGCACAAGACAATTCCGTGTTTCATTCATTCTACAGGAAAAATTTCAAGATGAACAGAATAATAAACGCTTGTAACAAATGGATTTATAATAAAGGGATAAAAGATATCAGGATAAGAGTCACAAAGAGCTGATCAACGATTCGACAAGTGACTTTTTTTTCTTTGTTCATTTACAATCAACGTGAGCGTTCGTGGAAATGAAATTGTTCCCTGGTGACAGAAAGTAGAATTTATCGCCGAGAGTTTAGAATCTTCGCGTCTGCCGTCCCCGATACCGACAGACGTGTCATAAAGTTGGCAGTCTCCGCTGGGCAAAATAGAAATTACTTCTTAACAACTCCTGGAATCGATGTGCTTGATGGAGGGCTCGACGTCTCGTGGAAACTTAGTGTCGCTGCCAAAGTTCTATATACCTTCGGCGAGCACAGTAAAAGTGCTGTTACACTTTCTTTCCGAGAGAAATACATAATTGATACGCTTTGATGAGGAATATCATTTCTTGGAAAAGCTTTGGAAACCAGGTAACTAACAGCACAATAATTTGTCATTGGGCGAGATTATTATTTATAGAGATAATTGAGCAATCAAAATCACATATTTTAAAAATGTAGACGACATTTTAGGAATAACGGTTCTGTATGTAAAAGTATTTCTTTCACGATATCTTCATTCTCAGTTAGTATACGTAATAATTATGTTACCAGCACTTGCACGATAACGTAGCAATCTTTAATTTCACTGGACAATAATTGGATATCTGATATCAGTAGTTATCTTAACCAGGTTATTCTCGAACCACATTTGCACAACGGCGGGCACAATTAATGTCATATCGAAACTTATTCGCCACCGCATAATAATCTATTTCATTTCACGTATCGATAACCATTGAACCACTGGCACTCGCAGTAAATACACAAGCATCATCGACATCATCGTCAGAACGACAAACCGTGTTCACGAGTTCGAGAAAAATACGATTCGTCGGAAAGCATCCGCTGGCCTATCCGTAGCTCAATGTAAATTCTAGTCTAAACAATTGCCCCATTGAAATTGGAATAAAGAGGAGGGAAAACTATAGCGGCAAGGTAGTGGACAGTGGGAAAAGCCATTGGAAAAAGGAACGGAGCAAGGATATCGTTAACTGGTCCGACAGCAATTCGAATGCGTATCTGTTGTTCGAGGGTTCGAGTAAGGGTGCGATCAGCTTGGCTCCGTTCGACAGACGATCGGCATGCCGGGCAAAAGACGTCCGATGCGTGCATTCGTGTTAGTGCATGTGTGTGAGCCATAGATTGCCCTCCGACACGCGGTGGAGTACACAAGTTGCCTGTGAAAGGCGCAAGAAACTATTTTCTGACTCAAATCATATGTTCAACCCTTATTTATTTCAACTTATATTTTTAACTGATTGTAACAATTTCAGATTCTATGTTAACTTTTTGTTACTTCATTTTAATTTTAAAACTTAATTGAAAAAAAGGATGGCGATGGTGTGGAGGTAATATTATATATAATATAATATATATAAGGTAATGTTAATATTATTGTTACAATTTGAAAAGCGTCACCTGTCGTTTGTCGCGAAGGTGGGTCGCGAGAGGGGACAGTCGCAGATAGAGAGCCGTGCCGAATAGACGAATTAACAATTGAGAGTTTATTGTAACTCCCTTGTTTCTTCATTTAATAAACGTAAAGTTATACAACATTATATATAAAATATTATTTGAAATAATCAAATTATGTCGTCTTTGGACTCATTTTAATCGGAATAATATCACAAATATGTTGATCAAAATTGTATAAAAAAAGGACTGAAAATAAAAAAGATTGCAATGCATTGATTTCTTGATCAGTACAAAAACGCATCTGGTCTTTGCCGATTCTCACAGTCGCAGCTTCTGTTTCTTTTCCTCGCGCCATTCTTTTCTGCGCCCGAAACTTATTACCATCAATTAAACCAGTAAATGTAGTCCAAATTATATCGTGTTTGGTGTCATTGTAATCAGAAAAATGTCACTAATGTCTGGGCATAAGTTTCATAACAAAAGAATGAGCAGTAGCAAAGTTTCATTGTTGTTATCAGCGGGCCCATAGTTCAAGTGTTCTCGAGAACCCCAACGTCTATCGAGCTGGCCGTGGAAAGGTTTGTTTTTGTAGTAACGGGAGGCGTCTCAAGTGTATGTACGACTCTGTGGCAAAATTCAAAATAGTTTGAGTTTGTCCGGCTTTCGACTTGCCCGACGAAAACGGCTACACCGATAGACCACACACATGCTCTTCAATACATCGAAACGCTCACACATGTAGCTGACGACACACGTCGGGTTAATCGCCCGATATCGGTGCCACTCTAACCACGAAGTCGGACGAAAAGACACACGCACATGCATCCCAAAGCATCGTGCATGTGAGCTCGTTGCCGGTTGTCTGTCGAACGGACGGAAAACGGAGCCAAGCTGATCCTACCCTAACACACGATACAGATAACACGAGTGGAGAAAAAAGAAAATAATAATGCCAGGAGAGCGGAAAACCCGCGATGGAAAAGTTTTGAGAGGCCAGGAAACGGGGATGATTCCGAAATTTAAATGCGTCCCCGGTCAGCAAATTCTGCATGCCTTCGTTGAAAATCGATGCCTGATGACGATAATCGTCGATGAATATCAGTGGCGGGATTGAAAAATGAGGATCGTCGTCGGACGAATCCGTCGACGAACCGAGAAAAATTCGCCGAATGCCAGATTTCGCGTGGGGATGCAGAATTCTTCGTTTTTTTCTCTTCTTCTTCGTCTTCTTGCGATCGTTCATGCGAGAATTTGGGACATGTAGGTTCAGTCAGATTTTCGATAAGCGCACGTACGCACAGATAAAAATGAAAGCACGCGTACCAATGGTTCGTATAAAACATTTGTATGTAAGTATGTACATACAACAGTTTTCAAGTGACGACATTATTGTACATTATACGAGTGGTTTCCCTTTTTATTCGTTAACTACAATCCTTTTTATATCGTATGAAAATAACTTCCAAGACGAATTCATTGATCTACGATGTAATAAAGTAATATACAGTGTAATGGATGGGTTACACGTGAAAATAAGTCGGAACAACCTTGTTCGAAGACTGGCTTTTATTTTATGTTTATAAAATAACTTAAACGACGATGATGGACTTGTGACTCGGATTTTGAAATAATAATGCTTGAACTTGGTCTTCGAGTATAATAATAATAAGTATAATGAGCCTTTTCGTATGAAGTGTAAGATAATAATGAATGTAATGAGCCTTGAGGAGGAATGGTCAAGGGTTTATAAGGGATCTGAAATATAGGAGTAGGGGTGATAGGAGAGGTCGAAAGTAGGGATGGAAAATAGTTAGGGACATAGGTCAGGAATTGGAAACATTGGACGGGTGACTAAACGGGGTGAGTCACAGGGTAAGGGCAAGGATGAGGAAGGTTTGGCAAGACGCAACAATATTTGTACGTATGAATCCTTAAGCGGCAGAAGTAAAGAGATAAAGAATAATACAGAAGTATATATCGTAAGACTAATATAGATGGACTAATCTATAGTAAGACTAATATAGATATTTGGTGGCGCATACATTACAACAGATAAAAAAGAAAAACAAATGCCTTTGGAATTTTTTAAACGTTTGTTAAGAATCACAACACAAAACTATATTTGCCAATACAAATTTAATGACCAGAGATAGTAATTTGGTGAATTTTACTGCCAATTGCGTCTTCAATATAAAGTATGGCACGCTTTGATTTTACGGTTCCAGCAGAACCGTCTTTTCCAAAGCGATTTTCATTTACTCGAAAATTCCAAATTTATGAGGATACCTCTCTAACTTTTTACGACTTCGTCCCTTTATCAGATTTTTATGTTAAACACGGCCATCATGCAATATTGCATATCGACGTTTTATTTCCCGACGTTTGCATCATTTTTATGGTATTCAGTCCATCTTTCGGGAACATCGAAAGCTCGAATCAATATTTGAAATTGTAAAGGAGATCGCAATGTATGTTTACATGCGCTTGGATTCATTTAGGAAATTATTTGTAGAATATAAATCGTAGCGGTGCGAAAAACTTATTCTGCTGTTATAAATTTATTTGAAACATTTACCTTTTCAATACTATAAATATTCCAAAGTATTTAAAAATCCACGTAGCTTTCAGGAATTCTAACACGCTGTTTATTTTTTTTTTAATTCAGTCTCACATTTTTGCAATTCACATACATATAAAGTACATGCACACAGAATTTGCAGGACTAAAAGAAGCGATCTTGAAATATTTCCCAGCACTCTACTTGTGAAAAAAAAATTAATTACCCCACAGAGTGTTTTCCACCGCGTTGAATAACTCTTGTACGAGCAAATTTTTTTGTAGTTCCAATTTTTTTCGAGCCACCCCACCGTTTCCAGTAAAACCAGACACTCTATACACTATACATACGATAGCGAGGAATATACTAAATAGCCTTCATAAGAAAATCTACAGCATATATGTATTCCAGAGCAACTAAAATTAAATAATACGGACTGCAAACCTATCTTCTACCTCACGAATCTATATAAAATTACACAATTATGTTCGTTCCGCCATGAAACCCATAGGTTGAAATGGCGGAGGGCGATCCGCAGGAAAATCTAAACCAACCTCGGCCGATTTGCCGTGCATGTAATTAAACATCTCCCCAACCGATTTCCATAACTTCGATGTTTCGATTGATTGGATATGACAAAAACGTGGGCGGAGTGGCGTGCAAACAGGGAAATGCCATTAAACGCAAGCGATTCCCGAAGGGGGGCATCGTTAGCCAATCGACCAAAAGAGTAAATCGAGAGTAGTCGATCCGTGCTGCGTAAGTAGCTGTGTAATCATAATCGTTGAATAACGATAATTCCCGGTAACGAGGGAATTTCGTCGAACGATTAACGATAAATACTCGATTCGCGTACCGTGCCCGTTTTTCGTTTACAATATTTTGGTTCACAACCCTATACCCCCCTCGCTCTCGGCAATTGGGGACGTTCTCGACGCTCGAATCTCGAAACGGATACGAGCAAACAACGGAACGCCATCAGACAGAGAGTTGATTTTCGAAACGGACGAGGGAATATCGATGGTTAATCGATCGAAGAGAGAATCGGAAAGGTTCGGAGGAGTTTTTTAACAGGCTATTCGAAAGGACAGTGTGTATTATAATTGTTCTGTAAAATTCTTCTTAATTTTCCTTCCATTGCTTCCGTTCGATAAATTATCGACTTTGATCGGAATGGTGGTCCTGTTACCGTAAGTGGAACGGACGAAAATTAATTTTCATTTGAAAATGGAGGGGGTCCGATTGCTTCCGTTATTGCGCTGCAGATTTATGTGTTATGAAATTGTAACTGAGCGGCAAGAAATTAATGCGCCGCATTAATATTAAAAGTGATAAATTCGATTGTTTATTGCTAATCGAAGGTATCGTGAAATTGTAACAGGCGGGGAATAGTGTTTTGTATAGGATTACGTAGGATGTAGTTCTGTTTAATGTAAATTCGGTTTTACGAGTGCGAGTAGTGCAAGTGTTTCTTTGATAAATAAACTCTGTTTTTCTTTGCCTTGTAGCGCATTTTAGATTTCACGGGTTTGTTTTAGCGCTGGATACAAATATGAACTATTGACTTTTGCTACTTGTTTCCACGCAAACGCAGTTACATCGTCCAATTCTCTAAATGAAGCACAAAGCGGAACAAATTTTTAGGACATATAATACGTGCAACGAATGTACTTTTAAGTTACAAAACAAACTTTGTTTAAACTATTTTAGTTTAATCTATTGTTTTCATCTTGTTTCAATAAAAAAAGGCGGAGATAGAGAAATAAAATTAACGTCTGCATATAGAAGTTTATAAGAATGATTTATATAAATAGAAATGAATTCACAGAATGCTGTTTTGAAAAGATAAATGGAAAAAAGGAGAACATATATTTTCTTTGGCCCAATATTTTAAATAAATATAGAGGGTGGAAATTATAAAGCGTTACAGACGAATATCTCCAAAAATATTGATTATACGCAAAAATGTATCAGTTCAATGACCTATGGCTCAAGGTCATTGAAGGTCAAAGTTGCAGGTAAATTGCAGAAAAGGTGTGATCATTTTATTTGTACTTTAATGCGCACTATTGATGGTGGATAAAACGACATATCATTCCATTTAAAAAAATAAAGTTGACCTTCACCTCACCATGGAGTGCCCACCGGGAAAAATAAAAGTCCCACCACATGATGTCCCCCTCGGTACTGAACAACATTCATCTGAAACATTTTTGCGCATAATCAATATTTTTGGAGATATTCGTCTGTAACGCTTTACAATTTCCACCCTGTATATTATCCTAGCAGCACTGTTTCTGCGTGAGATTGCGGGTTTGGCTACGCCATATTTTATCGTGCATGAATTCATTCATTACATTTCAAAACAATCGCGCTATTTCATAAAAAGCGGGATAACAGTAGGGCTATTACTATTCTTGCTTCAACGCCTTTAATTATATGTATAACACGGCAGAACAATATATCAGAATACATTCACGCACTAGGTTTTGAGCATTATAGCAGGATAAATACTCACAATATTATGCAACTCTATCGTTCTAGTATACGCAGTCATAAATACAACCACTTGCTACAATAATCCCCCTATATTACAACCGTGCATCGTCGATAAATAAAATCCGAAACAAATTCGAGCAAATAGATATACCTTGGCAAACAGAGTCCCGCAGCATTCGAGGATATACTGCTTCGCGGAAAACAAAACGACTTCCAAGCAACCCAGATCAACGCTATGCACATATACATATGTATGCCTCGGAAAGCGGACCAAACGATTGTGTACACGGTCCCTTATTATTTTTCCCGCGACTCTATTAGCCGCGTTACCGGTATCGACGAAAAAGGAGACGATGCGGCAATGAACAAAACATCGAAATGCCATCAAGCGCGACTGGTTTTCGAGACAGACGAGGATATCATTATCCAATCAAGCGAGAGACAGCCGTATGACAACTCGACTGTATCATTGTCGAGAGACAGAGAGAGAGAAAGTCAGAGAGCAATGAATAACAGTCGGTGCACGACCGGTATATGTATAGCGGGTGCATGATTGAACGCGACGATTGCCGGACGTGCCAGGCTCCTCTTAACCGAGCACGAGCCGCCCTTTGATTGCATAATGATTCTCGAGTGCAGTACGAAAACGAAGGCCCGCGTACAACGTTTCGCCATTTCGACTCTGTGACCCGTTCCTCGTGTTAAAGAACAACGCTCGGGACCGAACAGCGCCAGCAGGACTAGAGTGTGCTGGTCCGGTTGGTCTTCTTCCTATGGATTTGCGTGTTTTCCCGTTCGACGCCAGCGAGAAACGTGACACGTTTCGAAACGCAGGACAATTCCGTATAGATCGGTGTTTGGTGCATGGCACGTGAAAAATTGATCGTGTCTGCTGCTCGGAGATCTGCCTGAATTATCGCTGCTTCCTTTCCGGAGATTTAGCTGATGCAGGGTTGCGGTAACGCTTATTTCGTTTTGTCCCCGATATTGGCTGCCTGCGAACTTCTGTTCGTTTCTTTATTAGGCAGGAGAGACATTTGTCTTTCGTTTTTTTCATCTTTTTCTTCTTTCGTTTGCCAACTGCGACGGACGGAAGCTTTCTGACGTTCCTGTGTCGCGATAGATGATTTCTGAATATATGGAACATTGTTTGAACGGATATTATTGCAAGTGTATTGGAAGAATAATTCAGCCGAATTATTGAAAAAGGATCGACAGGGATGGTGAAAGTCTTTTAAAGGGGCCCTGTCTCTTTTCCTCGAGAAATATTATTCAGTTTAGGAGAAGATAGGACAGGGTTGTGAATTTAAATGAACAATAATGCGGGCGCACGGAAAATAAATTACAATATTGATGATGACTTTTATACTTTCATTCTTGAAAACCTGACAGAATTTTGGCGCTTATTATAGTGTCTGGAATGTCAACTCCATTTTACAAATAAATAATGAGGCATTCGTAAATAGATCAAATAATTCGATGGCTTGTTCCACAATAAACATCCGCGTGGAAAGTATGCACACAAAACAGGGTGGAAATATTTTCTGTAATGATTATTAAAAAGTTCAGAATATTGTACTTCTGAGGGTGAGCCTTCTACGAACGAAAATAATTGTAACACAAACAAGCAAATAAACAACAATAAATTGTATTACTATCAAAACGTATCCCGGAAAGCAGAAGTCCGCGCCGTCATTCGTTTAATTTTTAATTGAACCAGCGTGTACTCGCGATGAACGCTCATTAGAGGGGATTGAACAGTGCAATTAAAGCACGCGTAAAATTCACGCGAGATCCTCGGTGTCTGGCCAGCCGCGTCGAAGCCGTCTATGGCGAATTAATTTCGTCGGTTTTATAGCGACGGTGCCTCACGTTTCGAAATTAAAGAAAAAAATACGGGCAACTTGCTAATCCCCGTGCGCCATCGTTTCAGCGTGGAAACGGATATCCAAGCTTATATTCGTAGAAATTCATTTGGCTCTCTTTCGCGTCGCCACTAGGGTTTCCACGTGGTTCCGAATTACGCGGTTTTATCGCACCCCGTGGTGTCCTCTTTAATCCCTTTGTTTCCCGGATGTTTTCCGTTTGAATTAGGTGGATGAAACTTGGCGAACGTTCGCTGCTCCTCCAGAAAGTTTCTCCGTTTCACATCGTTCCTTCGCGCGTGAACGCGAAAACACAAATGTGTCCCATAATGCAGCCTCTGGTTTCGTTTCTTCCGCCATTCTCGTTGGAAATGCTACCAGGCTGTTAGCAGCTTGGCAGATATTGTTACGTGCATGTTTAATTTTATTTCTGTCTATCTGGGTTTATTTTTGTAGTGTTGATGCAGGTGGTTGTATGAGAGGATGTTAATGGTTGAATTGTATACCACTTTATGTGCGATATTATTCTTATACTGGAAAATTGATATCAGACTTACGAGTAATTTAGGTCGTTAAATTATTATAATTGTCAATATAGTAGAATCTTGATTAATTGATTTAGATGAGCATTAAATGAATGCCTGAAAATGATAAAATTTAATTTATAATTCATTTTAGAGGCAGAAGATAGGATTACAAATATATTGCCTTGAAAGTAATAATTAACGTAACGGAATACATACTCTGCATTGCGCTCCTCGGTGAACACAAGCTTCTTATTCAATTTCCATCGTTTGATTAATAAAACGGTATTAGAGAGGTACTCATAAATATAGCTGAAATCGTATTAATGTTATGAAAGCAGTCGTACTACAGTAATGATCATTTAATAGAACTTGAACAAATCGCAAGCTATTTGCAAATCAATACCATTCGAGACCTCAATCTGTTAGCACTTCATTAGCGATCGTATTACATTGCCGGTCTTAATTGTATCGCCTGCCATAACTCAATGTAATATTATATTTGAATGACCTTGCATAAATAATATTTTCATAAATTCCTTACCAAACAATGTGTATTTTAAGTGGGAAACTGGATACGATGATCGATTAATGTCAGAATAGAAAAGTACAAAATCTTTGGATCTGCAAACTGAATGTCGACTATAATACCCGTTAAAGGTATTTGCACTGATGTTAATATAATACATTATTTTGATCCAGGAAATTGGGTAATTATCTTGCCCCAAAAAATTAATCAATTTTTTCAAAATAGGTAGTTTAATTCTTGTTTTAAAGAGACAGTACATTTTCATTCAAACGGTTGACGATACTCTAGAGTCAGATGAAATATATGTACTGTACAGCTAGAAAATTTGAAATTCTAACGAGACCTGGCAGAATTTGAAATTTCTGAATTTTAAACAACGATCCGCGATATGGTGAGCCCGCGAGGGGCGTCAAACTTTGTACAAGAATTGTGGGATTGCCAGCAAATTTGCCGTAGTCAAGGCATCAGGTTTATACAGGGCATATGTAAAATTGACGAACTCGCCAGAAACTTCTTATTGACGTTTTCACGCTCCTATATTTGCTTGGCAACACTTCCAAGATATACCAAAAGAAAATGTCCAAAGTGGGAAAATGGATTTTAGATTAATTTTCTGTGGTGGTCGCGTTTTAATATCTTACAATCCAACTTTTTCGGCTTTCACACCTTAGAAGTTTCGAAACTATTCAAACCTCGTCACTTCAGTAAAAGTACTGAAACTTTTAGCCGTGCAAATTTTGTAAACACTGTGGAATTCGCGACCACCTTATTTCATTCACGTAAACGTTAAAGATCGACTCACGGATAAATTTTCAATTTGCCATTTACGTCTTACCGCGGCGATTCAAAGTTTAGAACGAGATTAAAAACTTCGATCCCAATTCCAAAGAGGAACCCTGCAGTGCAGTCTTGTTATGGGAGGAATTAAATTCCTGTTGTCTCTACGGACGAACCCTGCTAGGACGAATGAATCTGAAAACAAGAAACGAGGAGTGATATACAGTTTTGATTGGATGTTTCAAACGAAACGA
Source organism: Nomada ferruginata (assembly GCA_963583965.1). NCBI lineage: Eukaryota > Metazoa > Arthropoda > Insecta > Hymenoptera > Apidae > Nomada > Nomada ferruginata. The sequence goes on from OY757216.1 coordinate 5,269,430, forward strand.
AAGGATGCAGTGATGCACATGTGGTTTCTGTTGCGATATCGAATTATATTTTGCACCGGTCTGAAGACAACGAAAAAAGGTTGAGATTTAGGCATTTTACTGTGAAACGTAATCTCAGTTACTTTATCTAATGAAAATACAAAATGATTGAATAACTTTGTATTTTATACTCACAATTAGCAGGGATACGATAGTTTTAAATACCTCGCCTTAATAATTCTCTTTAAACTATTATATTTAAAATTCTTCAAATCGTGTTCAAGGAATGATATTTTTTAATGAACTGTTATAATACATTATGTACATATATAGTAACTTGTTAGTTTAATATTGGAAGAACATTTTTTATTTGAGCACATCATGCATTGAACGAAATGTTCAATGCAAAATAAATTTTTCTATGGTTCCGAAATGTGTAGTTTAATTTAAAAACGCTGGTTAATTAACCAACTCATCATTTATCTTAATAATTGCAATAACTATACACAGTTGCAGCAGACATTGATACACATCCCTATCAAATATTTGCTAAATGTTGAAGGTGCATGTATATAGCTTCCATAGCGAAGGGGTTAATTTAAAATCGCAGTCCCTTACTACCCCCAGCACTGGTCTGCTATCTACGACAGTATCGAAGAATTTGTGACTAATAGAAGCAAATCCGTGGACATAATATCAACAAGGAACGAGAACGGCTCGTGACACAGCCGTAATAATGTGCACGCGAAATGAAACGTTATCACAAAAACCGACCAGCGACCACACCCGCGACCACGGCCGCAAAGCCTTCTGTCGCTGTTTTCGAAAAAACTATACGGAAAATCTGCGTCGTCCACGAATGACCGCATGCATGCTTTCATCGTCGCGAAAAAAAGAAAATCTCCAGCGACTACGTTTTCCACGGTATTACGTTGAATGTTTGGAAACATTAAATCCGCATATTGCAAATACTGTGGTTGTCGTCGACGTCGCCAGCCGCACGTGGTTGTACGCCTCTCATGCAAAGATGATGGCATGGAATTATTAAAACTGCCCCGTGCAAACGAACACCGGCTGGCGAAATGTAATCTGAACGTTGCGAATTTTCCTTGATTTTTGTTCAACTCGGACCACGCGACACGCGGTAATACTAATTTACGAATGAAACAACCTTTAAAACATGTGTGTACATGTATGCTCGTGGAAAATGGGATGCTGGGGAGACAGATGACGAAATGGAAGCATCGAGGATGGGACTAGACTTATTAACATGGTACCGAGAACGATTATTTAACGAGGTTAATAGCGTCAAAAGGTGGATATGTTAGCGCTTACGATTAGCAACGTTTTGTTGATTTGTTATGATAATTGATTCCAGTGGTCGGCACTTTCTGGCGAGCGAAAGTGCATTCCGCGTGCACTGTGCAGCTTGGTAAATATATTTTGCAAAGGGTTTCAGAATAATATTGTTTATTTAACATAGAAGTGGCAGGTATTTAAAGTCAGTGTAAACAATCGGATTAATTCAATGACTTTCAATTTATTACTTTAGATTGCTCTCTTCAATTTATGTTCTTTCTCCAAATTTTCCAGTAATCGTCGTCGCATATTTTATACAAATATGATAAGAATTTATTGAAATTAACAAACTCTTAAATCTGCAAAATACGAATTACACGAATAAAATAAAATATGAATATAAAATTGAGAATCTCGCATTTTAATATCTACCTCGTAGAAACTCAAAGCATTTGATTCGAATACAAACGAATGTATTTAAATAATATGATTCGTATAATACGTAGGTGTACCGCTCAATTTCATTTCACTTTAAAGTAATATCCATTTTAATCTCAATATGAAATGCAATAGTTTGCATAAAAAATGTAATAGCAGCATTAAGAATTCTGTGAACGTACACATAGAAACATTATGCGGGTCCTTGTTTAAAAAGCAATTGAAACAGCCTGATATGGTGACAAGCGATGATACTGTAAAGTTTGAAACATCGCTTGGTTCTGGTGATGGAAACCTACAAATAGCAACCAACTGTTCAATAAACCGATTTTCGATGCGTTCCTGACAATTTTCATCCATACCTGCAAAACCGTTGATCCGATGGCATTTCGCTTGTCATAGCAAACACGTTGAATGTTATAAAATCTTTTAAACGGTCGTGCGGAAAGTTGAAAGGAACAAAAACAACACATAGTTGGAGTGCATACAAAGCTGACGGAATTCGTTTGTAAGGAATATCTACAAGGGATCATGGATATTCGTTACAATAGATATTGTATATTCATTGGCCGGTAAAAGAATCAAAGTTCAATTTATTTCCTTTGCGATTCCCCACATACTGCTACGTGAAATACGTATCTTTCACTCTCAATGTTTTCGGAGATCAATGCTCTCGACAAATATTTCCCCTATTTACCAATTTGCGGTTTCACGTTGGCCTTAGAAATACGCAACGTTTTCTTAGGAATAAAGAGTTTTCTCTGGTGGAATTTTTGTATAAATTCATTGACTGTTTTGTAAGTTTGTATTAATATTATTATATTGATGTGTAATAAAGTAAATAAAAAATTTTTCTTTTTAAGTTTTAAACTTAGTTGTAAAGTATTATAAACTTTTTTAAATTAATTGTTTGTATTGCTTGTGCCGTTTTATTATTGTGTGCGAGTAAAATGTGTTTTATACACTAATCCTGTGTCTTTTAATGTGTGGTAATTAAACGGTGATCAGTGTTTATATCCATATGGAATGCAACTGCTCATGCTGATATTATATGGCAAATATGACCAAAATATATACAGGGTCAAAAATATACTATGTCTGCTATTATTTCGTTAGTGTAACATGGGAAACATTTACATGGTATAAAATAAAAACTATGTTTCTTCTAATGAGACTTCTAATAAGAATAGAATGTTTCTATACAAATTTTCCTTTTTCTATGTTCTGCAACAATGGTCTATAATAATATTTGTATAAGCGGCAACTATTTACCTATGTGTAATAATAATTTTAAACTTATTTCAAAGGCATATTATATTATACAAAGTTAATTCCAGTCAAAATACTAGCAATTACACTTAGCAGACACAACTAAATTTTTCGCTTCCTCTTTCATGTTATAAGTTGGTAACAAAGTCATCTTCATAAGTAGCAAAAAATGTCGCCTCCAACTTCCTATCCACACACGCTTCAACCCTCAAACGATAACTGTGAATAGGGTTATCGTAAGTAAAAATAAACTCCTCTTTCTCTTCTGCAACGTCGTAAAGTTGCTTTGTCAACGTTTCTTATATAGAGATGGGGGATAAAATTCCATTAAATTTAAAGTTTCCGTCTTCGATATATTTCAAAAGGTGGTACGCGTGTATAAAGCATCACCAACCACCCTCTGCCACACCCCTGTACACTTTCGTCTTACTGCAATAAAGAGGAACTCAAACGCACATTGTCCACGCTCTCAGCTTTATATGGTGCTGCTGGCCTACTTTCGTCTAACTGGTGAACACGTTAAATGGTCGCAGTTTACGGAGGAGTTTGTTCAGTTTTCGCAATTTTTCACTCGCCTTCTCTGCGATACCACACTTGAAAGGAAAGAAAAACATAATAAGTATGGTAGAAACGTTGCCCTATTTGAGTAACATAAAAAAAAGAAAGGTTTCTACAAATATCATTAGCGTTGGTAGGCAAACTTTCGTTCACGTTCACGAAATAGGAAAAGGAGACTACTTCGCAGGACGAGTCCGTATTTTTCGTTGCCGGAATTCTTCTGTTTTAGCTCAACAGATATATTTTAATTCGCCAAGGAATATTGTTTGATGCGCGTAAAACTAAGCGGATAACGAGGAAACATTCTCGAAAACACTTTGACGAATTTGAAATGGATATTTCAATTAAAACTTTTGTTTGATGGTGAAACCGTCCACCCACCCAGTTACCAGTTTTCCTCCTCGACTTCCGCTGCCAGGCGGACAATCATTAAAAAAGTCCATTTCCAGCACCATGCACGTCGACAATAATTTTAGTTTCAATTAACTGACAGCGAGTAACCGAAGCTCTACTGAAGACGAAAATTTAATAAAACAAAATATAACTTTTCGATCATTCAAAAATCATTTGAGTTCGTCATTAACAGCCATCAACTCCAATATGCAAATGAAAAAACATATGCACAGACATAGCAAAACATAACACGAAGAGAAATATAAAAAAAGGGATACCCCCACGAAACAAAATTTGTCTCGTTCGAAGTAGCGCAACTGATGTCTCGTACATTTTTTCCTATCGTCACTAAGCAAAGCCGGTATCAAAAGGCTCCTGTTCCGACCATACACTTTGCATGAGCAAGAGGATCAAATGTAAGTTATATACTTGCATATGTATATGTATGGGGTCAGAGGGAGGCTTGCAGAGGCCCCTGTGCATAGTGGATGTTCATTTGCAGCGGCGGCTGCGCGATTCTGCCACACGTATCGCGGCCGCGCTAATGGACAAAAGGGTAATTTGTAATCGCTAATTACATCCAGTTAAATCTGACGTGTTCGCCCCGAAAGCGGTGCTACGCGTGACGTTATCCCTCTCCGGCCACCGTTTCGCAGCCACCCTCTGGTACAACCCTTTCACCCTGCCTTCACCCTTCCTCCATCCAGCCGCGGTCGGTATGATTAGTGCAAGCGATAAGTCGAGACGTCCGGCGTATTCTCAGTGCCGTTATCTACCTGCAATTAGTTGTTGGTAACGACACGTAATTAAGACAAAAAGATCACGAATCGTGCTCCACGATATATTGTCATCCTATAAGCAGCATGGCTTTTCTGAACGCTGAGTTTGAAATAGTGAAACTCGCCACGAACATCATCCATCTACTTGCTTCGTTTTCCAGCTCGGAAATGTTCTTAAAATTTCGTCTGAAAATTATTAATCAGTCATATAGCTTGGAACAGCTTTGTGGGTCTAAACTTTTCACCAACAGTGTTTGGTACTCGTCGCTACCGCTTGTCCGAGGCCAATGGTTCGTTTTCGAAACTCGAGCTTTGTTACTTGCCCAAGAGATTTTATCGCTACGGAATAGCAGGAACAACAGTGGACATTACTCTCGAGTAGATTGCGCGAATTAGACCGAGTGACGAGGTCCATGAGGTGTCGAGCGTCTGCATTGATTGCCCACTTGCTCGATTAGACAGCTTTGTGTCATTTGCCGCGCGATGATCGTCGAGCGGAAATTATTGGAATACAGTATAGTTAGTGACTGCGGCTTTGAGAAATATTCGGGTTGTGGTGCGGCTTGTGTTCATAGCCATTCCATGTAATTGACCGGGATTAAATAATGTTTGCGGTTAGTGTCGCTGGGATTTCTTTTTAAATAATCGACTATCTGATGTTGCCAATAAATTATGGAGTATAGATAAGAGTCGAATGTAGAGATATGCATATCTACATATGTATATCCATAATGTATGGAAATGTATTATGTTGAATTGTTGTTTTCGCTCAATGCAATTGTGAGATTTATAACTAATAAAATCAGAAACGGCGAAATCTTATACCCAGAAGTAATTGTGATAAATAAAAAAGGGGAATGGGCAATACGTGTCAGACTGGAATGGATATAATATATATTATAGAACTGAGGGCACATGTTATAATAAGTAATATGTTTCCTCCATTTCAGCATGCGATAATTAAAGATCTATTAAATCTCTAATTTTCAAATAGCTCTTAATCAAGAAAACCTTGCACAGCTACACACGAATAATCAACAGCAATTTGATTAATCAATTCACTTGTTCGGTATTCCCTGCGTTCAAATATCTTCGATACTGCACAAATGATTGTTATTCGCAAAATCAATTTCACCAAAGCCAGGCGTATTATCGCTTTATAATTATATTAAAACTTTGTAACATTTATATAATTATATTAAATATTTGTAATATTTATATAATTATATAATTACATTTGGTACTGCCCCTTAATTTTACGTCCTTCTGCATTTCCATTAAATTATCAGGAACGCAAGAGCGTCATATAAATCTTCTAAAGTAACGATAAATTCGTGTACGCAAATAATCATACACACGAGAGAACAGTGACGGTCAGATAAAATTTCGGTGGCAATCTAATATTTTATTGATTATTATATTAACGATTCGTGGGCGCCGTGAATTCATACGGTACCACTCGCGTTTATTATTTTTACCATAATTAATTGCCGATCCGGTACGTGTAAACAATTTATCGAGCACAATTTAGAACCGTAACGTTACACTATCACCGTCCACGAAGCGCGAACACGTTCCACGTGAATTCACAGTAACGAAGCAACTAACAAGCGGTTTCCACAGAAAATGGGCGATACAACTGTCATGGGAAATAGTACATCTTGTCCACGTCGAAAAATCGTCGGTGTACGTGAGCTACGAATTGACATCGTTGTTAAACACAGCTTCGTATTAACATAAGATAATTTAACCAAACACGCTGGACTAACGCAAACCCGTTGTTTCCGTGACCGAAACAATACTCCATTAGCATCTCAACGCCATCATAATTATATGCTCGTGAACTCACGCCACAGCGAGTAACCGTGCCGTTATCTCTGGTTAATCCTATTATAATTCGTATTAGGTCAGATTGCAAAACATGCTTTCAGCAGAACAGTGTTTAGAGGCACTTTTCACCATATTTCGTTCGTTCCTACATTTGTATTTACCCGTTTGTTCGTCACGATTCAAATTCTCAATTGTTTTCTATTAGACATTTTGATTATTAATCTCCTTCTGATTGATTAATACGTTGCACATCCGACTTACGCTGTCTGGTATCGTTAACGTTGGCGACAATTCCAGCAACGCGACGTTTCTGCTAATCAACAGCGAGACACCTGCCAGTTGACATTTACGAAATTATGGAACGATGCAACGCGTTTACGTGTGTAGTACTAGGTGAGAGTCAAAAATTGAGTCTCGACAAATGATGTTTGTTCAACGTGTAATATTTTTAGGATGCTCCACGATACGAAATTTCGCGTTGAAATAAAAAAGAAGAAGAACAATGTTGTCGACGTTTACTTCCAGCCGTTCAAAGTTTCCGTGTTACACCTTGAAAACTTCGCATGCGTTAATAAATTAAAACGGTAAATTCGTACGGTACCAGAGATGTTGCAGAAATAGGCCAGTGTGTTTGGAATTTTTGAAAGATTATAATTGAATCCTCAGACGACCATTACTTTGTGAAGAATGAGTAATGTTTAAATCTGCTGCAGTAAACCTTACTTTAGAGACTTCAGCGAAGAATTATATAATAACAAACAGTTCTCTGTAAAAAAAACATGTATTTTTTGGTCTTGCATATGTATGTAGCCCCCATAAACATGTTCGTTTGTTCTGCACATACAGCATATTTTTTTTCCGCGTAGTTTCGAAGTTTATAATTGTATCCAGGTACCAATGGTACCTTCCTTTTCCCATCAGGGAACAGTGGAAATCGAATTTAACGCTGATCCCGAAGGAAGAAACGTGCTTACGCTCCTTAAAGTAATCAAAAGTTGTGTCCATTTTCAGAGTTCGATTTCTTCCAACTTTCAATTGCGTTAGAATATAAAAAGTCGGCTGGTGAAAGGGCTTCTTCCTAGCTTAAGAACCAATTCATTTGGCAGTCTATTTAGAGAAAAGTAGAGTGCAAGGAATAATAGGTAGAGTAATATTTGAAAGAAGTTTCGCTTTTTTTTCAGCAAAGAGGAAACTCTATGTCTGAATTAACGAGCCCACTTAACCCTGCTGCGCTATTATGCAGGTTGTCTGAAGCTCGGTGCACAGGAAACAGTACAAGGATTAATTAATTTGGCCTTAAAATATTTCCTGCATTTTTGTACCATTCCCTTAACGACTATAAAAAAGAGGCTTGCCTGTGAATTATTCCATTTGCGAAAAATCATGCACGTTTCACAGAACTAATTTTATGAACGATACGGAAACCAAACTTTCCAGATATGTAGAATTGAATATTTCATTATATTAAGCATAGTAAAAATAAAAATTCTATTACCTTTATTCATACCTTGTTCCTTTTATTAAATATGATGCTCGAAGTAAATGTTGTTTATTAAACACAGTTCAGAATCATTTAATTATATTTTAGCCATTGCATTGAAAAGATCAAACAAAGTGCATGCGGTGCTTTATTGAAATATGGTAACAGCATGCTATAAAAATGGGGACAAATCTTCAACACAGTAACGTTTACAAAATCTACGTCGTAATTGATTAATAAACTGACTTTTATCGGATAATTCAGGGACTCTAAATCTTCCAAGTGTAACAAAAATATTTTAAACGACATCGTTCGATTCGTAAATACATTATATCGAGGTTACCAATTTTTATAATCGTTACGTACGTAGATCATCAAACTCCACCAATGTACTAAGAAAATAATAATACCAAGAAAACTAAGAGGACAGTAAAAACGATCGTTAAGAAAAATCAAAAGGCAGTCTTGCCTGTTTGTTACTTTGATCACAGGAGATTAACAACAGTCGAACATAGTAATTTGAAAGATAGCGATATTTTCACGAAATTACAACGTTGTCTAATCATAGTCAGTATCTGCGAGCGTGCCACCAATTTATTCAACATACATACATGCCTGCGAGGATTTTGCACGCGAAACACGAGCGTGCCGCCGGCAAGTATGCAGAAATGCTGGAATAAATAATATCTAAGCACGTTCAAGGACCTCGATTCATTAAATGCCGGCTGAATCTCGTGATACAGCTGAAATGAGAAATGAGTAATGGAGTCAAGCGTGCTGGTGACCCCGCGAGTAAGTCCAGTATAGGGAGTATATAATCCATTCCTAATGACGTGCCCGTTTTTAGCTACAATACAGCTGACACGCCGCAATCGTGCCACGTGGTTAAGAGGTAGCCTGCCCAAGTGTACGCGTTTTGGGCACAGATTATTAATGCATAAATACGTATGTATGGAGATTTATGCGTACAGTAAAACAGCAAGTCTAATTTCCTGGAGATGACGCCTTTTAAGCGTATCTTCAAAACATTGTATTTACCCATATTTTATTATACCAATCGTCCGTTTCTTGGAGGGTCATTTCCATGAAAACTATGAATTATGAAAAAATTTAATTCTTTAATCCCATCAACAATGTATGCAATTTTTTGAAAATATTTATGTAATTATTATGTTTCGCATTCTTTGTTAGTGCCACATTTTGTGCAAGTTAATATTCCGCAATACTGAAAACAAGCAAGCCCAACAATAATAAAGTACATATAGCTATAGCTACTCTTCGTGTATATCGATTCCCTTCTTTTTTCTCTGATGCCGTGCACGAGTACAGTAACTACGTCGCACACACACTCTCTCGACATGTGCAATGAATAAACGATCTATTCTACAGCACGTGTTAAAAAGCAAGGATGAAGTTAATCTTCACGACCACCCGATCTCCCAAAGCAGAAATAACTTTACTCATTTACGCCGGCGGTCGAGTCACGAATACGTCCCAGAGTTTCCGCAGAAAATAATTTATGCGCTGCGGTGATTAATGTAAATTACGTTGCACGATAAGCTGCTGCCCTGAGAACCTGGTTAATAAAGAGTTTCTTGTTTATTATATTTTCAGACACAACGGCGCAACGTAACCATATCGGCTCCACTACTTCACCTGTTCGTCCTGGCCGGCTTGTTCGCTCTGAGCACCGCTGCGATTTGTCCAAACGGCTGCATCTGCGACGACGACAACCTCGTCGTGTCCTGCATAGGCGCGAATCTAGACGTCATACCGATCGCCCTGAACCCAAGTATCCAACGTGTAGTGCTGAAAGAGAATCGGATAAAGATAGTTGACGCAGCAGCCTTTCAATTCTACGGAGACCTAAAGACTGTCGATTTATCGAGCAATCACCTGTTCACAATTCCCAATGGGAGCTTCGACGCTCAGAAGCAACTGGTGGAGCTTCATTTAAGGCACAACAAGATCTCAGCGTTGACCGAAAAAACATTTCAGGGTCTGAAATCTTTAACGGTACTCAATTTACGAGACAACTACCTGGAGAGCCTGAGAAACGGTTTGTTTACCTCGTTGTCCAAATTGGAGGAACTGGATCTAGGAAAAAATCGTATATCGAAAGTGGAGCCTGGTGCTTTTCAAAAATTGGGCACCCTCAGGGTACTCCATCTTGACGATAATCAATTGAGAACTATTCCATCCCCAGCCCTGGCGCCGCTCAACTCTCTGGCTGAATTGCACATAGGGTGGAACGCGTTCTCGTCGCTTCCAGACGACGCGTTCAAAGGATTGGACCAGCTAACCGTATTGGACATCACTGGCGCCGGTTTAGACGATATCAGCGACGGAACCTTTCGAGGATTGAACGCTCTACGTACGCTGGGACTGGACGGGAACAAATTGCGAGAAGTACCAACGAAACAGCTGGCAGTTCTGCCACGCCTGGAGGAACTTACGTTGGGTCAGAACTTCTTTACGACCTTGAGATCGGGCGCCTTTCAAGGGCTATCAAAGTTAAAGAAGCTGGACATATCCGCGGCGAAGTTGCTTACCACAGTAGAACGGGGAGCGTTCTCGGACAACGCTAACCTGGAGACCCTAGTGTTGAACAGTAACAAGCGGCTGACTACAATGGAGGACGGTTCCTTGGCCGGTTTACCTAACTTGAGACATTTAATGCTGCGTGATGACGCGTTCACTGGATTCTCAGAGTCCCTGGTGGCCTGGAACGAGCTGCGTCGACTGGATTTAAGCGAGAATCCCCTGGTCTGCGATTGCAGCCTGCTCTGGTTAGCCGAGGTTCTCGTCCCAAGGAACTCTAGTCCGGTATTATGCGCGGAGCCACCCGAATCTAAAGGGAAGCCCATAAAGGGTATGACACCTGACGAACTAGGCTGCGCCTTCTCCGATCCCCGGAAACAAGCTTTGTTAGCGACCGTCTGCGCTGCTGGTCTCGCTTTGCTCACGGCCTTAGCTCTGATCCTCTACTACAGATGCCGTCGTCGCGTCAGAGATGCCTTGAAGGACTACAAATGGAAGAACCGCGCGATCTCTCGCAAGGAGCACGAGTATCAGAAGACCTTCTCCGACGACGAGTACATCGTCAGATCCGCGCACACCCATCACCATCATCATCATCATCAAGCGCAAACTCAACAGATACCTCCCCACCATCACCATCATCATCTTCAACAGCAGCAGCTGCAGCAGCAGCAACAACAGCACCAGCAACAGCAACAGCATTCCCAAATAGCGGCGGGCATCAAACCTATACCGGTGACGGAACTGTAGCTAGAACTTCGGGCGGCGAGCCCCGGAACCGGCGGTGTTTGGTTCTTGCCCCATGGCAACACTACTATAGCTGAAGGCTTCACCTACATCGACGGGGAAACAGCGCGTCAAATGCGCCGTCCGGGTACGCTGCCCAATTCCGGCACGGCCGGTCACCGTTCTGCCGCCCCCATAGAGGACGGCACCACGCCATTGAGCATCGCTGGCGATAATTGCTCGGCGACAGGCGCTAGATTGCATTACTCCAATCATTCTCTGCGCCGTACGCAGCAGCCGGCCCATCTGCCTGCCCGCGACACCGAGAACTCGACGGAAAGGACGCAGAACGACTCGAGGCTTCAGAACGGCATACCCGGTGGACATCACCACGCTCCGCCGCCGCTCCCGTCGAGACACCAATCGTCCTGCAGCCAATCGTCTTACCCAACTCTGCCCATGAACGGTCACGCGACTCACCAGTACCATCACTTCACGCGCGAGAAGGAGAGATCGTCGGGTCGCGAGAAAAGTCGCGAGAGAAGTCGCGATCGGGACGTCGGCGTGCAGCCCGTCACTCATCGGTCAGACAAGCATCGGGACGTTCAAATGGAGATGGAAATGCACGACGGGCCGGGCATTGGCGACATTGGAACGTACCGGGCGTAAAGGTGCGCGGCGTTGTGCTAAGCGGGCACAAGGTAGACTCGCTCGAACGTGAAGGATAAACGCGGATAGGCCGGGTGAATTGAATCGAAGACTGAATTCGAACGTTAAAGAGGGACCTTACGGGGGTGAACGAGATTGAAACGATTGCGGCACCGCGCATCTCTGTTCTCTGATTACACGGATACAGGAAATACGGGCCGGTGGAAGCGCGCGCCAAACGATCGAAGTAGCAAAGATGCATCGGGGCGTTGGCCGACGGAACAATGTCGATGTGATCGCGATGGAATTGGCGAACTCGCAGCTAAATCAAATTGAAGACTGATCACCTGGGTCGTGGGTGAACAACATCGAAACATAATTAACTTGATACTGGTACATTCCAATCACTTATCTGCCAGTCTTCGCTAGGATCGGCGTGCACCGATTTCGGCTCCTTCTCTACGTTTTACTATACAGGCTTTCTCTCGAACGCTGTAACGTTTGGACGAGGGCCCCGCGACTGTACGATAACGTTCTGATCACGGAATTAGAACGGACCGGACAGAGACAAATGTTTGGGGATATCGAAATTATTTTAATGAAAACTGTGCTTCGTCTGACGTATGAAGATTTCCATGCGTCTAATGTGAGTAAGACCGCGGAAAGCGGAATTAAAAGCGGACGTGCGGATAATGAGAAATAGTAAGGGTGCTAGGGAGGTGGACCAGTTGGAAATGAATAAAAACCTGCTGGTTATTCAGGGTTGTCACAAAGCATCGGATACGTTTCGCTAGGGACGTGGACATTGCATTCTCGTCATAATAGCGAGGCGTGTATATATGGGGTACGTTCTGCAGGGTCTAGCGACAGAAGAACAAGGTTGGCCGTGCAAGGTGGATCAATTCGAGGAACGAACGCGTACGTGTGACGTCCGTGAAGAGCTGCGTCAAAGAGGCAGTTTTACGAGGGCCCTGCAAACTACGAAACGATCGTCTTCATCTTGAAAAGAAATCCGTGTGCTCGAGACGTCGGAGACTTTGAAGATCGCCCCATGAAGAGTCCAGAAAGGCGAGCGCAGAAGAGACGGACGAAGGAGATGAAAGTTTTACGCGAAGTTCGCCGAGTGAACGTCTCGATGCTCGAAGCACAGACACGAGTCGTTTGTAAATGTCAGTTTGGAAAGTTCGCAAGGGTGGAACGATCGAAGGCGAGATTTAAAGAAAAAAATATTGGAGACCGTGTAGTGCACGTTTCTTGCAATCGTTGTCGCTCAGAAATGACAGGGACGAACGTTTTCGAGAATCGTAGTGTAACCATGGGGAAAGAACGCGAACTTTCGAGCGCCTTATCAAGCGAGAAACTTGAGAAGAGCCGCGTAAAATCGTATTCAGAATACTCTGTTGGGGATATAAATCTTTTCTTGCATCGTACTTCTTAGCGTTTATTGTGTATATTTATATTTCGTATTTATTGACACGGCATTAGGTAATTTCTAAATACAATCTGCATCGTTTGTATTTCCTGCATTATTTAAGAGAGAAGGGGGTAACGATTTCGTAATCCTTTGGAAGGCTCCGACAGAAAACAAAATCAAATATCTAATACTGTAAATTATTGTAAAATTGTTTTCTTTTTAATTTAATCATATACGAAGGATTACGAATGTATTCATTGTGTATCTATATTCTAAATACGATCTACAGTACACGATCGGATACGTGGAACCAAGCGATATAGTGCTCGTGTATTGTTAAAATATTATACGAAGTCGACCACTTAATCGTACCTAAACTATGGAATATTACAAGAGACGGTCTCTAGGTCGGCAGCACGTCGTTGCACGACCTAGGCCAAAAAATCGAAGGAATTTCCAGGCTTGAAAGTAACCCAGACTGCCGAGAATAATCGCTCAATTGAATATTCTCCTGTCTTTCATGAATCTGGATCGGAAATGTATAAAGAATTATATTCGACGCGAACAAAGCTTTCGTGAAAGTGGAGGTTGACGGTGAACTTAAGACTCGAATTTATCCTTCTGTTTAAATCTGTGTATCGTCCCCTCGAACCGCTGAACCGAATCGTTTTCCAATCAGAATTTAGTTTTAAGCACAGCGTTATTCGCGAAAGCTATTTACCTGTTTTCGTATCTTTGCAATGCAAATGAGACAATATTTGATAACACAAATGAAGCCGCTTCAAAAAATCGCAGCATCTTTGAGCGAATGAATTATTGACAGATTTAAAGAAAACTGGTTAAGGATGAAGAGTTTTGTTAAAGAACAAATAAACTGCATTTACCGATGAATGATCTTACGTCGACGAATTTCTCTCGTTAGGTGACTCGTTCCGTGTCACCTAACTTACATGTTATCCTTGTAGCTTAAAGCTGAAGTTATGTGTTCAGTCGTTCGCTGAAAGTTCATTCGCTTCTCCGAATCAGACAGTGGATACGCCGAGAAATTGAACTACGAGTACGAACTATGAGACTTAGAATTGCAGCTACTCACATCCACGCATATACACGTGTTTCCATATATATTCTAACAAAATTTTATTTTGCAAACGAAACGCCAATATACAGAGTTCACAGCCTAGGGGGTTCATCACCATATTTTATAAGAATAGATCAAAATTCGTAGGGTCATCCTTTGAAACGCGTGTTTTCTAAATCAAAATGTTCCGATACCATTCGGCGTTCTTCTTTCGCCAATTTTCTTCTCCTCTTCTAACGCAGTGTATCATTTTCACGATGAGAAATGCATACGCCGAAGTTGTAAAAGAATTCGTGGCAAAGTTAAAAATGTCAGTTACGATTCGACGCTCTCCGCGTGGCGAAAATCGATCGACAAGGCACGATATCCACGCACGATCTTGATCACTCGGTCAGCCGTTGCAGGTAGAAGCAACGGTTTACCAATGCATTGAGATATATTTTACGATTTACGTGTGCACCGTCGTACTGTAACCGCGATCGTTCCCCCCCCCCCGCGAACTCGATAGCAATCGAAACACGAGCAGGTTTCCGTTGCTACTCGTAAGCTGTGTACGTTTCAGTACAGCGCGGCGGTCGTTTTTTATTCCACCTGGCCTGCGGTTTAGGTGCCGGATACCCTCCGTATCTCTATGAGAAGTTATTGGTTTTACGTAGGCGTGATATTGCGAACAATGATGGGCCGCGACGAGACGGAGCTGCAGGCATCGAAAAGCGATTGTATGTAAGATATCGATGCTCGTTGTAAATAGGTTCTTCGAGTGCTATTCGATTTCTCACCTGGACACCCTCGTCCATTACACTAAAATCAAAGACACGGCGACAGAGAGAGGTTCGTTCACTAATGGATATCCGCAATATTCTACGTTAAAATTGTAAATAATATTATTTATATCGTTTAGAACTCGCGACAGTTCTTGTGGATCGTAAGACGCGTATATGTACATATATTTTACACGCGTGTGGATTTTTGATCGTGGCACAGTGTATCCGCCGGAAGGTACAGGAAGATCGTTCGCGTTTAATAATTAAATTTTTACGACTGTCGCCTCGTCTCCGAATTCATCGTTGTCCTGATACTCGTTAATTACGCGGCCCGCAATAACAGAGCTTATTAATCGGTATCCGATCGACCGTCATCGGAAACGTCGTTCCAACAACGGAGAAGAAAAACACGAATTCATAGCTACGCTCGTTATAAAAAATAACCGACGTTCCGTGACTGAGGAGCCTTAAATTCGTTTCTCGATACCATCAAAATCCGGTTACAAGCAACGCGAACAATATACCTCTTTTGATGGGCTACCTTAACAGTGTAAGCTGAGGTTCTCGTGAACGACGTGATAGTCGATATCATTTCCCCGATTCCACTTTTGCACAAATATTTTATTATTCTACAGTTGTACAGACTTTATAATACAATATGGATTGAAGTAAGCAAATATTTCGAGTCAATTCGAGTGTTACTTTGAAATATTTAATAATAAATATTATTAAATATTTCCTTCTTTCTTTTCCTTCTTTTCATCTATAAATTGAAACGTTGGATAATGGAAGCGTTAATGAAAGCATAGGAAAAATTGAGTGTCGATTCAGAATCATTATCTGTAAGCGTGTTCTCGTTGCTCCTATTTTTTTATTTAAATTATAGTTTTAATTTTTCTTTGATATATAAAAAATAATAATATTTATTACACTGGTAATACCCTTTGTGAAAGCTAACTACAAATGCAAAAGAAGATGTAATATAAACATTTCCATAAAAAAGGAAATTCTTGAAATTCGAAAAATAAATGTCCTAAAAGGTTTTAAACGTTGATACACCAGTTGACTAGAAATCATCCCGCTTATTTCAATTTTCTCCAACCGCCCCCAGCACACGTAACCCCTTTATTCTCCTCGGGCCTCATAAAACAAATTCCATGAATCTTTAACCTAGACAAATGTCATTAAAACGCATAGTTCGGATTCGAGTTATCCTTCTAGGCGCGTGCACATTGAACCACCACTAGGAGAGGAACCCGGAGAAAGATCCGAAGCTCGCAGGACGGGATTATTTTTCCAGCAGAGTGTACCCTGTGGAATTCCACGGTCACCCCGGTCGAGAAAGGTGACTGCACCTTGAATCGACTCTCTTGCACGTCGTTCCCAACCATAGACAAGCTAAATTCCAGCTCCCGTCTCCGGATGAGCTTCGATTCCGGAATAGGTTTCGGGCAGCCACTAGCGAACCATTGTTTGGAGGGAGCAAAAAAAAATATCGAGAAAATGGAGCGCACCTCTCGATCGAATGGCATCCGCGTTCTATCCGGGAAACCGAGGAATTTCGTTAGACTCTGGGAAATCGTAGTTGTATCGACTCTGAACTAGTTGATAACGTGCTGCCTCGATAACTCTGAGAACAAGTTCCCCGGGATCACCTCACTCGATGACACTCGTGTAGCAGTAGACAGCTCTAGGGGGGTGATATTAAGAAAGGGGATGATTCTTCGCTTTGAAATAATGGCTCGAAAATTGTTAAAAATTCCCTGAAGGAAATACTCGACGAAATTAAAAATATCTTCCTTTCGATTATTGAAAAAGTAGTGACAAAGAGTTACACAATCTCTGACTCAACAGACGCGATACTGTATCTACGTATATTGTGAAGAATAGTCAATAAAAAAAAATTGCTTCGATTTCCCTTATTTTATTTAATTAACCGTATCATCGTGTGCCATGATAATTCACTCTGCAACCTTTGAGTTCGATTTTATCCTACTACCATCTAACAAACATCCTTTCGCTTGAAGAAATCCGTAATAGAATTGCAAATCCGTTCTGACACGATCGAAATATCCCGACACCCTCTGCGTTCACGAGAATCGTCGTTCGGCAGCATCATAGGGATGACTTTTACGCGAGATCGAGTAGAGGCGCACATGACTGTCTGCGTGACGAAATCACGAATTCCTGCTGTTCCTCGTTCCTCGTTGTTGATCTTCCACGGAGAAACGACGGAATCGAATATCAAAGACAGTCGTTCGACGACGGTTCACGCTTGAATCGTCAAAGAAATCACCAAGCCTCTAAAAGCGATCGTACGTGTTCAGAAATCCATCAACCGTCGGCAGAGACGCGTCTAATTTTGTAAGTTGGAAACTTTCCAATGTAAGTACTCGCACAAATTTTAGCGCGCGTGGCTTTTCTGGGGCTGATGCTCGAGAACGTCAGCGTATCTATTCCGCCGACGTTTACGCTTCTGTCGTCGTCTTTTTTAATTGATTTCTTAATCAATCTCTTTTTGTAATCGGTGTATCGAATAAGATATTCTGCCGTGCGAACGTCGCAATATTTATACCAAGCGTTCTAATTATACATACGTCATTTGCACTATTGTTTAACAGAGTCCTCTTTCATCTTGAATACAATACACGCGACACTGTAATAATTCGTTTCGATGTTGCTCTCGAGTGTATGGATGTGAATGTTATTAAATCGACAGTACGTTTAAGGACGATCATCTATGTTAGCGGTGATGCGTGGAATATTCGTTCGTGAGAACTCGTGTGAAATTCCCACCAAAAGGAATTGCGTGACATTATGCGCGAAGAATCGATGAGACATGTTCGTGAAACGTCCCCAACGTTTGTGCCGTATGATGGAAGGCTGCTATTATCCCATCCAATATGTCCCGACGGAATGATCGGGATCGAATTCGAGTAACTCACAATCAGACATGATCGTAGCAGATAAGTCAGCACTAGATTATATCAGATCTTATTTTTTAAGCAGTGTAAAAGGATCTCTGGACGCGAGGAAACAGCGTCGGGAGAGCGAGTGAAAGGAAACGCAGTAAAATCGATCCACGAATGCGGTTTCATCAATGGACTGTGCTTTCTAGGACTGCATCTGCGGACACCCTGAAAGAACCTTAATTAGAATGTCCGATTGTAATAAAATATATTGTAAATGTCGGGTAAAGTGTCGTAGATAGTTACGAAAAAAGAAGAGAAGTGGGGTATATCACTACTCTATTACGATAGGAAGGATGGGCGAAGAAAAATTGTATATTTTACAATATGACCGTCGAACTAAGCGGAAGGGGTAAAGAATTAATTAAGCGAATTGCGTCGTATCGTGTTGCTAGTCACTCGACACGCGTTGAAGAAATTCGAGCGAAATTAAAAGACTTGCTGTTGCGGCAAGAGTGACGTAGGAAGTATGGTCGAATAAATTGATCGTGTCACGAATATTGAATTATTGTACAAAATTTAACGCCGATAGTTTGTAAGGCCTATCGTTTTACCTTTACGAGATCGACTTGTGTTTATATCGTACGATATATCAAACACTATCGCGCCGGATCGCATGGCGCGTAAACTCGTATCTATGCACACGATCCATTCACGTTCCTTTCGCGTACGAGAGACTGGCAAGAGTTCTACCTGGCTGAGAAATTTATTGAATCTGGTATCTTTTCAATGGCGCACAAACACTCCTACGACGGCTATCAAATTACCATCCACCTGTCCCTAATTAAATTGATACAAATATTTGATTATTATATTGAATTGGTATCAAGCAGTTTCCCACAAAATCACTCTACGTAACCCTAACAACTTTTACACACAATCGTGCGAATCGTTTATTCTTCAAACTAAACAAAAAATGAGAAGCAATGTGCTACTCAAGTCAGGGAGAACTCTCGCTGGTTTGTCTGTGCAGTAGAGCGGCTGACTTCGGTGTCCATCCCAATTCTTCGACCTCGTACGCTCTGAATGATTTCCAATTTCAAAAAAAAAAAAGAAAAAATCGATTGAATCACTCACGAAGCTTCACGAGCTGTCAGCGCGGGAAGGTAGAGGTGAGGAAACGCGTATTAAATCAGAGGATCAGCCGACAAGGGAGAGCCAACATACACGCGGGCACACTGTACATTCGTGTAATGCATAGCGGAGCCTTATTGAGAAAGCAATATGCATCCTTAAAAAAAAGCTGCTTAAAGTATTTTCAAGCTGCTAATTCTACTCGAGAGTAATTAATTCCTATACTAAGTAATGTCGAGGCGTTCTGGACCCTTGAGAAACGGCGGGCGTCTACTACGGTTCTGCCGCCACGAAATGATTGGAAGGCCACGTTTCGATTAGATATCATCGTTGATGTAACCCACGGATAACACGGATAAACTTCGCGAGTCTCCTGTGACGCACAGAAATTTTACACTTGTTCGCGGCCACCTGATCATGTTCATAGTTTTGCACTGCTGTTTAACCCTTTAACTGTCTACTTATTTCTAGGAAAGATACATGTAAATACTTCATCTGGAAGTATAATACCACAGCGTTAATGTTTCGTTTTGGATATATATTTTTGGGAATTCATCGATGTTACATATCGTTGTAATAATATAATTTAGTAATATATACTATACTGTAGAAATTGATGTGAAAGACAAGTTAGGTCGTTCGGCGTGGTTAAAGGGTTAAAACAAAGGTTCCAGACAGAATCATTGATGTAATAATTATTTCCGCTGTACCGGAGCTCGGTGAATCCTGTTCCAATTGCACCAATTCTTGTAAATCCCTTCGTTTTCTAACGCCTGTGCAATCTTCTACAATCGTACGAAAGAAACAAAACAAAAACTATTTCATGCAGTGATTTACTTAAATGTTCCCCTTACGATTATAACTTCGGTACGCGTGTATTCACGTTCAGTTTTTAGGGATCGATGTTCTACCGTGGGCGACAGCCAGTCTTCTCGACTCCGTATGTAAATACACTTTCGAAGACAGTGCGCATAAGAATCATACATCGCCTATGCCTATACGATACAATTTTCTCCCACTTATTAAATCTCTATTAAAGTGTATGATAAAAAGAAAAAATGCGGGCGCAGTCCTGGTTCCAGCGGCTTCCTCTTCGCCACCTTCAGTGGCGGTTGAGCGCCTATCTATCGTCGACTCGAGCATGTAAATATATATATCGTGGGAAAAAACGAATAAAGAGGAAAAAACGAGGAAGAGAAGGGGCCGAGGGAAGCACGAAGCGCTCGGAAAAAATAGTAGCGGCGCTCCGTATTTTGGCGTAAAGAATAAGAGAACGCGTAGACTCGTAAAACCGATCGGGGGGTTTTAGCGAGTCCATTGGCCATAACATAGGTCACTAAATATGATAATATTATAGGGATATTCCAGCGTTATTTTGTACATAAACAACTTTATCAACGGATATTAAGAAGTCATCAATAAATCTATATATAAAAGATATAATCTGTTCAATTTGTTTCTCCTACGAATTTTCCCTCTAAACGATTCCTCTAATCTAATGTATTGCTCGATACGTTGGTCTGATGAAGTACGATCGATAGAAGGTAAAGTTATCCGGCTTAAATCGTGTGAAGGGTAAGAACATATCCAAGTAACTTGGTGAATGCTAGTACATATAACCTCTGATCATTAACTCTTTTCCTTTACAATAAGGGTGGCGGGTATGGGCATTCCAATAATAGGGATTACTTTTGTTCGCATAACGGGTAACATACGCTCGATTAATTCTTGCTTGGAAATCCCATAAATTTTATTACCTATATACTGCTGCAGAGCTGTACTATTTAAACAATAAACGATCGCAATGGGAATATCCTGGCATACGACCGTAACGGTAAATGTGCCTCCCCGAGAATTTCCCGGACTTCGACGGGAAACAGTTAAGGGCTGTTTGCGAGCACGCAAACCTTTACCAACGATACGCTACATAATTTAATGCAGAGCACAGAATATAGTTTTTAATAAAGTTATGGAATTGAGGTCGATTAAACTAGTCTGACGTAACACAAAAACATTTATTTCACGAAAGATTTAAGTAATAATACATATATATTGGTTTCATACAATAGGTTTACTTTTATGTACAAAAGCTATGTTTACACGTACTGTGGCTTTGGTACAAGTAAGCATTACGTATTCCCGTGACGTATGCAGTTTTAAAATAGAGCTTTGAAAGCATCGCTTTCAAATGACGAAATTATCAAATCGCAAAACATTCGGAATGTCATTCGTAGATAAATTAATGTTAACAAATTAAAAAAAAAAGGTCCTTGACACTATTTCTCAATCCTTAACAATAGAACACACGGGATTTTATAATACATCATCACAATAGATTTTACAGAAAACTGGCAAACAATACATGTATCAAACAAAATGATGCTTATTACTTATAGTTTACTTATTTCATTCTGCAAAAATGAATTCGACATTGAACATAAGGAATCGCATTCGCGGTTTATTCAATTTTCACGAAATTACTATTTTTTTTCTTTCCTTGTTAAACCTTTAGATATCTCGATTAACAAATTATATATAGCACATTGTATTATACAAAGCAACTACTTCACATCACACAATAGTCACAAGTTTTTCTCCTTCAAATAATTAGTTTCTTTTGACCATCGCAATGCTGAGGCCCAGAATACTTGCAATACCAATTATAACTCCTCCTGCAATGGCCATACCGCAAAGACCCTCTGAAAAAAAAAAAAATATAATCCTCATATAGTTTAAAAATTCAATATTTTCCTCTTTTTCTCGCAGAGCGTTAAATTCATTTTATTAAAGCCTATAAAGGAAATCTGTGTTTGTAAGTAAAGTCGAAGTATGAAACGAAAAAAATGCATATTGAATACTGTAAAGGCATTGAAAAGATTTTCTTAGAATACTATTTTTATTAAACATGTAAAATATATACAGAAAAAGAGTAGATAGCATAACCTGATCGTATAGTTATATTATGGATCTATTAACATGAAAAGATAAAAGAAACTAAAATATTCCTAATAAGTAGTAAAATTCTGTAAAATGACTTTCAACGTTATTACTTAAGCAATCAAATACTGATATCATTTTTTGTATACAAAGTGCACAAGGTCCTTTCTTATTAAAAATGTTCTCGTGTGTAAATATTCGTAAATAATACTCATATTATATTAAAATATCAATAAATATTTGGATAAAAAATATGCAAAATGCAATTCTTACATTATGTAATATACACAATATGTACAAAGTATTTGTACTTTTCTAGCACACCGAATATGATACAGTAACGAAATACCATTATCATATTGCCAATATGCGAATCTTATCATTTCATTTACAATAACTTATAACAGATACGTTTCTCAAAGGCACTATATGTTAAATTGAATAAATACCGATCAATTTTGACTAGAAGGAATGCAATAACTACAGATCAATGAAAATATTACTACGATAATGAAAAATAATAAAAAATAAAATGACTGACTCATACTACATGCTGATTTTAAAAGTAGAGAGCCAGAGTGAATAATAATTTTTATTTGTCTAAGCCAATAATAATTTATAAAAAGGAAACCTTTTTCCATTTTTTTCTTGATCAACATTTCCAGATGTTGTACTTGTTGATTTCCAGGTTCAACTTGAAGAAATGATCTGACATAAGCTAAGGCTTTTGTATATTCCTACAAAAAAAAAATAGTTTACACATCGATTAGATAAAACTACATTTATATTGAAAACCGTTGCAGTCATACGAAGCGTTACCTTTATTCTAGCGTTTCCGATGGCTAAATAATATAGACAATCTCTTTTCTCGCTATCTCTATGATTGCAATACAGATCTTCCAATAAAAGTATTCCTTTCCTGATGTCCGCAGGATATTTACTTCTAACAAGACACCATGCATATTCAAATTGTGCTTTTTGCGTTACGTAGGATGCGCGTAACTGTTCGTGGTATATGTGTTCAAATTTCTGAAATAAATAAGCAACATATTTTGTTCATATATTTTTCAATGTATGATGTAACATTTTCGTTTACTTTGCTAAGGTATGATTAATGTCTGAATGATGTCATTATTTTATTTCAATTAGAATATACGAAATATATCATTATTTATCATTTCAAAACGAAATACGTAGTAATGTAGTGTATAAAACATCCAGAAAAAGATCCTTTGACTATAAATTATGAGTTTATATTAAAATAATAATAAATAAACGAAGAACAAATTAAGCAGACATAACCTCCGTAACTTTTGACACGTTTAGTACTATGTTATGTTAAACGAAATAATGAATATTTCGTTTCGAAAATCAGTAGTATGAAATTTAAAATTTATTTGCAATCGACATTCTATCAATTGATTCAGAATGCATGGGGAAAATACCAATTAATTGGCGAGTAAGAATAATTTCATATTTCTTTTTATTACACAGAATTACCTTTAAATCGTCAGAAGAAACAACTTCTTCAAGCACATCCTCCATTTTTTAAATAAAATGTTCTGATAAGAATATTACGAAGAAACAATTTGTCCTGTTCTAAATTCTACTTTAAAAGCAAAGAACACATTACAAAACGACCAAGTCTGTTCCGGCGAAATCGAGCTGTCAAAGACAAAGAAGTACGTTCGTAGGCCTACTACATACTCATTGGCGAGCTACGACGCGCCACTGCACATCCTATATATGATTTAGATAATTTTATATGTATGTATATGTATATAATATTTATCGGAGTTATTGCTTTTACAGTGAAGTTTTAAGATATTAGCCGCAAATTATTGTTACTCGTGATTATACGATGAGGAGAAAATAAAAATATTTTACACTAATTTTTTCCATGTGATAGATGAATAGAAACGAAAATTGCAAACTACTCTAATTGAAGTTTTAATGTAACTTATGATCGAAACTTTCTTTTATATGTAAGTGGAAATAATAAATATGATTTGCGCAAAGGAACGGTTCATAAATCTTATCAACAAATATTTCTTTTAAATATTTATTATAAAATATATTATCTACAATTTATTAATGTACAGTACTGTAACGAAACAGTTCATTCAGTCGTTTTATCAATGAACGAAGCGGCAAACCAACCACAGTATAAAAGTCACCACTTATTTCTTCAACAAAGCATCCAGCCATACCTTGTATTCCATATGCCCCTGCTTTATCTCTACAATAAAACAAAATTTTAATGTTGCGAAAACTATAAAGCATGCTAGAAGACTAAATGTTTTATACTCACAGTGGTTCTCCTGTTTTTATATATGACCATATATATTCGCTTGATATATCTCCAAACTTTACTCTTGCGGAATCACAAAAACTTATCTCGTCTTCCGATGTTTTTAAATACACTCCAGTATAAACTATATGCTCCTTATTGGATAAACTAAAAAAAATGCATAGCTTTGAACTTAGATTGGGATTGCTTATATATATCTTTTTATTATACGTATGTTTGTAAACTTACCACGACAACATTTTAAATGCGTCTACTTCGCTCTCAGGCTTGCCAAAAATTTTGTCATCTAACGTGACCAAAGTATCTGCACCAATTATCAAAAATGGTGCTACAAGATCCCTTTTTAATCTATTATATACATTATCTACTTTACACCTTGCCAATTCTTGTACGTATTCTTTACAATTTTTATATTCATATCTATCTAAGTCTTCGTCAAACAGTGAAGGTATTACCTCTACCTTCATACCCTGGAATTATTGAAAAAAGCATACAATAACATTTTGGTATAAACTAAATATAAAGAATTAATTATTTTAGCTTTGGCTATCTAACTATTCATACTTTAGCTATCATATGGCTGTACGTCTAAAACCAGTTTATGGGATAATGTCATCATAAATATATGTATACATAATAACAATACTATTTTTTAAAAATAATGTTCCCAGAAACTAGGATATAAAACTTGATAATTGTTGGAATATATTGTTATACTGTTTACTATGGTTACGTTCATAAATCACGTTCTAAGGGTGTAATAATAAATTTAAAAAAACTGTTGAATAATTACCAAATCTTTTAATATATCACATCTCCTGGGTGAACCACTGGCTAATATAATTCTAGTCTTGGACAAAGCTTTAGCTGTTTCTTCCCACATGGTTGTTCCGTAAACTTGATCGCAAATGAAATTTGCACACACTTCAAGGTCAACGTTTCTGGTAATTATCCCTTAGATGTAGAATACTATTTGAATGTCGAAAACAGTACTGTCCACCACTGGGGCCCTTGACATGCTTGTTTCCCCTTCTAACATTTTTGGACGTTTGCGCATGCGCACGTGGCACTACATGTCTATGATATACGGATTACTAAAAGTGGGGGAAAACATGGCCACATAAGGACTCACAATCAGCGAGGTAGAAGGGAGTAGTGAGGAGGAACAATATGCAATAACGGTATATGTACTTATGTACTTGTATTGGAGCATGTATGATGTTGTATATCTATATTATGTATACAGGACGTCTCCAGTTATAACAGCGAAACTTTAACAGTTTATTTTATGGTTTAAGATAAGAACAGAGCATCATTATACATCATATTCTCCTAATGTTTAAAATTAAAATAATTTAATATAAATAAAATTAACATAATTTTATTGTATGTATAGCAGCATGCATTATATAGCATATGCTATATAAACATAGATCGTTTAAAACATTATTAAAAAGTTATGACAAACAACGCAATTTCAAGGAAACAGTAATGAACTTGCAGTTACTGTAATATAATGTTGGGATAGATCAAGAATATTGATATTTACTGTGTTCACTATCTAAATGAAAGTTGAATGTGTACATTATCTTGTACTATATTCTATAATACACATATGTAATTCTATTTGATTAAAAATAAGGAATCTTAGTAAACATTTTTAAAACATTTCATATGGTTAATGACGCCACCGTAAATTAGTACATGCCACTAATTCCCTCATAGTGCGCACATGTCGAATTAGCCTATGCATATGTATGTACAATCTATGTGACGCCACCTTGCCCCTACAGCAGGGAATCCCAGTAATACTGGTACAGGGTTTCTTGACCTTAATATTACTTATTACCCTAACAATACGATTAAGAATAGGAAATCAAAAACAACACCTGAGCCGCCCTTGTGCAACCATGGTGTGCATGGTATCTTACATGAATCGTATTAAATTCGTCTTGCACTTCTATCACGTGCTGAACTTAATGTTTCCAGATGTCGCTAGTGTTCATTCTTTAGTAAGATTATGAATGAGTTTCATAATACTATCGTAAATTCTCAATGGAAATGTAACTTGATCCCATGAATCGGAAGAGGTATTTTAATTTTCGTACGATTTAGGTTTTACTATAATATGCATATAATCCACTTTATGTCATATATAGAGTGTTTAAAAAAAGAATTTAACTTTTGGATTTTGAGGACTTATAGTACTCATCGAACGGAGTAAAAAATGTATAATCAACACAGGTGTTTAAATCAATCCTTTCGTTAGAATATCTAATTTTTTATTTTGAAGCTCGATGAATTAAGTTCACAATATTAAGCTTTATTGTATATCGTATAAGTAGCGTCTTTTCAATATACTGAATATAAGCAGAAGAATGATATGCGATATCTACAATAGGGTAGACCGAGGCGAATTGGATCACGGGACGAATCGGATCGAAATAAGAGTTTAGTTATGTTACCATCGAAAAAATCGGTTAGGTCGTGCTGCATACACTCTTCACGCCCTTTCTATGCACCTCTTTCGATTGTCTTTCTATTGTTTTACAATACCGTTTAGTGTTGACACGCATTTCAAGTTTGCTTTACGCGGAAGAACGTAATAATTTTGGTGCAGATCTAAAATACATAGTTTACAATTTCTTATTTAAAAATAAAAAGTAAGCTTTCACATCCAAATGCGTTTAATATTATTAGTTTGTATAGTGTCCAGACATAATATTTGATATCATTTTCATTATTATATCATAATTTGTTTACGTATTGTATTCACTTTACAATTATTCTTATATGGGGTGAATCGAATCACTCTTTTCTTTGTTTATTTAATTAGTTGTATGACTTTAAATGCGATAATAATTTATACATGTAGGTAAAGATGGTTCGCACATACATAAAAGAGAGTGGCATTGCATTTATTGTAACGAGAAATTCATTCATCCACCTGTGGAGGATTGGATACAGTGCAATACCTGTGAAGAGTGGTGGCACGAAAACTGTGCTAATATAAGTGGTGTGCAAGGACAATATACTTGCCACCCATGTATAATACATACTACGTACAGTCTTTGACATTACATATTATTATTAAGTTATATTTTATAAAGTTATAACCAAAGATTATTTTACGACAATTTGTTGTTTTTTTTTAGAGATATTCGGAATATGCGATTCGCCCCCAGGCTCAGGCCGAATCGGTTATTTCCACTTTTTCATTTTTTGTCCATAAGAGAGGAATTTTTTAATTTGTTTATATTTTGATTATAAATGTTCGTGTTGAATGGGTACTTGTTACGAATTTATAATAAAATATTGCGTTAATAACTATTTTTTATTATCATCAAATAAAGAATGATCCGATTTGCCTCGGTCTACCCTACTGCGAGACAGTATCAAATAATTAATTTCGCGAAATAAAATAAAATCGCAAAAGAAACGGTATCAATACACAAACGCGCTATTTCCTCATTATAATGTATTAATAAAGGTAACTTGGTGGACGCAAACCTAGAACAAACTTCGGTATTTAATCAGTTCATCTGCTATTATTATTAATGCCAAGGTTTTATGACGTAGGTTTTATGGCGCCATATAGGACCCATTTAAAGTACCCTTATTTGAATTGACAATGCGACGTCTTGACCAAAGCTATAACAACGTTATTATACCTAGGTCTTGAAATATTACTTTTATTAGTTATTGTTAGACCACACAGAAGAGTTTACAATGGGAACGAAACGGGACATTAACGTTTTCAAAAACCATTCATTTAGGATTTCGTCTTGCATACTTGCAGAGGCATACAATAGCCAGAATAATGCGCAGGTAGTGCTCGCGTATTTGGAAACAATGCAGAATTATATGAAGATATTTTTCCCCTATTCTCTTCTTCGTAAACGTCTCCATATAAGTGTGCTTCCCGCAGTGGAATGTCTACTCATCTGAACCACGGTTGAACGTTATTGTCCTCCTTACTTAAATGATTACCACTCGGAAACGTAAAACGCATTTTGGCCATTGCTTATTTCATTTGCGGATAAATCTTTCACTGCTACAACGCTTTAAGTACCACTTTCGAAGCTCGATGATAGGAAAGTAGTGGCGGGCAATGATTTAATGGATTCAACAAGCGACTGGTATGTCGGTCAAAAGAATGTAAAAAGATTATTGGGGCGTGAAAGATGAATAGAAGGGGAACGGGGCAAGTTTTTAGCGTAGCTTAAAAATATTAGAGCGGGAAGGAGAACCATTTTCTAGGCACAGAAGGTTCTAATACATCGTAATCGGTAAATTACGTAAATGCCGCATGCCACGAACGAACCTAAAGGTCAGTCAGTCCGAGGTCTTACATAATCGCAAGGCGAAAGGTTGACCCATCTTTACGCCGTAGCCTTCCAGATGAACAAAGATTTCGCGCAATTTTTTCACCATACCTCGCATTGTTTCGACGGTGCAACGATCTTAACAGTTGCATTAATTAATTCAGAACGACGTCCTGTATGGGGGCTTGTCGCAACGCATTAGGCTTGTCTATTTCTGTAACAATGTCCTATATGTGTATATGTACCTCTTTATGCAAAAAGAACAATGAAGGGCAATAGTTTAATTACATTGAATCAGCTTTTTTGGTAGTTATTTTTTTTTTTATGTTAATTTTACTTGATTCTCAGATACACTGTAGACTGCCAAGACGATAAATTTGGTCTGTACATTGTTTTTTAATTATTTAATTGATTGCAAAATGCATTGTCCCATATTTTATTTGCCCTTTTGAGCTGACGGTATTTATCAGTAAGCTTCAGGATCGACATTTTATTAATCTCTCTTCAGAAATGAAAAACGATGTTATATCATATATTGTTCAGCCAGATTGCATGGCACAACTTCATGAACGTTATTTTAAAATGCCAGAATGTCATACATTATTTTTATGTTTAATTTTAATATTAAAATTCCAACATTGTATTTTATATCGTCGATATAATTTATTTCGCATTTCGTTAATAAAGTTTTACTTTGCAACAGACCACCGAAGGGATTGTCTTTTTCCCCTTGCGAGGTCCGATTGTTTGTAACGTACAACGTTAAAGTTTTACTAATTGTTGTTGATCAATGTGGAGATCCATTGCTAGTTACGCCATTAAGTATTTAGATACAGAAATTGCAATCATACTAGTGTAGTCATTATTTTGCCAATACTGGGTTAAGTTACGTCTTATTCTAATAAAACGTACGCTATTTTTACGCCATTTAACTATGTTATACGTATACACATATATTTATCATCGCGTAAATAATATTAAAATTTTATGAATTATTAAATCCATATGTGAAATACATAATTGCTTACACTCTCCATCTAAGCTGTTAAATTCTGTTAGTCCATTTAATATTCCTCAGTTGGCTATCATTATAATTCATACTTTACTGCTACACCTGGCTGATTACTTTCGAAATAATAACATAAGATTTATAACTTTAAAAATGAATTATTTATCTGTTCTTCGAGTCAACATTTTTCACCCAATCGCCTTCACCATTTACTTATGGAGTACGAGTTAAGTAATATTTGATTTAATAAAGGTATTTCTCTTGCGATGTGGGCTGATTAAAAACACTTTCATTGCATCAGAGCTTGTATTGATACGAGAGAAACTGGACCCTGTGGAAATGTATTGGATACAGCTAACATGCAAATTACCCGGAATTGTCGAAGATGATTTCATGAAAACAACACCGGTTATCTAAAGATCTACATAATCAAGCAGTATGACGATCAGGATATTAAAAACCAGTTATTAAAGAGTATTCGTAGACAGAATGCCAAGATAAACGTAGATGATGTATGCTATTGTTGCCTCATGGTTTTGCCTGTTTTTTTGCGGAATCGCGAATAGAAACAAAGATCTTGGCTGATATTAGATATACTATACTATGAAGAGAGGAAATATTTCGTGGCATACACAAAAAATGAAAAGAAACTTAAATTTGAATTCAAATAATTTATTGCATTCTGGGAGTCATAAAAATTTCCACACTTTCGCCAATTCATAAGAATTGTATTTGCCATCACATATTTCTCTAAAAATATGAATACAATATATTATATTCTCTTTTTCATTTCACTTCGATTAAACTCAATAATGAATGGCCAACAATTGTAAAATGCGGTCCTTAATAACAATTGCGAAAGTGTTTTCGATTTCAGGTAAATACAAATTACGTTAATACGCAAGAGGTGTCATATCATTTACTTTCACCGACTTAACGTATAACTTTTATTCGCTTGATTTTGTGTTTTCTTCGGCCACAATTTCCAAGTTTAATTAATCTTCTCCGTAAGGTCAACGAGGAGATGAAGGTGAGTAAAGTAATGCCCGATAAAGGGCAGAGGTCGACGACAAAAAAAAAAGGAATACCTGATTGCGTACCGTAACCGCGGGGCTAAACAATTGGAGACGAAAGCAAGAAATGCTAGCTCGTCCAGTTCTATAGATTTACAGCAAAGTCACGCATTAAAAGTAGTGAAATTGGTGAATTAGCTAACAAGTGAAATTACTGGTATAGGTCAACCTCTATTTCCACGTGTGCTAGTGAAACGTTGCGTGGGTATCGTAAAAATGATTCAAGTGACCAAACGCGTTGAGTAATTACTAGGATCCTGCACTGCGCTTCTGCATTGAACATTGCATAACAATTTTATACATTGAATGTCGAACGATGTAAATAGCGATACAAATTATATGTGCAATCGCATGGCGACTGTAAGTTTGCATTTTTGTAGAAGTAACTGGTACAGTAATGCGACTCATCTTATTGATTTTCGTTCCTATTTCGTCGCGATTTTATCGTCTACGTATTGTTAGGCTTGACATAATCTGTTAAGCATAACAGATGATCGAATGTCCTATCGTTAAAATTACTCAATTTATTCGCTAATCTGTATGGACGAAGCCAACCCTTTAATAGGATGAAGAAAGTAATGGATGTGGTTTAATTTAATTACTCAATCGCATAGTTTTATTGATCGCTTCGAAATATTGCTATTCCAAATGTGCTGAATGTTTCTTTCACATATTGATAGAATTTTCGATTCCCTAATGATTTATTCTGAATGCAACCGGGATGTACAATATCGAGCGCTGCCTAATCGTCTCTGTGGTATCTGTATTTTCCATCGAATCCAATTTCTTCCAGGCGTTGTTTAAATTGCAGACTACGTCGCCAACGGCCTCCGCAAATGTAAACTACTGTAGTTCCATCCCAATTTTACAAAATTCGCGAACGCAAATATTTGATGCAATTATATAAAATGGTTTCTGCAAACTGATACCGCACAACTACATAATGTTAATGATAATTTCGTCGCGAATTGGAATAATTTCGTTAAAGTTTAATAACCCTTCCCTGCATTTAAACACTATAACAAGTAATATATCAAAAATCTCACGAAGCTTGAAGCTACCCACACACCGGTGCACGTAGTTGCTACGAGAAAAGCACATCGTAATCCACCCCAAGGATCGTGTTAACAAAAATTTCACCGATGACGCTTACACGAGAATGCATCGAAAGGTCTCGAATGCAACGGAGGGTCTTCTTAATTCCGCCTGAACTCGCCCGTTCCTCTTCACGTCCTTGGATTACATTGATCAGGTAGGATGTTTTGTAACGTGCTTTCTCGCTGGAATTTGCGATGATTTAGTTCGACGCTAAAGTCGTGAAAATTCACGGCACCGACATCCTTTAAGACAGTCAGAAGGTAAAACCTGGTAAAAACGTGGTCGGCGAGTCGACGGACAGCGGTAATCGCCAAGCTGTCGTTATTAAATGTGATTACGTAACTCGAAAAGCGGCTTCAAAGGACGAGCATTATGACACTATGGCACGTAGCCGTTTCTATGGGCGCTGCGTCATGCCTCGAGGTGTCTGCGTTTAGCATTACAGGTAATACGCCTGCGATCAGGGGCGTATTTGAACGGAACTCGATCCCGGAACACAGAGATACTTTGCTCTTTTTCAATTTTTCTTATGACATTGTGCCCCTCAACTAATATATGAGCTTATTATTGTTAAGATCTCGTGGCGTTTATTGCTTACGTTACGTATGCTATTCCCAAGTCCGATTTCACATTGTCGATTTTGAGTTTCAGGATTTAGTAATGGCTATTTTTGCTTGGAGTGGTTTAGTGTCGGGTAAATATACATGTATGTGCGTCGCTATAAAATATCCTTGTTTATATAAGTAACGGGGAATAAAAGTAAATTAATCAGGATTAACGTAGCACATTCTAATTGCGTGGTGATTCTACATTGCGGCTTAGATTACGAAATATTGAACACTGGGTGAATCTTTTGTGGATCGCTTGGTCTTTAACGTAAGATTGAAATAAATTTTTTCTTTGGCTGAAAGATGTTCTGTTTTATGTTGAATAATAGAGAAATAAATTTATGGAAAATGCTGCCGAGATAGCTTCGAAACAAAGAGTATTAAACTTGATATGTACTGAAGGATATAAAAATTAATAATGGAATGTTTATTTTAACGCTCCAATTAAAGGTTTACTTCATTGATCGCTCATTTATATACGGTTCCCAACAATTTTAGATAACGCTATTTTACTCGAGCAGGTACACGTAACAACATTTATTTTTCGTTATCCCGTTTCTACTTGCCGATACTTGCTCCGCGCCAGCGTGATCTATCCGAAGGATCTATACGTGCATAACTTACCTGATCGTCTCATCTTCTCTCAGCTGACTCTATGGGTGAGCTGTATGATTTGTCCATAATTGCGTGTACAGTCTCGTCGGGCAATTGCATCTGTTTGTTACTTTGAAATGGAAATGGAATGTAAATTGCACTTTTCAAATACAGCGAGACGGATTAAAATATTTCGAAGTGGACGATGCAATACTGCATCGTCCTCTGAACAATCTATTCCTTTAACAATCTTCTGTTTTCTTCTTCTTAACTGTTAATAACTGTTATGTTATTAGAAAATAATTACGAAATATTACAAGATCAATTTGTAATACGAAAGAATTTCTATCCTTCGCACAGGATTCTGGGTTTACGTATATGCTTGTAAGCATTGACCGTATGATGCAATTTTATTGGCCGAAACGCTTTCAAAGAATTTACTACTATCCCATTCGAATGAGGTAACTTATAAAAGCACATTATGGCTGAAATTAGTCAATTATACTAAAATTATTAATGCGCCATTTTCATTGCTCCAATATATCGTGGTCGAAAAGATTCAAATAGAACGATGGAAGTCGAAGCTACGCGTCTATAATCTGACCGCCCACCTTGCACATTCCAGTTTGTACTTCTGAGTGTGGCAACAAAAATTTGAGAGAAGGAAATCATAAAAGCTAACTACTAGTATCACGAAATATTGGTAAATGTCACCCGTATATTTGTCATTGTCCCTTATTGCACGTAACGTGTCACCCTGTCCACCTTTCCTTTACACTTGGTAACTTAATCTTTTCCAGCTTTTTTGCCTAGAAGATTCTTTCTTGTCCCTGTGTGAACGCTACGTCTGTGTTAATGACGTCTTTTCTTTGTAGCGTGGTTTCACCATCAACGATACGATATCGTCTCTCCATTTTTCTTGGCCCCACCCCCTTTTTTTTAATAAATTCGTTTTCACAATAACGCGATAACCAAATAAGTTTCTCATGATCGAAAATTGGCCAGAGGACGAATTGAACGGGCGATTCATTTGACAATTCGTTCGTTTAATGCACGGCTGACGTTTTTGATGGATAGCTCGATCACTGGAGGCGCATTCGTGCGAGTATCTACTTGACACACCTTCTGTCGCAATAGCGTGCATTTTTCTGACCTTTCGGTTGTCGTTAAAAAGAAAGAAGCAGCTCGGCTGACGCGAAACGGAATTGCAGTTCGACTAGTTTCATAGCTATAGCCGATCGGTGCGGTGGCCTGAAAACACTCACATTTCGATCTTCAATGAGATGCACTGTGTAGCCTCCATTCTCATTTGAGTCTTAAATTATTTCAGGAACAAAGAAAAATAGTCCTGCGATCGTGATCCATCTCGTTGAGAATAATCATTAGGTCGTCATAAGTAATGCGGTTTTTTTATTAGCTGAGTTTAAAACAATGGAACTCGTTGCTACTGTAAACAGAAACCTTTGAACAATATTTTCTCTAAAGTTCACAGGAATGAAACGAATATTGCAGTTACTACAAACGTTTGAAATGGACGTTACGAAGAACCATATTCGGTATAGCTTCTTAATTACCAGTAGATAATTATTTATTTTCAACTAATCTACAGTGGCGCATAAAATATAATTTAAATTAGTCACGCAATCTCTTGATGCCTCGATGATTCGTCTTCAAAAAGATATGCAGGCGCTTCTAGTCCGAATTCCTTCAGCAGCTCCGTTGAACTTGTTACATTTATTAGCCATGTACGTGTACCTTGATTCGTGGAAGTGAAGATTGTCTTCCGAGGGATCGTGCATATTCCATGGTGTACAACGTCGCGTCAAATGAATGACACGATGTAAATGTCGGTATATGGCCGTGGAATACTGCGAGAAAGGCTGGATGCATTCGAGAAGATTAATAACGAATCATGGATCTCCAGCCGGTATTAATACCACGAACGAGTTTCACCGAAAACTTCTGCGCGATAATTTCGTACGATATTCCGATGACGAATTGGTTAGTTTCGTTTAATGGATGCTCCCGTTTCGTCGTTACGCAACGAACGTTCATCGGCTCTCCGTGCGTTTTTTTAAAAGGATAAATCTGTACGTCAAAGACAGGCATGTAATATATTGATAAAATATGTATGATATTTAATGAGACGGGTGGTGATTGATCGTTGTTTAAGGTTGTCAACGTGTACGGGCGAACGGCTTACGATTCTCTTTATCTTCGGTTGAAAGGTTTTGGAGGAATGCAACAAAGGTGGCTGAGAAGGTGAAAATTTCAATGAACGTGTCTGATTTTGTGTTTATTAATATTTAGCGCTTTATTTGTTAATGCTGTGTACGTAAATATGCCATTTGAGGATTCTTGAAGCAAAGATTGTAGTTGAATTGAGGAGGAAGCGAATTAATGGAATGAAACGAATAGTAAAATGAATTTTGTTAGAATTTCAAATTCTTGAAGTAACGACCAATTAAGAATAAGATTTGTAACGATAGAACATATTTCAGTAGAATTTCAATTACTAATTTTACATATCAACATATTTATACATATTTCTTCTTTTTAACTTTGCATTACGTTATTTTATATTATCGTTTGAACAATTTGTACTTGATCGAATTACAATAAAATGAACCCGATGATCTTAAAATTCCTTTATTTGCCATTAAACGGTTATACACGAGTAGATATCATCAACTAAAAGTTACTGTTACAAGGAGCACGCACTGAAGAATTAAATAATATACTATTAAAACGATTGCGAAAAAGCATGTTACAATATTTGATGACGATGTAATTACCCACAGTATGTGATCGTGTTAATTGCTGATATAAGATGCATGCACAAGATAAAGCGTGTTGCACGTCGAGATAAGAGACTTGGATACAACTAAAATGCGTATTTGTTGCGAGCATCGATTCTCTAATCACTGAACGATAACAATGAATCACGGTGCACAGTTGTTAATGATTATTAACGGTACATAGGAAAAGTTAATTAATTCAGTATTAGAGTTCATCATATTAATTATCAACAATTATGCATTAAATGTTAATGCAATTTCCACTATCCAGTTCGTTTAAAGAAACTACAATTAGGTACTTGCTCGTCCGGTTTAATATAATACTAATGTAAGAATTGTATTTTATTACCACGGTGCCGTCAAAACGCGTAATATTTTACATCGATCGCAATAATGCTACGAGGTTTCGTTTAGACGTAAACGTAAATAACGGTACAAATAAAATTTTCTCTTTGCCGAAATAAAAAAGAATCGAACAATTGATCACACATTTATGAAACTAATTTCTGATTAAGAATTCAATTCACTACGGATCAGTACGACATTTTAATATGATTGTGAGCGAGCGTTCACGGTTAATTCCATTCATTATGCGCAGATTCGTGTAAATTCCAATAATTAAGCCATGAATCGATGACCGAACCATTAATTTCCATGACTGCGGAACAATATACCTTTCCCTCTTCTCGTTGCCCGTAGCCACACAAACGTGGTCGCGTTGAAAACAAAGAGCAATATAAATCTGTCGCACGTTTTTATCTTCCTTTTTTACATCGCACTCATCTTGCCGCGATTCTGCAACGATTAATCATAACGCGATCAGATGCATCACGTAACGAGAAACCGAAGGAGCAGACTGCAAGACTACTCGTGCTACTCAAGGCTGCAAACGGATGGAAAAGATGAAAAAAAAGTAATGAAATCGATGCAGAAATCGTGAAAAAATAGAACTTGATAACGCATAAGGACTTTTGATCGAGATATAGCGCGACGTAGATCTACCCAACGAATATAATTTAATTTACTATTATATATTTCCTTCCGGTCGCTATTAAAATAAATTTATGTTCCAGCATTATTTCATCCTTTTGAACATACATTTTTTTAAACGGCTATGTATTTTACGTTTCAGGAGTGCAATCCTTTGACGGCCTTTCTTCATTTTTAAATAGGGAGTAGGTTATCAGGTTAAGAAAAATAATGATGAAACATTTCTAATCATTTC
Organism: Nomada ferruginata; assembly: GCA_963583965.1. Taxonomy (NCBI): domain Eukaryota; kingdom Metazoa; phylum Arthropoda; class Insecta; order Hymenoptera; family Apidae; genus Nomada; species Nomada ferruginata. The sequence goes on from OY757216.1 coordinate 5,306,647, forward strand.
CAGTGTTACTTGACAAGTATGGAATGAAAATTGATGATGAATTCATGAAAATTACGTGCAAGTCGTCGTTGATGCACTATCGTCGATTGGAAGTTGCGCAGCAAATGTCAGGGTTAAGCAGAAGACCGATGCATTAGAACGCTGATACTCCAATAGCGCGGCGAGATCGCGTGCAATTTACTTAAATTTCTGCCAAGTCCAATTTTGACAACGTTCGCAGTCTGTGCGCCTTCGATCGGTGTTTGGTTTCTGTACAGCGTGTTTGAAACGTTGTATAATTACGATAAATAGTCGAAGTCGAAATTGTTAAATGTCAACGAGTGCCCGGGGAAAATTTTTCATGTTCGTTAAATTGGAAACATTGGGAAGGAAAGAATTTTTTTAACAGGACAAAGGAAAAATAGAATGTAACGTCGATCTGCGTAATAGTTGATATCACTTTTGGAATAGTTTTGTCGCGAGAAATTGCTCACAGATTGAGAAATCAAGCACTGGAAGCCGCCGCGCTAAATAAGAAAAACCGCAAATGGAAATTTTCGTTCCAGGAATCCATGTTAAATAATAGATATAAATAGTTCTATGAAAAGGCGTACTGTCGTTTCTACTTAATAAGTAATAAAAGACTTTCACTTGCTGAGTTATCAAAGTTTGCGGCTTAATGAGTTATTAATGAATAAAAACGAGACGTGAAATATTGCCATTTAAATATCATTTTAATTTAAATATTATATCACGGGACAAATATTCTTGTTACAAAGGTGCAATATTCCTTATAAATTATGCTATAAAATATGAATAAGTTTCACCATTTTCCAGAAGTTTCTGATCTATCGCTTAAAATTCTGTCAAAGCGTATCGTTACTCCTTTTATTCTTTCGGGCAGGGTTGACGAAGTTCAAATATCGGATTTAAATTAAAGCTTGTCGAAATAAAGTTGATGCGATACTTATTAAGTAGAAACGACAGAAATGAAATTGATATTGCGTCGATTAAGTACAGCATTAATAAACGACACCATATAATTCACATAAGCTACACCTCCATACAATGCATACGTGTCGTGAAGCCGTGCGTGAACAAACGACACAAGGAAATGAAGATTTCCTTCTCTGTAATTGAAGCCAACATATGTAATTGCGTATGACCTAGACACTGCATCCCTTTATGCATTTAATCATAGCGTGCTTGCTTGATTTTATAAAAATTCTAAACAAATATCCGGTAGAACCTTGTAGCTAAGCTAATTATCTTCTTACTTCTATGGTATCTCCCGTATCTGTATATTTCTTACATTAATGCATTTCTTATTGACACTGCTGCAATCGAATATAAATAAAAGCGTGAATCACTATTTGGTGTATACAATATATGCAACTCTTGATGCTATTCTTTAGACAATTTACAGATTTCTATTTTTCCTTACTTTGCTCCTTCATTGAAGTGTATATGGATGTTCTCAATAATCATAATTATTTAAGTTTTGAAAATCTTAATTTCACTCAATTTGTATTTTATTATATATGTATATAATATTTATACGTACAAATGCTTATATAAGAAGTAAATTCGCTTCTAATTTGTTCCTTACATATTATATAATGTGTAAGGCTTCTTATTGCATATGATAGTGAATTAACTGTAATTTGATTAAGTTTTGTCGTTTCTTAAGTTATATATGATGTACGGTATGTTAATAAATAAGGGGTTATGTAATAAGTTTTCCTTTCGTTCTATCTTTTTTTTTTATCCCACTCTTCTTCGACGGCACATTTTTTATTTTATTTACAAATTAATATGTATCTTTTTGTATCATGATTTTGCATCAATTCATTTGATACTCCTCCTTTTGCTGTGCTCGTATGATAATTAATTTATTAATATATTTTACGTAACATTAGACAACTGAGACACCAATCCATATTTCATATTATCATTTTCCTTTTCAATTGCATTAGTGATTATATGCATACCTCACTCCGTCAGAAAATTGTCCACAGTTTTCCATCCATACTTGGATTTTATCCACCCCATTTTATACCACTTTCTAGTGTCTTACCTTATTCAAAAGGTTCACTCAATTTTTTAATTCGCGTTTCACTCTTCTTCGCCTTATTCCACGCCTAACATTCCCCTTCACCACTACGTTACCCAATTTTCCCGTCGTATCGTTCCGTTTCACAATTTTTCTGTCCCGATCCACCTAACACAAAATGAAATATATTTTTTCATTAACAAAGCATCCTTCCTGCAGATCGCCGCGCCGTTTTAAGAAATCTACCTGCGTATCACAAAGGAGATGCCCACCCATTCGCCTCCTCGTCTACGATTTCTTACATTCGAACGTCCGAACTTCGTGAATCATCGTTACCCGGAAGGGCAACGAAAAGATGAGAAAAATTCCACGCGACCGTATAATGTCACACGTGGCCACGGGATCAACTCATTTTTTCCACCCCAAAATTAACAAATTGGACCGTCCATAAGTTTCGAAGTTACACGTGTCACGCTGAAAAATCCCTGTTCGCGATTCATCCGAGAGCATTTTTCTGAAGATGCACTGGTCAGAAGAAGTGCATTGTGAAGAGGGCAGGGATGACCCCTTTCACTGTAGCACGTTGCTACGGTCGTGTATATAAAGAGGCGAAGCATCTGACGAAGAAGCACAAGTACCAACCCATCAGCATCCTAACCGCTTCATCGACGGTGTTTGTGTGACAGAGAGATTATGTTCACTATCAAGGTAGGTACTCACTTCGTAAGACGCGTGCCTGACAGTAGCCCGTGAGACTCCGTTTTCATCGGTGAGATAAGTCCTGCGACTTGAACGCCGACGACATTACCAATTGGTGTTAGACACATGGGAAACCTTCCATTTACGCTAGCTATGGGGGAAAATTGATTATCCTCGCGGCATGTTTCTCTCTCGCGCGCACGGTACTTTAATGATAAATTTAAAAGGGGAGCTTGCGCGGGTCTTGTAGTGCTTGAAGATGATTTCGAGTTAGGTATATTAGTAGTAATAATTATTATTATGCTTTTTCGTTAATTATATCTACCGATTATGTTGTATATCGGGGGTATTGAAATCGTTTTCTTGTTCTCCATTTCCGTTGGCAAATATTGTGCGATGTATCGTGATATATTCGTATTCTAACCGTCTCTAACAAGTTCTAACCGTTTAGATATTATTAATTATCGATTCTTTGATTTGATTTTATTCTTTTGAAACATGTATTATGTGTTGTGAAATATTCACATAATTAACTGAGATATTGCTTGTCCCTGGTTTGTCTTAATTTCTTTATCAACTATTATGCTTTATGATACATTTGGGTAATTAACGTAGACATTATGGTGTTAAGTAATGAACGAGGAGTATGTCAGTGAAAAGCTGCGTTAGTGCAAAAGATAGTTGTTCGAAGTGAAACGTGTGTCTCGAATGCTCCGAAATATTTCAACTATGCTACGAATGATGTAATATCGTATTTCGCATCGCGCAATCTTGTTGCATTAGTTTTTTACATATTTTATTTTCATTTCTTATCGTCGCTTCGTATTCCATGAGCGCGATAATGTTTTGTTTTATTCACGGCTGCGCTTCTAAATTATCCGAAATAAAATGTTCGAAATAAATCTGAAACAGGTGTGCAACGCAGTAACCGAACATTTTTTTTAAAATCGGTATTTGTTTAAAAAAAGAGGATAGGGCGCAAGTAAAATTTGAAGTACGGCCGTACTCGGAGGAGATTTCGTTTAAACTTTGCATATTGAAATACGATACGAATGTTATAAATATTGACGATGTAAATGTACACAATATATACATAAATTCGTGTAATATAATTTTCCTCGCAATTCCATATAATATTGAATTATACGGTATAATAAATATGGGAATATAATGTAAGCATTAATCGCTTTTAGCATATAGACGTCATCAATTTAACATACTTTTTTTTAATATTTAATTTCGTGTGGGGTGTAGGCAAAATTTAATTCGTTTTTACATATTTTCGTGTTTGCACAGTCTCTGCGGTTGCTAATATCGAAATTTCATGAAATAAATCGAATTTCACCGACGCTCGAAGGTTTTCATATACAAAATACAATCTACTTGTGGAAGCGAACAGAAACATAAATACACACCCACACATTTTAATATCTAATATGTTTTTGTAACAAGAAGAAAGAATGCTGTATCTCACAGTTTGTAGGACCGTTCGTTATTGGATTTTGAAACGTTCCGATTCGTGGCGTGTGCATTCGCAGAAGAAGTTACTATACTTTCGCTTCGTGTGTGACTTTTGAATTACGTAGGCGTTGCATCAGTATAATTTAAAAAATGATCACCTGCATGTGCAATTTCGTTATTGCTGTTTTGCACTTATATGTATAGCAGACACATTTCACAACGTTACGCTTCTATTCGAATAGCAAAACAGTATCTTCTTCCTTATTCTCGTATTAGCATTGGGATGGGGATATTGTAACGTAATTTCTTAAGTGAAGATTTCAGAGACACGTCGCAGGTAGAAATTTTCACCTGTCTCGAAAGTTAGTACCTATATGACGTAATCGAATAATAATATCTAATTCAAACGTGTCAAAAGAGATAACTCAAATTTTCTTCGACATTGTCCCTACATAAATTTCTCTAAATTTATTGTTCAATATAGAACTGTATTTTTTCATTCATCTCCTCGTATTAAATTTATTCGAGAAGTTAACAAATTCCGCTAAATAGGATCGTCAGTCTTTTCTCGCGCAACTCGCCCATCTCTGTTTCTAAATCGACAACGTGTTCTCGAAACAGGGTTATAAAGAAGGTGTACGAAGATTTTCATTAACGATCGCTGTTGCAATTGCATGCAATCAAAATTAAGGGAATTCGAACGAGGGGACAGAGGACGGGCGTGAAATTAAGAATGGAATTATCATAATAATTACGAACGACAAGCGCGATTGCGTCACGATACATTCGCGTCGACACCTTTTTCTTCGAAGCAGGACAATTGCGTTGGAATATAGCTAGACAACGAACAAGCATTTCAAATACATTTGTATTTCATGCGTGTTGCCATTAGTTTCAATTGTAATATCTTTCGTGTCATCTTGATTCCATCCTTTGTATGAAAAAAAAAATATTGAACGCAGAAAGACCTGACACAGTGTTTTCATTTGCAACTAGCATTGCCTTAATCAAGCAATTTTGATGTTAAACTTTTATTTTAATGGCCTGTAAACTATTGATTGCATTTTACAGTGATTGCTTTTGGAAACATAAGTATACGAAAAAGTACATTATTTGACTTCGAATTCTAAGTTACAGATACAATGTTCGTCTTTAAGACTAATGTACTTAACGTTTACGTCAGTAATCAAAGATTTCGCGAGTTTCGATACTGCTTATTATTCTTCCGTGTCAGCGAGGTTACAAATGATTGAGTATCGTTAACGTGGCAGGAAAATAACAGGATATCTCAAAGTCTGTTTCATTGGCCGTAATGTCCGTACAAAGGATTACAAAGAAAACAGTGTTTGAAAGAAAAAATCTGCGGAACGATCAAAAGTGCAAAATATGTAATAGCGCAGGCGGTTTAAACGTTTTCCATGATTCCATGAATACTGCAATACAATGCAATTTTAACTTTACAGGACGGCACAAGGTTTAACAATTCTATTTATCATTAAAGCTGCAAAAATTCAATAAGTCCTGTTTACCATTGCACTCGAGATATGTATTTTATACATTTCGAAAACTCCACTCGAAAAAGACAACGTTCTACCTGTTGGAGTAAGCAAATAAAATCTAATAAAACATGATACAACGAATTACGCGCTTTTAACAAACCACTCAATAAAAACGTATACCCCCTTCAAAACAAAATAAAACCGGCAGTCAGATAAAAGGCAAAAGCTCTGTGGAAAAAACGGAATGAAAGTCCCAGCGGAAGGTGGTTTTTGATTTCAAACCAAATACCAATATCGTTCTCCCGAATGCCACAGCGGACCCATTGGTGGTGGAGTGAAATTGACAATCAACAAGCGTATCGAACCACTTTGATGCGTCCCTTCGATATGGTCCTCCAATGAACGTTTGACCTTATGAATGAAAAGAAGAAGCGCCTTTGCGTCTCACCAGTTCTTTCATAATCCGTCTGATTGCACGTTACACGTCTTGGAGAACCAGTGGACGTGGCTTGTCATTACCACCACCAGCAATTCTTCCTTTTCCATTCCGCGTAGCACTTGTGAAATTTTCTTGGCGTTGTCATTTTCTCGGTCGAACTACGCAACGACAAGATCAATTAGCATCTTGCAATTAGATACGGTTTAGGCTGTGTTCCGAAGTGCCCCCTGTCGAGATAAATGTTGCTAGATGGAACGGTCGATTTTTTTTGTCGTCTTTCTTGCTTCTTTTTTTTTTCAATGATTTAAACGCATGCAGGGTAAAGGGAGACAGAGAGAGAGAGAGAGAAAAATGAGGGATATATTTGTTTGTATCCCGTAATAGGTTTCTCTTACTTCCTTCTTTGTCCCATTCTCCCTGGTAGCCGGCCTTAGTTTGGCCTTCCGCACGTTCTATTGTCTGCGTGGAGAACACGATACGTAGGAAGTGGACGCTTGTTCCAGCTCGGTCATACGGTCAAGGAGAATCGAAATATCGATTGCATTGTTACGAGAATGAAATCTTGTACCGGATAAGGTTCCATTGATGCTGCGCTGTGTTGTCCGTGATTGGTAATTAGAAACGCGTTAATCTACGCGCGATTTACAATTATAGCGAACGAGTATCTTGCCGTTTAATCCCTGTGTTTGATTTGGAAGCGGAGCTTGCAATGTGTGAACATTGATGGAGAATTTGTGATTTTTCTGTGAAACGTTTTCCGCGGAAATGTGAAAATACTTTCTAGTGTGTTCCGAGTGGAATCCTCTTTCAAGAAACTTTTATTTATTTGAATTAGAAGAATGTTAGTTTGCATTCCGAAATGGAAGGCTATTTAATTAGCTGCGATTACGGATGTATTACTTTTGACAGTGTACCATTAGCTTTTCGAGTGCAAAGCAAAACTTTAAAAAATTTTACAGCTCCATTTTTACTATGAAGATAAATATTTCTATATCTATAACTAAATATAACGCTCGTTTTATTGCAATTACAGAATAGACTTACGATATTTTATTGACTAAAATACTAAAACATATAAGAATTACGTTTATGTCATTTCAATGGTACATGGATCAAAGTTAACAAAGAGAAGTATAAAAATAAACGTAAAAATATTCTAATAGCAATTTTATCTAATAGCAGTCTGTTCTCTTTCTAAAGAACAACATTGTCCACGTACAATTCCACAGGGGCAAGTGAACGATGAGAAGTGACCCGATCGGGCTAACATTTAGGCCAAGAATTTTTCCCCGTGGCAGATTCACGGCTGATGGGGGTTCTTGAATGAAATTATACGTTCCACGGTCGCGCGGAGAAAAACGGTCACATTACACGGGTACCACTTTCGTTCTGCCATTACGGTGTATTTCATAATGTCATTTGCAACTGATGTAACCGCGTCGTGCAGTTACCAGGCATTATCAACTTCGCTTGCCCTTTGCAGCCGCGCCACACAGCGCCACGCCATCGTCGCGAGACATTACTTTCACGAATTCTATGAATATTTGAACGAAAGGTTTTGCGAACGGCGTTAGGGCTTGGCAGGCATCGTGAACCTAGGATTTCACAGGCGCTACCTCTCTTTGTTAGTCACGACGAACAATGCAAGCTTAAAAACTGCTGTTCCAATTAAACTTAATTGGCGCAGATATCATTCGACGCCAATTCGAGATCGATGCTGTGTCGATTGATACACTTGTTTTCTACGTAGAAAACAACCCTACGGCTTTTCGTGTAAATTGCGTCACTGTTCTCGACGAGTCCTTGATCTATCATTGATGATATATCATGAAACCCCACTTTAGGATAGCGTAGTGTACTTAAGATAATTGCAGGTTTAGGCTTCACGATTTTGACAGTGTTGACGTTTCGCAATTACTTTGCCTTGGGCTTTTCTTAGAGATATGCTTCTATTCTTTGGGTTCTGGTTTTATCTACGATTACAGTTGTTTAATTAATTATATATTGTTCTGTATGAAGTTTCGTTTTGCAGGTATATCTAATATTTTCATTGTGTCTCATTAGTGATCCCGGTTTAAACAGAATTTCTCTGTGGAATTCTTCGATTCTGTTATTCTTATGAGACATAAATTTGTTTCAGGTGTTAGTGGCGGTCGTACTTTGTACGACGGCGACGTTAGCTGCTCCACAACGGCCTTCCGGTGGAGCTGATAAAGATGCGGTGATCACATCTCAGCAGCTCGAAGTTAACTTTGACGGAAATTACGTTAATAAGTAAGTTTATGCTAGGAAAAATGTCATGGAAGGTGCATCGTGAGTTACGTAGAATTAATACACTTACTTAATCGATGCCTATTTTTCAACAAAGTTAATCCTGCACCACTAGTTCTATGCATTATATTTCTTTTATAAAGACAGAAGATTATCTAAAACAAAAATGTCACACGTATCGACAGTCAATTAATAAGAAGAAATTTTTGTATTATATAAACTGTTCAAGCTATAAATAAATACTTAAAAAATAATACTATTCAATACTTAAAAATCAGGATTTCCATCTGCTTGAATTCTTTTTCGGGGCACTAATAACAAGTGCAATTTAACTATATTTATAGAAAAGATACAATACCCCAACAGGTACAATATTTAGCGTACGAATTGGAGTATGAAAAAGGATTTGTACTGCTACGGAGGTGTAACTTGATTAAAGTTTCTTTCTTGAATAGAAATGCATTGATTTGTAGAAGGTATAAATGAGATCGAGTTGTTGCATATAAGTTGTTACGTTTGCTGGACAGTTTGTAAGGTAAGCAAGTTGTAATGAGAACTTTATTCGCTCTTTTCACGCGAACGTACGATGAACAAAGTATATCACAGACGTTGAAGACAATGGCTAAAGGGGTAACAGGTATGTGACGAGTCCAATGGCACTGACTTATTCACGCGATTAGCAATTATCGCCCACTGCGACGCCGTTCTGCATAAGTGCATTGTTATTCGTAGGTAGAAGTGACGGCTACCGTGCTGAATGTGTTTCTTTCAATTACACCACTCTACCTATCATCATAGTATCATACATTCAAATAACTATTAATTATTACCGATTATATTCAAACACGTTTCTAGTTTAAATATTCAATTTTAATATGACGTCGACGTGATGAATTTTGTGAAAGCAGGATATTGATACCTTCGATGGAAATTCGGGTGAAAAATTTTGTTATGATCTGCGGAATATTGTAAATAATAATATTAACGATTTATGATATTCAATTACAACTGTGAAGCTGCATTTAGTTCGCATTTATATACACTTTCACTGCAACGTGATATCTGGAAATTATCACGGTATGAAGTATTAGTATTTTATTAGCATTAAACTCTGTCCTTTTGGAAGAATGTTTCGTCGTTACATCAGCATCGCATCTAGCTTCGTCACCTGTACGATGATGCAGCGTCGATGCAGTATCAGTATAGCGTTAATGAAGCTAAATGCAACACCTCTGCGGCGTTGCTACATTCTCCCAAAAGAACACAGACAGCATTACGTAGATATTAATTAAGCTGTCGTTCTGCAAAATTAGTATTCATTTCGTGCCGAATAGTCAAGTATACTTGAGAAACGAGACTTTAAATTGAATCGTTTTACATTAAGCTATTTAAAAAAAATTGTTTTATTTTTAGATGCATATACTCCTGTTTTTTCTTCTGTAAGGTACAACGATATTAAACATAAGTGTTCGCGAAAGAATTGCAAACCCAAGTATTTACTATTGAATAAATATAAAGTCTGTCCAATCTTCGATCTCGAGGTTCTCCCATAATAATGTATTACAGTCTGCACAGAAACAGTGAAAATTGCGAACTAAAAACTCGTATTCAAATCTTAATTCAAATTATTGCCACTGATCGTCAAGGTGTTTATTCCTTAATCTGCACCACTACACGACGTTCCTTTTTTCTATCTGACTGCGGGATCTCATTTACTATTGTTCTTTCCATGATTTCTGTTCAGCTTCGAGACTAGCAACGGAATCAGCCATCAGGAATCAGGTCAGCCCAAACAGGTCGACAACGAGACACCAGTGGTCTCTCAGGGTTCAGACTCTTACACAGCACCCGACGGCCAGCAAGTCAGCATCACGTACGTAGCAGACGAGAATGGCTTCCAAGTGCAAGGCTCTCATATCCCCACGGCACCGCCAATACCGCCAGAGATCCAAAGGGCGCTCGAGTGGAACGCTGCACACCCCGAAGAGGACGACGGTGGTCAACCACGACCACCTGGCCGAGGTACGTCCTTTTTCCTTTCCCTAATGACACTCAGACTCTTCACGGCCAAGAGTAGAATTGCCCTTTTCACTGCGCAAACTCTTCGACAGTCAAATTAATTTTCACCGTTCAGTTCCACGCAGGCATCATTTAAAATGACATTATCTACATCATAAATGTCATATGAATAAAATTGCTTGCGGTACCATTTCATTTTCAATTTGCGGCAGATTTCTGTTCGAGCTTCAATTAGGCGAATGTTGTAATTTTGATAACCGTGCCAATTTAGATGTTTCGCGAAATTATACTTCGTGGGGTGTTTTCGTGGGGTCACGTGAACGAACCCGCGGCTGGTTCCCATTAATTAACAGAATTCACGTTCCGCAGGTTAATCAGCCCAACTATACCTCAAACGTGACCTGATTTCGAGCCAGCTTGCCATGGACAGAACCGACCCGAAGCCTCCGATGCAACCATAAAAATAAATATAGTGTGGTATATTAATCTAGGATTATACATAACAGAAAAAAAAGTCTGGCGCGAGCCAGCCGGTATATAATAACTATATACTTGGAGATTCTTTATCTTACCTGTATAGATGAAAGTAATGCGCACTGTTCAACAGTTTACGACAGGATCGTGCCGATGCGCGCACGCTGCTTTCACACGTAAAAAACGCGAAAAATCGAAGACGCCATCGCAGCTGCGAGGACGCGTATCGAGCGTCGATAGTATAAATGATACGTATACTTTAACTTGTGATTTTTGTATATAAATAAAAGCGTTTTGCCGAAGAATGATCTATTTTTTGAGTTAAGATGTTCAATTTGTTTATACTTCCCCAATGTGCCTTCTTGTTCCTCCTATAACATAGCGCGATAAAGACTTCCTTCCACGGCGACACGAGTGAAGAAGTATCAGACATTTCCAGAAAACGGAAAGAATAATCTTAGCATAACTGTGGGACATTGTAAGTGCCGCTCTTTTCTTTAATTTGGATAGATTGGATTGTTATTGTTTGATTGAATAATAGTTGGAAAAGAAAGATGCCCTTGAAAGCAATATCGTATTGTCACTTTGTCAAAATTGAGGAATAGATTTTAGAAAACATAATTGTTTTGTTCGGGCAATTTTGATCGATCGAAGTATGCTGAGTTGTATAGTTCTGTTAATTGATCGTGGAATAAGATGCTGGCGTAGATTTGCCAGAATTCGCACTTCGAAACCTAAAGGTTTTACCTTCTGCCTAAATCTTTATGTTTATTCATTTTCGACAGTAGAGAAGAAGACACTAGAATAAAATAGAATGAATAAAAATGAGTGCGAAGTTTGTGACAGAAAAATAATAGCGAGGAACTTTAAGCAGTTCGCTAAAAAGCGGATCAAGTGGAACACGAAGCGTCAGCGTTCAAGTTTTAAGCACAGTACTTTAGAGGACGAAAATATCAGATGGACATTATAACGTATTATAATAGTAAGCATAATGATAATAGCGTGAGTAAGTAGAGTAAGTAGACACATATTATATTGAAGTAAAAAAATGTATCAAGTAAAATGTAGGTAATATAAATCAGAATTCTTATAGAACAACCCTTAATGTCAGTGAAAATAAAAAATTTGTTGTTCTAATTTTATTATTTCTTATGGAGAAATTACACTTTTTATGTGAGCTAAAATAAGAAAGTAAGGTAAATGTAGAAATTACAAGTGAACTTGTAATTGGAACTGTAGGAACTGTAATGGAACTTATCATTTTCTGCCACTCTAAAATGCATTTCGAAATTTGTCATCTACCTAATTGTTATGTTTTTTGTAATTTTGCTATTGAGTATGTGGCGTCCACCCTTTACCCCGTTGATAAAATTCGATTATAATTACGTATATGATTTATCGAATTTTCACTTTTAATAATCATATCGTGTTACGTGGTCATTTAACAAAGTTAAAAAAGAAAATACAATTTTTTGTATTATCGAAGGAGCTGTATCAAATATTAAATCAGAAATTTATAACATGCATATAATGATAATTTTGTGTCAATCCAAAAAATGTTTTCTGTTTACTTTGTTAGAATTTGTAACAAGTTCTGCTTCAGTCTTGTATTTTTATTTTTCAATATATTGTAATAGCATAAATCCACGCGATATATTGAGACAATCTAAAATACAATAATTGTAGAAGCTAATCCAATTGAACTTGGTGCTTGCCACTAGATATTTAAAATGGTATACAAGAAAGAAAATTATGAAAAGTGTGTAATATTTCCTTAAAAAATTCCTTAACTTCAATATAATTAACTAACAATAGAATAAACGTTCGTTTTACACGAAGGTAAACAAGTAATAATCAACAAGTCCATTCAAGTCTCATATGCATATTTTAATGTATCCGTAAACATGTTTCCAAATAACGTAGAAGTAAAGTTCACAATATGCACACCGCAATAAAGAACCTGCACATATTTTGCATAATAATTATTTCGACCAAAGTCTGAAAACAATATACCTATTTCAACTACTAGAGCCAACCAAATTGTACGAGAAGATACTGCACAAGGTTGCATCGCTACTAAACAATATTCCGTAATGACATTCCAGTTGAACGAATTCTGTACGAGTCTATAATCTGCTATTTTCTTCTTTGTAGGGATGAGCGGCAGCCCAGTCGAGGGCACGTTGAATGGCTGCCGGGATAGGTTGTGCCGGTGGTGGTGTTGGAAGATGGTCACCCTGGAAGCTGGCACCATTTTCATTGGCTACCCAGCCAAGGTTGATTTTTGTTCCATCGGGAGCAGTCCACGAAGCAGATCCATGAACTTCTTCAGCCTCGGCGTCCTTCTGTCCAGCGTTCTTCAGGACACCCTCTTCCTGGAAGCTGATTCCGTTCGCGCTCTCCCATTTGTTAGAAAAGCTGCCATCCGGGCTGATATCTTGGCTCTGGCTGATAATTTCGATCGGCTTTTCGGCGGCGAACACCACGGCGATCACGCTCAACAGGCAAATCGTACGAGTGTACATGATTCAAGTTTTATTGGAGGTTTCCTGAAACGAGACACATTTTAATATATTATTACATTCAATCTATAAATATAATTAATTGAACACAGATTCACAGTGGTTAGATTAACCCGCTAGACTGTAATTTATTTTCACGCTTGTGCAAGTTATAAATTTTTGATACGTTTTCTATGAAAATAATTTGTGAGGTCTACCAAGCTAGTTCGTTGTAATAAAATGGAGTAAGTGCAAAATGCTTTAGCAAATTATTTTAAAAAATTTAGAAAAGGTTCACAAAATATAGATGTGTCATTTTTATACATTATACATTCAATCAAAAACAGGACAAGTCATCCACTATGGATCTAATTGATGAAACCGTTACAACGCGATGATTAAGTTGAACGGCGTGAAATAGGACGAGAGATCGGAATTATGTTAATCGACGATTTAAGTGTGTTCCTCTACCTCGATTTGCGTTCCTAAGATTCAACGTGTGAAATGCGACTGACGATCACACACCAATTCCAACATCTTTTATACTTTGGAAACGTCCCAAATGTCGCCAATGTTTAACAGTGAAATGTCACTCGGCGATAGTGATTCAGCCTTGGTGTAACCGCTATCACCAACTCAAAAGAAAACTATTAGGCGTTTCAAAACTATAAAAGGTGGAACGATGAGCGTATGGTAATCAGTTTCATTTCACACTTTGAATCTACAACAAGTCCAGGTAGACAAGCACACCCAAAAATAACAGATTGTCTGCCGTAGCTTATCATAACAATTGACATATCCATCAGAGATTAACATTATTTCCATTGAAATCTCTTGCGCTATTTTATCACGTTTTGACTTAATCATCGTTGAATGAAACTATTTACTTAATCTTCTATACAACTGTGTAACTGTAAACCCACATACTCAACATCCATATTTCGTAAATCTTCTCCAAACTTTCTAAATAATAAATGTTTTGCAATCAATACGTTTCTTGGACCGCATCGTCTACAAAGAATTCTGAATCATAAATTGTTTCATTACAATAAAAAATTTAAAATTTTTAAGCGCGAAAATAAATTACAGTCTAAACGGTTCAACTAACCATTGTGAATATGTAACAGTTCACTTAATTATATTTATAGTTTGAGTGAAATAATATATTAAAATGGGTCTCGTTTTAGGAAACCTCCAATAAAACTTGAATCATGTACACTCGTACGATTTGCCTGTTGAGCGTGATCGCCGTGGTGTTCGCCGCCGAAAAGCCGATCGAAATTATCAGCCAGAGCCAAGATATCAGCCCGGATGGCAGTTTTTCTAACAAATGGGAGAGCGCGAACGGAATCAGCTTCCAGGAAGAGGGTGTCCTGAAGAACGCTGGACAGAAGGACGCCGAGGCTGAAGAAGTTCATGGATCAGCTTCGTGGACTGCTCCCGATGGAACAAAAATCAGCCTTGGCTGGGTAGCCAATGAAAATGGTGCCTCTTTCCAGGGTGAACATCTGCCAACACCGCCACCGGCACAACCTATCCCGGTAGCCATTCAACGTGCCCTCGACTGGATCGCCGCTCATCCCTACAAAGAAGAAAATACCAGTTCATAATTTTCTCACAGGATCCTGATTTAACGAAATACGATTGTCGCGCAATGTAATTAGTTGTTATGAATTGCTTGTGCTTCTTTGTCCAATGATTTGAGAGACTTTGCTACGCACAAGTTTTGTGTATATTAGAAAGTTTGATTTGGTTGATTGAAATGCACTGCATTTAACTTGTATGTATTTTATTTGAAAATATATTCCGATAATTATAATTAATTTTATATTTTCGACTTATTATCTGACTACCTCCATATTAAACCTTCGAGCTTAATTAGTGTCGCAGTTAATTATATCTGAGTTACATGATTTTGTTGCAGGCATTATAAACGATATACACATGTAGTAGTTTGGAAATGATGTGGTAATTACGCGAAAATTCTGGTAAATAAGCTTGGGAGCTTTTGCAATATTTTGCAAATGCAGTAAGAGCGGGTTTAAAATTTAAAGTTGCATAGTCAAGCTGCCTGGATGGAAATGAATAAAATATAACGTAAAACAGAGTCTGCTGCAACTTTTTTATTTTAATAATGTCTTCTCTACTACATTTTAAGTTTGAATAAAATAGCTCCAGTAGCGGAACAAACATGCAGGGCTCTGAGAAAATATTATATTGCATCGCTGCAATTCAAAATAAGTGCTTGCACATGTTTCCACTGCTGTATTATATTCAATTCAAATGCCGCTATTCCAAATTTATCAACTTCATAATATTGTGTCACAAATCACAGAGGATAAAAATCGCATGCAAATTTCTCTTCGTATGGGATGTACAGAACGCTTTGCACAGTTATGTAGGATTTAATGGTTCTCTGTTAACGTTCTAAATTTTACAATAACACGTTCGTTATTCGTTATTCAGTAGCCGGAAGTTATGAAAGTCAGACTTAATACATACTGCCTCGTGCTCTGGAATGGAGCATGAAAATTATCACGAGAGGGAAATGTTATCGCTTGAAGGGTATCGATTACAAGACAGTGAACGTGTTGAAACTCCGTGGCAAACGCGTTAAACTTGATGGAGTGAAGCTTTAATGAACATCCGAAGCAGCAAGTTCGTAAAAGGTTAAAGCGGGGGATTCTAATGTATCAAGGATGTCGTAGGATGTGAACAATGTCTGAGATATTATAAGACATATTCGGCGCTGTTAAATGTCAAAATCTATTAGCTATAATAATGGTTTTGATCGAGCTTTAGCGTTTGCATTAACTAGTTAAAATATGAAAGGTAAATGACATTGAGTGATGGCAAATATTTGTATTCATTTTTATGTGACAATATAAATTTTCAGTATAATAGTGTGTGTATACAAAAATATTTGTTAACGCTTACGTCCCAATTTTGTTTTCACACTTGTAAAGATTTTGGTAGTTTATTATAAGAAAAACACTTTCGACTCGGATTGCACAGCGGGTGATGGGGTGCAACAAACACATTGGTTGCAGTAGAATGGTACAATTTCAAGATACTTTGATAAATTATTTTTAAAATTAAGATAAACTTTACAAAACATCAATATCGAGTATGTATGTGACTTCGAAGTTGCATCAGTGTATAGAGAGTTAATATATTAATGCCTGAATTTTGATTTTGATTATACATTATATATTATTAAAAGAATAAATTATGCTTTGGTTTCTACTTTCGATTGTCTAAATATAATTTGAATAAAGGATTATGTCTATAATTTATTCATGTAACCTTTCGCGATACAATACACATGTCATAAATTTTCCTGTATGCATTCTTTGATAATAAATTCAAAGTAGCATTACGTTACCTGATATATGGCGTTTAGAAACTGAATGACAAAAGTAAAAGTAGATATTTTACATCGCATAATTAAACGTTCACAACTCCGGATTACGCTTGTAGATTTCAGAATTTCCATTTTGGAAAAGCATAGGAACTCCTAGAAAGCGTTTAATTATTCAACCGTTGACCTTATCCTGGAACAATTTTAGCTCGCCGATTTTTAAGCAATTCGTTAACACATTGATTTGTATCTCATAAAATGATGCCTAATCTTATCTCATCAATGCTTCTTCCCTTTCTAAGGTCGTGCATAATTTAAGTTTGCCAGAAGTTTCACAATCTCCACTTGCGACCGCCCGAAGCATGCAAGCTGATAGTTAGAGGCGAAAAGGTCGTGAAATAATTACAAAATATCTAATAACCAAAGGTGGGCCAAGATTCATTTGGCATTGACCTATCGTTGCTTAACAAACTTGGATGGGGAACATCTATTTTTAACAATTGTCATTTTCTCCCCTTTACGCGAGAAATACGTAATACGAAAGTACGATTAAAAATGAATGATGGTACTTTTCGCAAACAAAAACGTCCGGATGGCACTGACAATGAGACAGTATAATACCTTGTAGATGGTATTCATGAGTCACTAAATCGTCTCATTAAAAACGTGCTTTCCTCGACAGATCATTTTTCAGATGTACGTATATATGACGTGTGAAAGTTCACTATAGTTCATGAGATTAATTACCATTGAGCGTTATTACGCTGCTTTTTAAGTAGCATTATATTTAGTAGAAAATATCTCATATCTGTTTGTAAATATTATATCGATTATTTTCTACATATTTAAATATTATACATATTTGTGAAGGTATTTCGTGTGCGTCTTTATAGTAATATAGTTTTATAAAATATCGAATTCATTTTCTTTCATGATAATCGCAGAGCACAAAGCATCAATGAATGCTTACTCCGAATTGTATCTTATTGCACTGCTTCTTCTCGCTAATATAACAAGCATTTGAAGTTATTTTAATAACAATAAATAATTTTGAGTATACTTAATTGATAAAAAAAATGTACTTTATAACAGTAATTATTTAATTTTCGTAATTTGTACGAAATTACTTTAATTATCTCTCAAAAGAAAAATATTGCAAGAATTTTGTACACCGTACACCTTACAGACCACAGAGGATTATGCTTCTACGTTATTCATGTTTCCAATACTTACAAATAACAACTGTTTATTAATATAATAATCACTTGGCGTGTTCTTCCATCGTTTTACACAAAACGTTCGAAAAGTAAAGCATTCGGAACGATGAGTGACGAGTAATTTATATACATATTTTTACTTAACTAAGTATATATTCACGGTAACGGTTAATTGACGATGTAGGTGCGGATTGATTACAGGTTGCTTGTCTCGTAATCCAGCCGGAAAGGTTTCCTCTAATACGTGATACCGGTCAAACGAAGGCTGAACCGGTATCACCGAGTGACATTTGAACGTAAAATGTCGGTGATAGCGGAGACGATTCCAAACTATAAAAGGTGTAGCGATAGACTTGTGATCGTCAGTTGCATTTCGCTCGTTGTATCTTGAAAACCACAAGTCGAGGTAGGGAAGCACGTAATACCTAAAGCGAATAAATCGTTTGTCGATTCTTCTCGTAACAATTGACATATCTATTGTGCCACTTCACTTCGTTTAACTTAATAATCGCGTTAAATAAAACTATTCGCTTAAAGTAACCAAGTTGCCAATACATCACAGTTTAATCAATTAGTTCTGTAGTGAAACGCTTGTCCAAGTTTCGATTGATCGTACAATGTGTTAAAATGTGTCTCCTTGCAGGTAATCCACATTGAAACCAGCATCATGTACACTCGTACGATTTGCCTGTTGAGCGTGATCGCCGTGGTGTTCGCCGCCGATAAGCCGATCGAAATTATCAGTCAGAGCCAAGATATCAGCCCGGATGGCAGCTTTTCTAACAAATGGGAGAGCGCGAACGGAATCAGCTTCCAGGAAGAGGGTGTCCTGAAGAACGCTGGACAGAAGGACGCCGAGGCTGAGGAAGTTCATGGATCAGCTTCGTGGACTGCTCCCGATGGCACGAAAATCAACCTTGGCTGGCTAGCCAATGAAAATGGCGCCACCTTCCAGGGTGAACATCTTCCAACACCACCACCCACGCAACCGATCCCTGTTCTCATTCAACGTGCCCTCGACTGGATCGCGGCTCACCCCTCCAAAGAATAGAAAAATAGATTGCAACAACGCAGAAAATTTCGATTTCGCCGGAATATAATTGCTCAAGATAATTAATTAGTCAAACAGATCGTGTACTCTTGCTCCTTTGTTCGGTGGATCAAAGGACCTCGTTGCACACAGTTTTTCTCTTTACAAGAGGGCTTGTTACGCATCGGGGAGATATGTTTTCTTCTTCTTCTTGAATGGATTAAATAGATGTATGTATGGTGCAATATTTGATGAGCAATGCCAATATTGTGGATTTTCTATGCACTTTGTACGGAAGCACATTTACAATTATACAGATATGAAACTTGAATCGTTTTGCTTACTGTTAATTTACTCATCCGCACCTGTGTATTTACTTATCATTAATATGCTATTTTTACTTTTACTTGCCTTCAAACGTGTGATATATGTGTATTGACATAGTATTATTTATGTACAACTAGTTACATGTCATATTTCTGAATCAGAAACAACCACTAATATTTCATAAAATAGAGTCCTGATATTTATTAAGATAAAATCCGTTTAAACATGTAAATTACTCCAAATAGACACAGAGCACACGTAAAAAGTATTCCATATGTGTGCGTCATTATTTAAATTACCTTAATTTAAGCTACAATCATTCAGAATAGATCCCATAATATTATCACGCGTAAATTGATCAGATTTATCCACCAAATTATTTACTCAGAAAACGAAATACCATAGAAAACTATAATGAAGCACAAAAAGAAGTGCAACCTCAGTTTTGCATCCTCAACAAGGCAACAATCATGAACAAAGAGGAACCCGGAGATTTCGGTATCTATTTACCGGCGAAATAACTGCCGCGACAGGTGCAACGCGATAGTACGAAAGTCGAGGTCGAAGGTTGCGGGCGAATGTGACAGAGAAACATTGCCCAAGTGCCAGAGAACGCAAGTTGGTCGTTGCAGCAGCTGTATCGCCTCTGTCGGCGGCATTGTCCCCGTTCGTTTGGATTACACGCGCCTTGGCAGACGCGGAAAAACCACCTGCTCGTGTAAATATCATTGCGCACGTCGTTAGGCATATTTGCGTATTATTTCGCTAAATTGTTTGCACAGGCGTGGCGCCACTGAAAATAGACAGCCGCGTCGCTCAGCTATGCGGAACTGTTCTGCTGAAGTGTCATAAGTCCCAAATCAATTTTCCATACATCGCATCGTGCGGTGAATTTCGTTGCCTTCGCTGCGCTGGTGAGTAAACTCGAGTCGAGGAGTTGCAACAGAAAGGTAAGGTGGAAAAGTGGAGAAATATAAAAATGTAACTGGTGTGAATGATCTTGCGAATGATCACAGTTCTTGTGCGGAAAGACATTTGTGGCTGTTAATTATTTATTTAACATTAGTTCATTTAAATACTGCTTAAATATTCGGCTGTAATATGTGCAATGACTATCTAGTGTTCTCTGTCCTTCGAAACACGTAAAGGATTATCGTTTGTTTATAAAATAGTGTAAGAGGAAATAGAATATCGATTCATCGTGCTTTGTTTCGTGTGACTTTTCATTCGAACGATGTTAACACCTTCATGGACGTAAATGCTATAGCATTCATTGTAATTGCGATGCAAAATGACATAAAATGAAATAACATTCAAATTTATAAGCCATCATTATCGCGCATTCTATTCTATATAGCGCTAATTTGATGAAATTAGAAAAAAACTAATGATAAACTAATAATAAATCATCTATCTATTTTTGTATCTCATTAAAATTCTTACGTGTTTTGAGGGATACAATGAACGGGCATGATTTTTGTATTATTTTTTTGTTACGTGTCTAAATTAAGTCATTCTGTGGCCTAGCATTTTCAACTAAAATTATTGAGTAAAGTACACTTATCATAATTATTGGAATTAGAAAGGAGAACTCATCGAATATATGATTTAATAATGAGGAACTTATTAAGTATATTTTCATCATAGAATTGATGTTTGTTTTAGGGCATTGAAATCATGAGCAACCCAAAAATGGCAAGGCTATTACCTTCTCTTTTATTGCATAGAAAGTTATGGCAACGTTAAGTATAAATCATGATTTGACATCATAAAAAATAAATACAGCTAATTATGTATAAACTAGGTGTTCATAATTCACATATTTTATCCTGAACAAATATGGAGTTTTCAAATATGCAAATTACAAATTTTCAATATTAATGACAATAAGGCAAGCGACTATGAATCATCAGTTTTTAATATTGCACAACATTTCAATCGATAGAAAGTTTTGATCGGCCATATAATTTTATCTTCACTCATTGATTAAGTACTTAGTCTATGCAAGATTAAAAAGGTTAAGGCGAAGGACAGGCGATCGACATACTTATTTTTTAATTATGTGACAGAACCTTCCCAAGAGTCTAATTTGGATTTTTTGTCGACTTATATCTATCATGCGGGCAAGGCCTGGAAAGTATCAACGTCTTGGAAAATATAAGTTAGTCTAATGAACAAATCTTAATCCATTGGTTTTGAAAGGTGAGTTTAGCAATGAAGAAATCGTTTATTAAGAACTTGCAAAAAAATAGAAATTTTTATTAGAACAAAATGTTTTAAATAGGAAGTAAGGAATACTATTAATTTGTTCAAAAAATATATTTTTACTTCTAAAGGTATTATATTCATTAACTTATGTAGACAGGGTTTAGGAAATCCCATTTTGACCAATTATTCAGATTCTAGAGCAACATAAAAAATGGCATTGCCAAATGTTTATTAGAGTTAATCTGTGATTATGTTTTCCCATTAGTTAGTGCTTTGGGCAGAATTATATTATAGCATGTTTCGTAACGAACACATACAAATATGTTATTCGGCATATCCTATGAGAAATTTGACAAATGCGATTGAACTGTTGTAGCACTGTACGATAATGTGCGAAAGGTTAATTGAACCGTATGATCAAATAAATTGTCTTCAATTTTTTGTAAATATTTACACTATATTATTTTTATGGGACTGATATTCGAAATTTGTAATAATTTTAATAATTTGCTATAATTTCAAGCAGAAAGCTCTCAGTGGCTCAAAAAATATCAATTACTATATTATTATAGTTTATGGAACAAATATTATTCGCTTACATAATAATTAATATCTCTTTTAGCACTATTGATATAGTGTAATAGAAGAGAAATGTTGAAAACGTCTTTAAAAAAATTAACAATTCGACAGAATAAATACAAACTTTCCGGGGCATTGCGTTTCTACATTAATGCAATTTAAATGACGGATGATTTATGCATCCACAAATAAGCAGTAAAGAAACATCGTATCGATTTGAGTCGTCTTGATAAATACAAAAATACTGCAGTTAATAGAAAGAAAATCTTGCTTTCCTTCTCATGCAACAGTAGATCCATAAAAAATTCGTAAATATAAGATGTACTAGTCAGAAATATAATAAGGTACACATAGTATAAAATACAAGAATAGTTTTAGGATATTCTGCAAGAATATTACCTTGACGTGCAAAAAAAGATTCAATATCAAACACATATACATATCTTACATCTCCACAATATGTAGTAATTTGCCTTTACTCAAAACGTATTGTTTATGTTGGTTTTTTAAAATGTGTTTACGGTGGTTTTGCGCAGATGAAGGAAGAACAAGGTATTATATAATTCCATTGTGAATGTAGAATAGATTCTAGGTAGTAAAATATAGTAGAAGCATTTGAGGCTGTCGTCTGTGAAAGTTCGACGAAACTTTCCAATGCAATCGATTCCTTCGCCATCGAAGAAGCATCGACACGCAAAGTTAACATGACATGTCCCCTTAAAGACACTAGATAATACGTAAAAACGGATATTTAATTATTGTTTGACATTTTATTAATTATTACCACACGTTTATGTAACAGAGGTAGTATTATAAAAAATGTTTGTATTATTCGTGCCATATTTATAGTTTTTGATGTAACATAAAATTACGCGTAATAAGACAAATAAATAACAAGTGCGCTATGCTTCATTCTCATTATAATTACTTGTACAAAAACAGAAGCAGAGATGTATAGACGCTGTTTATTAGACAGGGATTTTACTTAATTGCTTGCATGAGTCTATAAGAAAGTCTCGTTCAAAGACAAAGTTCTGTTAAATACAATACAATTACTTTCATATTTTAATATGTTCTATCGTAATGTAATATTTTTTTCTTCTTTCAAATGGGATAAAGCGGTCGTTTTAACAATGATGAAGAACGATTGTATAGAAAACTTCGGCTGTAAATTATAATATTGTGCCGTTTCCTCTATAAGGAAATTTATCCAAAGGTGAACGATGCCATATTATCCAAACGATCGTTGTCTTTGAATAAATTACTCCAGGACGATCCTTTGTACAATAACATGGACATGTCAACGGTATCGCGATTGATTAACGATGACAAGCCAAGTCTACAACGAGCACGTGCTTAAAACGTTGTACAACGTCGTGGTGTAACTTTCTATCGTAAATCAGCGCGCAGCATAGAGAGCAGGGATCAGACAGGAATGGTTCAAATTGCTCGAAGAATTTGCGCTCTGGCAGAATGCACACAGTATTCTTATTTTGCATTTACAATTCTACCGTCGCGAAATTATTTCGACGGAACGGGCCAGCCGATATAAATAATTTCCCTGGAATCGTAAATAACGACAAAGAAGCGTCAACAGATGAGAGAAGGTAAGTGCTACAGTGCGACTCTGTAGTTGCAAGCTGCATCCATAGTTGACCTACCCTGACCTACCTTCTCCTATAGCGAGTGCAAACTGGACTTGAACCAATTTTCGCTTACATTTGATCCGGTTAACAGTTTCGTCCAAACAGAAACGAATTTGCCTTCAAAGAGTAAATAAAGCATTGACATAAAGTTGAGATTAAAATTAGCGTTGACAACTCTACGAGTTTGCCTTGCACATCAACAGAATAAATTATTTTCGCTATACGTTTCGGAATTACCTCCCGCAGTAAATAATTAAGGAAAGAAACCTTCGCGTTGCAATATTAAAACAGAAAGAAATATAACGAAATAATGAATCAAGTAACGATATCCTCTATCATCTAAATAATTAGTGAATAATTTTGTCCAAACTTGAATCGTCAGATAAATAACAAAAATAAAAGACCTTGAAATTATTCAATGCGTACCAAAAATATTTGACACAATTGAGAATTTAAACCAACTTAGTTTATTCCTTCGCTGACGATCGAACTCTTTAAGAACATCGATGCACCTTTTATCATTTGCATATCGAAATCAAACCAGACACTTAACCCAGGAGTATCTATACGATTAGACAAGGAAACCAAATTAGCACGTCTCTTGAATTGCAACGTTTATTCCATATACAGTGCGACGCGTACCCGGCAACGATTAACTACATGGTATCGTTACCCGTTGGCACACGCTCGCGTCTGCATCCGCGGCAATACACAATGCACGAAACATATAATAATACGACACAATATATCGATATACAATACATATATGTATACATATATACGTCCGTAAAAGTATACAATAAATATTTACAACAGATTGAACCAGGGGTAGTAACGCGTTTTTTGTTAGAGCTGGACGGCAAGAGGCGACGACAGGGCGGCTCATTGTAATTCGTGGCGGGAAGAAACTTGAATGTGGCTCGCTGAGATCACTGACGATACACGTGCAATCCGTTACACCTGGTTCTGGTCCTCCTTGCTAGGGTGTGCCGCTATCCAGTCGAGCGCTTTCTGTATGAGCGGAGGAATTTCCGGTGTGGTGGGAAGATGAGCGCCTTGCGGCTGAAAACCGTTCTCGTCCGCGACGTACGTCAACGAGATCTGCTGGCCGTCGTCGCTGGGATAACTGAAGCTACCCTGCGCGTTCATCGCCTCGTTTTCTTGCCCAGCGTTCTCCAGGTGGCCCTCCTCTTGAGCCTTGATACCGTTCCCTGACTCGTAGCTCCATTTGTACGAGCCGTCCGGATTGGGACCCTCTTGACTTTGGCTGACAATTGGTATCACTTCCTCCGCCGGTGCCGCTGCCGCGCAGCCCGCTAACGCGATCAAGGCTATCTACGAATGAGAAAAGGAAAGAAAATTAGATGGAAGTACAGTTGGATAGTTTCACAGTTTTCGCACGAAATGCGGTGATCTTTGTTGGTGTTTGGTTTTTTTGCGATCAGCTTATACACTTGGAGCAACAAGAGGGTGATTCTGATTTTGCATTGGAGATACTTTACGAGGTAGTCTGGGTTACTTTAGGTTCGATACCTTTCCATTCGAGGTGGAACCAAGAGTTTATTTTATATACAGGTAGTTTCAGTAGGGTGGATGCATTATACGTACAATAGTACTTGTATATCGTTTCGAAATAGGTGATTCTATGCTTGCGCTTCGTTTAACAATCCATTGTCATTGTGTGCCACTAAATTGAAATTTAATCAACGTTGTGTTCTGTCATTCGAGTCACTGTATTGTTACATTCCCGCGTAGTATACTAACATGTGCACACTTAATCGAAATACATTATTATTCCTATCATAGACCAATTACTCGCGATCTTATAATTTCAATGCAAGCCCAATCTTTAATGCATCGAAGTATCCAATGACTTACAGTCCGTGCACGATTGTAATTCTTAATCATTGCTTTCGTTCTCCGACTGTGGGAAAAAAACTTTCAGGTTTCTGGTCCAGAGATCCCAGAGAACCTAATGAAACCACCGGCTTTCACGTGAACGCTGAGTTGACAGTGGCGAATTTAATTTCAACGAATTCAAAGTTTGTCCTGATCCTTAACGCGACGTTCGTCATTGTTGTCGACCGGTAAACTAAACACGGCGTGCAATTCCCGCGTAAAGACGTCACTGTAGATGAACCGACGCGTCGAGTGTTCCCTCATTCGCTTGCAGTATATTCACGCTCGGAGTTTACGTTATTGCGTTTAAGCGCCTATAAATTACGTCGCGGAAGATCGATTCCGTGTAATTGCGCGTCTGTGGGGTGCGATTTGAACGCGACAGCTGACCGCGTAATGGTACGAGAAATCGATCGCGAGATTGCCGCTCGCTTAACCCGACATCGTGTTCCACGAGTGGGCAGCGTTATCGAAAACAGCGGCGAACTGGTTTCAGTAGCGTGTACCCTTTCGTGGTCAGACACGGCTCGAGTGGTAGCGCGACAGCTATCAAGTCAGACATAGTCGTCGGAGTACGATCGAGCGGAACACGAAGCGTAACGATTTCTTCAATTTCACGTTCGCCTGTGTAATTATGTTAATTAATTTCCCCCCGATTCGAAACATTCTAGCGCAGACAGCGAAATTGTCAGACACACAGTTTACTCAACTGTGCATACAGGTCAACCGATACTCCGCATTTTAGTCGCTAATAAATGCACAGTAGTTCAAGAGTCTACACAGAGGCGTGCAAAATTGAACGGACGCAGAACCACCTGCAGTTTAGCAATTTAGATGAACACGCATCCAAGACAGATGTACCACGCGATTTTTCGACGCTGTGCATGGATTTACGATAAATCCACAAGAAGCTCCTCGAGGATCGGTATAAGTCTCGAGTCCTTCTGCATTCACCCTACTTCCCACTCGACCTTTCATCCCGTTGAACCTCCGCGCAGGTAGCCGTAATAGGCCCCCGAATTCGAGCGAAGCAAAAAAAAGACGAGAAAAAAGCACAGACAACGTTTCACAGTATTCCCGTCATATGAATCACGCACAGAAACGAGTATATCGCGATCTCGACGGCACTCGACGAATCTCCTCTGTTCGAGAGCTCACTGCGAGGACGTTCCGTTCGGTCAGAGTGGACTTCCGGTTCCCGTGTTCACCCTGCTTCTCCTTCCCGTGCTTTTCCGACGACGAATTCCTTCTTTTTTTTTTAACTTTTTAATTGCGCTTACCAGTGACGTGTACATGCTGCAGCAGTAATCGCTGATGGGCAAGTGTTTATCAAGCCCCGCAGCGCTCGTCGTATATATACCCCTGGAGGCATCACCAATACGTTAACGTTTGGCCAAGTAACGATAGCCACCGTGCTTCTTAGAGGACACACATGGGACACGGTATGGCGACAGACAGAGAGGGAACGATTGTGACACAGAGGCAGAGGGACCTTAAGAGGGGTTTACACGGATCCTCATTTAACACGCGAGCGAAGCACGCTTCTGTCTATGTGTGGGGAAACGTAAGGGGACAACAACACACAGTACATCACCCGGAGAGACTACCTTCCCGGGGATCAGCATGTCACATTGCGCTAAATGTCATCGGGTCCCAGTTAAAGGATGCTTACTCAATTGTCATAATTTCTTTAACGACATGCCGCCAGGACGAGGCCCTTTAAGTTCGAGGTGGGAACGATGATCAGTCGCGTTATGTGGATGTTTCGTGATCGATTCGATGGTGTTTCACGTGTTTAGGGTGAAGGAACAAATTGCAATAGAAATGTGTAGTCGAATGTAATAGGTAATAGGAAGAATGTTGAATCGCGATTCATGTCAGTTGAATCTTGGAGTTTCGATTATTTTTGTGAAGAAAATTGTTCAGGTAATAGGGGTGAATGTCGAGTTTCTTGTACAGCGAGGGACGATAAGAAGACTCGTGTGTGAAGTCATTACGTTTCCAGATAACGTAATTAATTTCCACAATTGAATGTTAGAAGGTGCACTTGTATATGTGAATTTTATTGGAATAGTTTTGATAAGGTGAATAATATAACTTGTATGTAATTTAGACGGGTTTACGGTAAACAAACGATTTGAAAGCATCAGTGTTTCTATTAAGATATGTAGATTTCAATTGAAATGTAAGGAGCTAGTTTGCATGCCTATAGAACAGTCGAATAATGCAGATGGATCTAACAAAGGAGAAGCTGCAATACATTGTGCTAAGAAATTGTAAGAGTACCTTGTAGTATAATATCATCTATTTTATGAATGAAATACATATTTTCTACTTATATGCGAATAAATTCGAGTCATAAATATGATATAAATACAAAATTGAACGAGCTAAATGTAACAAAAGAAACTTTTGCTTATAGAAATGTTTTAAATGTAACTACGAAGTCTTCCTTCTCTTACAAGTGTTCCTTCAAGAAGATTCACGAAGGATTGTTGAGGAAAACATTTTTAACACGTCATCCAGGACTAAATTACGCAAAGTATTAAATGAATAATCATGTAATTATTCAGCAATACCGATTCCAATCGTTCGATTGTTTCCAACCCGTTGGTGCCAACTAACGAACGAAATAATTCACAGGAAACAAATGATCGTTTAGAAATTCTCCTTCGCCTTTAGATTAAATTAACAGGCTAAGACAGCATCGCTGATATCATTGAAGGATTTCGAATATCATGAATATCATGAATAACCACACAGTTTGTTCTGAATTGTTTAGTAAAGACCCTTCATTATCAACGGTTAATTGCACGCTGGGCAATCAATTGAGAGACGAACGTATAATAATTTTCTGCGCTGCTAATTTTCATCCCAAAGGTAAAATGCGTAAACTGAATGCAATACGCGATAATTGCCGTAGAATTTTACGCCGCTCGTAATAATTGCATAATACATTACGGTATACGTTCGTTTCCTACTTTGTGTAAATAGCGTTTAACATGCCACTTCGCTCGATTACTTTTGTCTCTACTGTTTGCGTTGTATTTCGTTCCTGCATCATTATGCCACGCATTTCACTTTCCTTCGTTTTGCGTAAAGTGAAGGTGCTTTGCAACACTTTCTGTGTATCTTTCTATTCTATTTTAAACACATCCATCGCGTCACTATTACCTTGGATGGGCACGCATCTGTTTAATCAGTAATCAGTGTTACGCGATTGGAATGTTAAGTATTGATTATCTACAGTCGTTAATCAATTGCATATTAATTATAATATCTTTCCGTGCATACTGGGTTTTGTACGGAGGAAAGTTTCTGTTAACTTAATCGCCGCGGTGTACGTTATTATCATCGTGGTATTTAAAATCAGAAGTTAATTAAAGAAACAGTTACAACAGGTGACATATAAAATATGATAAACCTGTCATAATGTCATATGTGTAGTATATATTACCCTTCGCGATCAATCTTTCGCAAGGTCTCAGAGAAGGTGTTCATGAAAAATGAGCGAACGTTTCATTGTGGATAATTGCAAATAGAAATATAAACACAATTTTTCAAGGAGCCACATTCAATTTTAATCGATCATATTAATCGTTGTTTTCATAATCGGCGAATGAGAATGTTCGATCACTTTATTTAGAATCACTGGGCTCGACTGTAAGCGAGGGGAGCGATAAATCATTCAGTTAAATCGCTCGAAGATCGGTGAATTATATACCAGAAGACGTTACTCCTCTTCTTTTATGGAAAACACAAGGAACCTCGCGAAGCAACAATAAATTCTCATTTTCTTAGGAATGTCAAGTACCCTGTTAGAAGCGACAGTTGCGATTGTGCGTGATTCACTAAGGCACGTCATCGATATCTATGAACAATCTTCGTTAAGCTATGCATCTGTTTGGAGATATTTTTAACTGTACAAAGTAGTGATTATGGGAAATATTTTTCTTCCAGTAAATCGCGAATTATTTCATGCTGCGACTTCCAGCATGGAACTTGGTGTAGGTACATTAGAGAACAATGATTTGTTGACGCCGTGTATACGTTTCATTAGGGATAAGGGTGGATTTTTACGTATATTGCAGACGAAATTTTTGTTCCCTATGTTTTATTGTAAATTGTAACATTACGACAATAAAATCTTACTTTGCTTTTTGGAAACATGTTTGTTTTTCGTATTGTTATTAAAAAACACTTTATATTGCGTTGCACGATTCAATTATTCAACATTTTCGGTGTCGACTGAAATAAAAATACTTGTTAAAGATAAAAGTTGTACAAACTGTTAAAATAACATTTACCGAGTGGTAAAATACATTCACGTGTAAAATGAATCCAAATGAGCCTGCAGACAATCTTGTTCGGAACATGTTTATACAAACCATTCGATTACATTTGTAGAATATTGATTTTTCAAGGGCCATTCGTTGTGTTTAAACTCACGAAATACATGTGTACCTACTTATAAACATGGTTGTTTTTTAGTGTTCACAGCGAAGGTTATTTTGAATATATTTTTAAGACGATGACGAGATAGGTACTGGCTGCAAAGTTTTAAACAAGTCTATTACGTTTTCATAGGAAGAAAAATAGGAAGCTATTAAAAATCAAAGCAAGCTGTTTGTAGCAATATTATTTTAATTAACATCATAGATTCTTATTATTGAAACGAAAGAATTCCTTTTCCTCAATGTGAAAAATTTACATCATATTTTATTTCGAAATCTTATACCGAGCTGTATATATTTTTTATTATACAGGAACACGTCTTAACTCTATGTTTACTCCTTAAAAACAGATCGAAGATTTTCAGAAATAAAATGTAAATGATTCAGAACTATCGTACTATGAAATTCCCGAAGAATGATGCATAAGAAAATTAATAAAATATGTACATACATATTATGTATCACTTATTTAACCCTTAAGGAACGAAAGGCCACTCTAAACGATCGTCATACATTTACCTTAACAAATAACTGTTAACTGTTTCTAAATGTAATCAAACATGTATATATATTTTGATTTATTTATTATTTTGTCATAAATAGATGTAATTCGATCATTTTTATTATTCGTCTAACCATAACATGCAAAGGATAAAAACTTTTTAACAAAATTTTCTTTAAAAGCTTACACGTCCTCTTGATAGAAATTAACAAAAAATCGTAAAAGTTAATTATCCCTTTTTGCATGTATTATTTAATTTCAATTGAATATGCGATTTCGAATATGAAATATTGTTCACTTCGAAGGCGATAGAGTTTCCACGAAATATTCGACGGGAACATTCAGGTTGTCCAGAGTTGACCATACAAAAAGTCTAAAGAAAGCAATTACTAATGCTGTAAATCACTGTGCGCCCACGCTTCACTAATTGACACGTCAAGATACAGAACAAATAGTCAGTGGTTCAGTAGATGTCAGAGAGCAGCGTCGCAAATATAGGGGAAAGTCTGCGGCGATATGTTTGAGCTCTTAATTAGCTGGGTTATGTAATATAACCAGTGCATACAAAAGGCGTGCAAATAAATATCACCCGTGAAAGTAGCAAACTAGGTAACATCTTTTCAACGTGTCGCGCTCTATTGAACGTGCCCAAAGCGTATCGCCCATGAATTGAACTGCACCGCTTCTACATATGTGCGCCTTGCATCTTGCAATACTATGAAAAATCCACTTTTTGCGACTCCGTCGTGTTGCACTGAGCAAGTCTCGAACAAGCGAATTCGCTTGTAATAACGCCATAATATAAATAATTTTGAATACTGCGTTGCTCGTACAACCTGAGTTAATGCTCGAACCGTAATCGTTCCATCCCGTTGTCGTGAATTGTCTTGTTAAACGTAGCAACCAAACCAGGTAACGTTAATAATTAACGTTAAAAATTATTTGATGCTTTTTATGTAGAACATTATTATCGGGGAATTGGGGGAATGCTGAAACAAACAAAGAATTATAAATTGATGACTGCATTTCTACATTTCGGATATTGTTATATTATATTTAACGTATTATATTTTGAGTTAAGTATTTGCATTATTTTTAATCATTCCAATATCGAGGATGAGTAATTTCCAAATAAATATTAAATTATCAATCGTTGCAATTAAATTAATTACAACATTCTCGTTTTATTGCACGCATTACAATTGAATATAAAATTCGTCACGTTTTTGCAACCTTTTTTATACATTAATAAATTCGTTCTTTTAAAGGACTTAACCAACGACTAATTTAAAATACAGAAAATACGGAACGAACTAAATCTCACTGCTTTAAATCTTTCACGATTAAGACAACCTTCTAAAAATGAATCTGTGTAATCGCAGCTGATATTCTGAATTTTATTTGCTCCCCTTTTGTCTCTGTCTTTTATCTCCCTTTCAAAGAACACTGCACCGGACCACGGTCTTTCTTTATTCGAAAAGGCTTGGTATTTTCGCCAAGATAAGATTTTAATAGTCAGTTTATGGACTTCGTGCAGAGTCGCCAAGGGTTTTAAACGTTTAAAAACGTTTTCACGAATTTTACGAACGCATACAAGTTTAGGAGCTCGCAGAACTTTTGGAGGATCCGTCACTTCGTCTTGGTACAATCGGTTTTACATCGAAATTAATGTCCGACATTTCCCGACATGTTGCAATGCAGATGTTACTGTCCGACCATACACGCGATGAGTAAGTACTTACCGAGAATCGTAACACAAAACATTTGATTTCTCTAAACCAGTGGTTCGCGATTACGTCGCAAATTTTCGGGCAAATTCTTGCAGCCGAGCCTTGTAATCTAAATTTTCTTTCAAATTATACAAATTTCTCATTGTTAAATGACGCATAAATTGTTAAATGATTAGTAGATGTAGTTTGAACATCAATTTTAAAGGACCAAGACTGACTTTGTAAATATATTTTCCCGTGCATTTAAATTATTTAACTTTTAACATTCATTTACCTAATTTTGCTTTATGTAAATGTTGCATATTCTTTTCCAATTTCTTTTTTATCTAACACTTTCACATCGCCTTGATTGTTAAGTCGATATCCTGGAAGTTTAACTCCGTATTTCGATTTTATGTAAAAGTTGTTAAATGTTAACGTAATGTTTAATACCTTTTATGCAATTAAGCAGAGTTATTATAGAGTACAAGTCACACAGACGTCGGTTGTATTAAAAATTTCTGTACTCGTACAGTAAATAATGAAGTGTTCCTATCTTAATATAGTACTTTTGGAAGGCTTCATTATTAGATAATATGTATATATTCGCGAGTGATTGTAGAATAGCCAGTTCACAATAGCATTAAATTTTGTCGTATTTCCTTTTTCACCATCGATACTATCATTCCTAATACAAGTTCTGTCTTTAATCGAAACTTGCATTGCATGACTGTAAATTCAATAATTCTATGACATTGAAATTTACTTAGCGCGGCCATGCATCTTGGGAACGAAGCGCATGTTGCGAAACATTATCGAAGGACGTGGAAGCATCGCGTGCGCTCGTGTAACAACAAAAGGAACATCGAAAATCGTGCCGCTGTAATTTTCAAGCGAAAAAGTTCAAGAAGCATCGCGGCAAGCCGTTCTGTACTCGGTAAATCGCGTCCGTGACTCGTCCACGGAATAACTTCTTCTTCGAGATTAATAACCGGACTTCGGGGAGCTGAATTCACGGTTTGTAAATTATACCGCTTTGAATGTCAGTCAGCCCACGCAAGCAATGGTCGCAGACGGAACGACACGAAACCCATCGATGCGAAGAAATCCTCGTGAATTTTCATCCCCCTAACGAAGCACCGGGATTTCTTTTTTTAATTGGTGATTAAACATGCTCACAGTGGGCTCTCGTTATTCCGCTGCAGCGGCGGCTCTTTGGTTTCCTTTTTCGTCGGTTTTTTTCCTGTTTCTGTGTTAAAAGTCACTTTTAAATAACCGAGTCATCGAGAATTCATGGAGAAGTATCTTTCACTGGGAAATACAATTTCATAAGAATTCAGTTATACATTGTTTCTCCATTAAGCAAGAGCATTATAGTTATTGGCCATTTCTCAGACACTTGATGAAATGAGACTCTTACGATTGGAACTAAAAATATATTATAGTGTTTTGTTATTGGTGATGGAACTCTTAGTACATTTTAGTAAATTGTATAATATTCCTGTTGATGAAAAATATAGAAGAGTATTC
This sequence comes from Nomada ferruginata, assembly GCA_963583965.1. Taxonomy (NCBI): domain Eukaryota; kingdom Metazoa; phylum Arthropoda; class Insecta; order Hymenoptera; family Apidae; genus Nomada; species Nomada ferruginata. The sequence continues at coordinate 5,340,504 of OY757216.1, forward strand.
GATTCCTTTGAATAACGTCATTAAAGTGACAAATTAAAAATTGAGTGGGCAGTGCAATTCAAAAAATATTTCACACCCCTTGCCGTGCACGCTTATTAATATTTAATATGTCCAGAAATTTCTGGACATTCGCCGAAATGTCAATGCTACTTTCAACGCAGTATCAACATCATTGTAAATGTGTCCAATCAACTGGACAGATAACACCCGACTAAATGCCGTATAATATAATTAAACAGCCTTAAATGAAATCAGAAGAAGACTGTAAGTGTTCGCTCGTCACATTTTCCTCTTTCACCTCGCGTAATTTCCCTTACTTTTCATTATTCATTGGCATCCCATTTCCCTTCGACGTTCTTTTTATGTCCCGCGCCGACTGACGAAATTACGCAAATATTTACTAAACGCGGGATTAAAATTTTAGAGTCGAGCGTACATCGAAAGGTTATACGTACATGCACGTAAACATATAATACTTCACTGATGCAATAGATCGAGCATTATCTTGTCTTCCGATGGAACAGCCAGCGCAGCACGTATAGAGCGATCAAATATACTTGGGTCACGACGACTCTTTGGCACACGCGTCTCCGTTGCACTTTATTGGAGCCGTGAATATTAATTTCCCATGGCCCGCGGCGATCGATTAGCCGAATGACAAAACTGTCTTTAAAAACAATGAGGAACGTTGTTTATCACTTGCACGAAGGATCGTAACTCGGTAGTCGTAATTGTTTAGCTACCCTTCTATTAAGACGCTCGATTTCCTCGCCTGAGATAATCTATGGATAAAGAGACTATGTATTATATATACAATATTTTCCACTGCTGAAAAATTCAGTCTTTTCCGTACACTTTATATCATGTTACATTCTAATTTATTGTTAATATTAAGTGGTAGGAGTAATTTAAGCAGAGGTAGTGAATATGTTATATCTTTATATTATTTTCTATAAATTTTGTACACTCCTTCAATAAAACTTTATTTGGAAAAAATGATATAGATTTTAGAAAACTTTATTAACCATGTATTTTCTCTCTGCTCTCATATAAAACCTGTCAACTAGTTTTTGAAAGAATTATTTATCCAAGCACTTATGCACTTAGCTCGCTTGTAGACAGCAAATACTGTACTATAAAATTACAAAGCCAATACGAATGAAATATTGCCGCGTTTCGTAAAATAACGGGAAGCTGGTCACCTGGAACTTTCCTTCACCTAACAATAACACGTCGAATTACGAATTAAATTACAAAATCAATCGGCAAATATTTTGCAGTTTATTTTCACTTTTGCTCTTGTACCATTGGAAACCTTTCCATACAAATAAAAAATAAAGACCCCGGTCGTCGTTAAAATGCCAACGATAAATACGGAGACTGTACAAGAATCGATAATATTCCTCTCACAGAACAAGTCGTTAAACTGCCTTAAAAAAAAATTAATCCCTTGATAAACTAACTATAAACTGAATTCTCTTTGATGTCTCGTTGCTTTCATTCATTTGTTTATTCGATCTCGCTGACCCGTTCCGACTTTCTCCTTCTCTTTTCCTCTCGTGAATCCGTATATGTATTGTAAATTCCTTCGCATATTGATTCACCATCATCGTAATCCTGTCACCACTTTATTCTTTCCTTTCCTCAATCTTAGACGCTATTGTTAGGTCCATCTTATACATTTATTGGTATTGGTATCTTCTCACTCCTTCCTGCCCGCATTGCTCGCCTTCGATCCTCTTCTCTATCGCATAATGTGTTCACCAACTCGGCATTTCTTTCTCTGTTTCGTTGTCCTTCCCAGCCATCCCCCACCCATTTTATTCTATCTGTCTACATTCGCGTGGGGCTTTCATTCAAGTACGCATTCTTCAGGATGCGCAGGGCTCGTAAGTGCATCCGCGTGTAACCTTTCTGTAAGTATAAAGCATCTATTGCAACAACCGTGCCGCGTATCGTACTTATAAGGCCATTGGAAATGCATTACGTTGCCATCTGATATTTCAAATTTTCTCGCTGCTCGTTCTTTGAGAACTATCGAGAACAGCTTTTCGTTGTGCGGGAATGTTTTCAACCGCGGTTGTCGTACAATTGTATCTATCGGCAACAAATTCACCGTGAACCCGTTCTGTTTGATCTTTTGAAAGAGGATAAATTGGTACAGCACGTTGGCGTCCGTTTTATTTTATTTCATTTTTGCTTCGCAAGCATTGTATTTAATTAGGCCTGTAAAGATTTCTGTTTTCTCTAGCATACGAATAGCAAGTATTGCTACTTGTGTTTTTGCAGATTTTTCTATGTTTGCAAAGCTTCGCGTGTTGTTTCACTAAAATATCGTATCGCAATTTTTGAGAAAAATTACGCGCAAACTATGAAACTGACCAAAATATAAAGTATGAATCGACTATCCTGTACCATATATTATATGTTAGTTTTCTTCTGCATCAGTTACTCGCCATTATCGAAATTTATAACATTTCAACCATTGATACCCAGTTAATCAACATTCGTATACGTCCTACTGACTTTGAAATCCGATCTGAGGAAAGTACACAGGAAAGCAGCGTTTCAATTGTTCTAAAGTAACGTGAACACTTTCAATTTCACGCCTGATTCACCATTAATTGCTTCACTGAAGTTCACACGTGTACCAAACAATTTTGCAGGTGTAATATTGGTTATGTACATAAAACTTACGACACCCTCGACCAGATGTACCTCTTATCTTCGCTTTTCAATCGAAATTTAACCAAGTCAGCGCCGCGAAGCTTTCCAACCGCACGGTTAATTGTTCGAAGAAGAAAATTGTCCGCGGTACCAAACGTGGGAAAGACTGTTCTCGTGATATCCGACAGTACATAAATATTTGATTTTGGCTGTCGACCTTCGACCTTATAGTCGTCTCGAAAAAGGTCTCATGGGGCGACGCGACGTAATCTCTTCCTAATATTCGAGCATCATTAGACGTCGGATAGGTATGCACGTCTCACTCCAGGATTATCATAACGATCGGCCACATCGCTTTCTCGTCGTCCCACGAGAATCAACAAAGGCCGATTGTTGGCTTTCCCAATTGGAATTTTTTCGTGGATCGATTCATCGAAAGAAAATACACACGCGGCAGAAGTAAGTACTCTAAGCCACGCTACCTGCACCGTGGATGAAAGTAAAATTAAATTGAATTCGGCCTGCGTTACGTCTTCTAGCCTCCGGGTAGGCGCTCTCTTAGAATGCTCGTGGTATACGCTTATATGTCAAGGTCGTCTTCTACCATAACTTCTTCGCCGGTTTTACGATTTATTTGCGGTGCGCAGGTACGCGCTCATTACCGTCTACGATTCCTCGAGGCACGGCGTACTCGCGTAAATCCGTTAGATTATAGCTGTTATCGATCATCTCCTTTAGAAAATCCTGACGTAACATTTTGTTTTGTCGACCGATCTGAGGTGTTCGTTTTGCGATCCAACTAGAACTACGTCTACGTCGCGGATAGACGTACGGTGTGTTACTCGTCATTCAGGAAGAACGTCTTTTTTTTTTTTCATTTCGACTGTGAGATGAATGTATACGAAAGGATTTGGAGAAATTGAGTTAAATTAATTACCACGACGAGCCTTGAAATTAAGCTGCAATCATATTTCACTCATTAATACCATTTTCGTTTATTTGCATATTGTTAAATAACCGTAGGGAATACTCGTTTTCATTCGAAGTGTTTGTTATTCGTTTCAATAAAGTTCGACGTCATCAAGATATAGTGGTAATAATGACAATGGTAATCGAATGACAGATTATTGGTATACTCTCGGTGAAAAATATGTTAAGTGTCGGTAACTTTGAATTCTTAATGTTGATATCCTTGCAGATTCACTTTATTAAGTGAACAACTCGATATTCTTGTAGAAGGTATTTCGAATTATCATGATCATTAGCATTAAGCGGCATCGATGATACTATTTCCAGGGAAAAGTGGATAAAATGGCACATTTTCAAAAGAGACGGATGTTCTGTCTAAAATACTTTCAAGCGAAAGCGTTACGGGTTTTTAAATGTGTTGCGTTTTTTGTGTAATAGAAGTGTATGCTAATTCTGCAGCCGAATTTAGAAATTCATGCGATTATCATAATTTTCTTCGTAGCTAATTTTTATAGCTGTTTAGTTATACAACACAAGAAAATCGTTTATACTTTAATATCTTTACGCCTTGGAGAAATATGAATATCGTTATTAAAATCAGTCAATAAGGAAAATACCGCCACCTGTATCTTTTTAGAATCATTGAGATCTGAATAAAGGAAAACATAATTTTACTCAAAACGGGCGTTCCGTTTGCCCGTATCAAGGAGAGATCTTTTCACAGCTCCTATTGTCATTAATTAAATAAAATATGAAATTCTACTGGCAATATGGAACATGATGTAGAAATATGAAACTAGATAATCAAAATATGAAACATAAAATATATAGGTTGTACCTAGCGGGTGTCAAATGTGATCAATTTTTCCACGCAAAAATTTTTTCTAACCGTTTCCTTCATCAATATTGACCAAAGTTTTCATATCACAGAAATTTTATTATTGAAAAGATAATTTTTTATTTCATAGCGTAACAAATTTGTACACCTAAAGCAGGAAACACGAGAATTCTAATCAGAGATTTCACTTTCCCAAATGCATTCCGATACAAAAAAATTAATTTTTATTCTGTTTCACATATTAAAGCCTGAATTTCCAACAAAATTCATTCTAATTTCCTCACTTTTTATAATAGTATATACTCTTCAATCACTGTGCTTCCATCCGAGCCGCATAAATAACTCCATCTTTTCTCCAACATTCCATTCTCTATTTCTAAACGTATCAAAGCGCGTTGAGTACGCTAGCACCGAACTATTCCAATTACAGGAACAGATACTTCAACAAGCACGTCCATTAATTCCTTCTGCACTAAGAGAGGGGAAAGTGGCGCGAGTAACAAGTTGCTTCTAAATGTTATTTCTTCCATTAAAATAGCGTTTCGTGTCCCAGCCAGCGAATACAACCGAACGTATTTTACTTAACACGTTCTTATCCGAAAGGTACACGTACGCGCTGCAAGATTTACTACTTGTTCCGCGTTTAATCGTATAAATCCGAGGGTGTAGATGTGTTCGTATAAAACTGCCCTGGAATTTCAGTCCTTCGTCATTGTCGTCGTTGACCGAACGTTATCCAGCTTTTAAACACAACGAGCAACCAGCAGACGTCCGTCCGAAGGCGTCTTACCTTTAGAGGCTCGCATTATTTGCTTTCTTGCATAACATTACAATAATTTTCTACGCACCTTCGATTACGCAACACAATTGACGAGTGACGCGTTGCGACACAATATTTCAAAGATATTCTCGCTACGCGTCCCGGTAAGAAAGAATTTCAGGTGGAAGTTGGGGAGACAGAGGTGTTTAGACGTAAAGAATATTAGATTGATTAAAATTGTAATGTGGGATACTCCTATCGTAATGCCATATCATTAAATTTTGATGCTTGTTTTTTCTGCTTGCTAATCGATGTTCTATTCTGCTATCGGTGATGGTAGAGAACGTGTATTTATGTTACTGTTGAGAATTTCGAGTAGCAAGGCTAGGTACTGTTGCCACTGAAAATTTGTATGTTTTCAGAGTATGATGCTGCTTCTAAAGTGGCCGTACCCAGACTGCTTAAATGAGATTTCTTACAGTAAACTGTTTGTAAAAGAAATGTAGAAGGCTCTGTCGTTTTCATAAATTTGTACAAAGTTTTTGGTCAGACAATAAATTAAAACTATTGCAATAGAATATTTTAGATATTTGTTTTTTCTCCAACGGAACATTTTGTTACAATTGCTTTTAAAATATTACTTCAAATCTGGATTGCAATATCTCCTCTTTCTTTCCGTTTTCTTCGACTTATACGTCCTTTCTTCTTCTTTATGAAAGATTTTATTTGATAACCATTTTACAGGGAACCTCGTATGATCTATCAAGCTTGTTTTTACACGACTGCATCGGGCTCATACACCTCTGAGATATGCAGCACGATATTGTCGGAGAAATTTTGCTTGGATGGCCAGCTTCAATTAACGGGTGACATTTAAAAAAGGCTCGTTAAATAAGTATTTATCGCGTGTCGCAACTATTCTTGTATTGTCAATGGCGTGAACGATACACCTTGTTGTATAATTTGTGGGTTCGCGTTGCAGGCGATTCTATCCGATCCTCGTTAGCTGTTTAACGAGAAACGTTTACTCGATTATTGGGTCAGTTCGTAAGTTCGCACGACGTTGCCTTATTGTTTTGCATTCACTCCTCTCCTGGCATTTATTTTACACTTCTGCTTCTGCCTGGTAATTATTAACAGTGTCCTCTGCTTTCAATTATTTTTTAAACGTTATCGTTTGCATCCTTTGTAGTTTATCTATTTGAGAATATTGACAATTAGTAAGCTAATTTGTCTCTTTACCTCTGTCTTTGTAAAAGCGATGACAAGAATTTAAGGTACAGTAGAACTTCGATAACTCGAAACCCTCTATAAGACGAAAATTTTCTTAACTTCCATCCGCTCCGCTGCAAAAACCTCTATAAGTCAACTCGAATTTAGAATAGTCAAACCTGTTCTACTCGAACTTTACCTCTATAAGTCGAACTTCTATCGCTGCTGCCTCTGCAACTCGAAGTTTATAACTTTGTGCCAGAAATCATTCAATTGTTTCCTTCCTCTCAACCGTTAGGATTGTCTCAAAACATAAAATGACCACGTGCATATCCATGGAAGCTAATAGTTTTTCGTCAATTTTCATAGATAAACAGTGTGTTACATTAACTCATAGAAAAATTACCGACTTCTTGAATAATAAGAAGTCGGTACATATACATATCTATGTATGTATAGAGACATAACTTTCGTCTTCTGATTACGTTTATACATACACGTGTACAATAAAAATGTAATTCCCGCGAAAAAATGTAATTTGCCTTTCTTTCCGTCCTCGCAAGTCGGAAAGTTAATCGTCATACAGAGGTTCTATAAGTCGAATTTTCGCATGTTAAGCCTCTCTTACTCGAACGCTCGATAACACGAAACCTGTATAACTCGAAATTTTGTCTCTTCCCTTGAAATTCGAGTTATTGAGGTTCGACTATAGCTGTCGTATTGTTCTAATTCCATTCACTATTTCAGGGTTTCCCAAACTATGTTCCGCGAAAAGGTAACAGATGTTCCGTGTAAACCTGTTTTATGTGTTATGTTTTAAAATTTTAATAATTACTAAATAGATAATGAATGTTATTTCCCATTTTTTTAAAGATTGATTATGTGTTATTATCTACTCAACAAAATAAACAATGTGTTCCGTGAAAATTTCGGGATTTACGAAGTGTTCCGTTGCAGGAAAAGTTTGGGAAACCCTGCTCTATTTATTCCTTTTCAACGGCGAAGAAAAATGTTGAATTTGCCGTAGCTTTTAATTTCTCTATCTTTATCGCTGTTTCCATGAATGTTCGAGCATCAGTGTAAACAATGGGATATGATGTTAAGCTCTCGAGATTTATAGTCAACAATTAAACCAGCGATAGAAGTTTGCAATACGTTAACGCTGCAATTAATTTTAACCATGCGAGTTATGCGGGCATAGAACAGCGGGACGATGCATCAATCAACGTCCGCTCAACGTCAAACGTCAATCCACGCTTTAATTCGGAGCATAATTACTTCCCAAATGCCTAAGCCCCATCGTCTTCATCGCATTATTCAAGCATTGTGATTTATCATCTGCATAAAATCACGTCTGAATTTCAAATCCTCTGATAACGAGATAATGAAAACGAAATTGTGCTTATCACACTGGCAACTAATTACTAACTGCAAATTATTCCAAACAATTCACAACACGCCGAAGTAGACCTTAGACGGCCAATACGTTAATACTTGGGGTTAATACTACAAGGTTCTCTACGTTATTGCAGATGTACATGAATATAACCTCGGACGAACAATAATATGTATATACTGCCAATAATGTTGAAAACCTTGGCCCATTGACAATATACAATCTGAAATCTGCTTAAAATCTTGACACAAATGTCTTATCCATATTCACTCCAGATTCACGAGTTGAAAAGACCATCCATCGGAATTCACGATTCACCACCCCACCGATTCTCGTCCGTGGAATTCGCGATCGTCGTGACAAGGAAGTGAAGAGCAGGTCTCATCTCGAGCACACGGTGAATCACATCGAAAAAGGCGACTTTCTCCGTGGCTGTGTGTAGCTGCTGAGCTCGAACAGTCGGCCGATACGAGCAATTAGATCTGTTGGTCTAGTTGCGGTTGCGTAATCCGGCCATCCAGCTTGTTGCACGACCTTTGGGACTATCCTGTCTGCGCAATGATGCGACCCATAGCCACGAAGCGGCTTTACCACCGCGAAGAGGATGCTGGATGATCGCCGTGGCGATTAGATATTTCGTGTCCCCGGCTTTTCGCGTTTTACGTGCTCGTTCCACTGGAGATTCGTGGAAAGATACACACCAGCCACGTCTTCTCGAGCCTCGATCGTGAGCCCTGCGAAGAACGTGTGTATCGAAGAAACGAAGATTGCCTTCGATAGATGGAATGTGTGGGGACTGGTGATCGGAGGGTGGATTGTATGCTCATTGATTGTGGAGTCTTGGTACGTACTTTCTTGCATATTGAGCGGTGTGTATTTTTAGAGCACGCGCTCCCCAGGTGATTCTCTTACCGATACTTTGCCTGATGCAACACTGTAATGGGAGCTTTCTGTGTGCATAGTGTTGTAAATTGAGGGAGACGTTCCTGCTGTATTGAATGAGTGTGAAAGTTTCGACGATTTTCACTGTGGAAGTATTGGTCGACGATGTTCTTCTATTTGCATTGAGTTTCGTTTGGTATTGTTAGCAATTTGGTATAAGTACGGTAGAGTAATAATTTCGAAATTCCATTCAATTCTGGAAAGTTAAAAGAGGTGTTACGGTTTCATTGTGATAACACCGGAAAGTAAAACTATGTCATGAATTAAATTTGAATATTGTTGTGTATTTTAAATTTCAGCCACGTATGGTTCTACTGAGTTTTTATTTATTAAATGATATCAATGGTGATTCGTTGGAATTTGTCGATCCGTTTACTTGGTTGACAAATAACTGTATAGCAATTAATGTTATAGAACGATTGTTGCGATTAAGAAACAAAGAATTCGTTATCAAGAGAAGTTAAATATTGCTCGTAAAAACAGTGGCATTATATGTTTTAGTCCTTGGAATTTTGGAGGAGATTATTTGGGAATAGATGTTTTGATAATCGGTAAGCTACCTTTCGAAAAACATCATAAAATACTTGTTACCTCATCAGTATTTAAGTACCGCGCCCTTTAAGATGATAGATTCACGCTACTAAGTCGATAATATGTTCAGAATGAAAAAAGAAGACGTAAACGCTTGTTTTGCTAATATTTCATCTATTACTTGAGTCAGGTATGTAGGTACTACGACGAATTGACCAGAGACACATGTCTTTCGTTATATTGCTTTACAATAAGCGCCTACGTACAAAATCTCGACTGCCAGCAATAACTTATAATCGTAATTCTAACGTATTCGAAAATCTAATGATGAAATGAAATTAATCACAAATTCACAATCGTTGAAACGAGCCCAGTTTATTTGACTCCTGTTGAAACAAATTGATATTCTCTCAAATTCTAACTTTATGTGAGCAACGCGATACGTATCTTAGAAAGCATTCTACACGGAGGGCTCGTTTTTTTGTGGCATGTTCGTAACTATTGCATCTCAGCTCTTCTCAATTGAACGTCCCGTACTTACCTCCGTTTCATACATCTCGGCACAACACTCAGAAGAAACGGCAAACGAAATGGAAAAAAAGATGAACGAAACCGAGGATGCGAGTGAGATATATGGCTACATCCTACAGACGTGTTCAGCGTACGAGGCTCATGACGTCATTAACCATTGACCGACATCAGTTCAGAGTTGTCACACATTACACGTAAAGCGACAGTGATGCATAACCCGCAGGTGAAAAAGGTAAGTTCCACGAAAGTGACGCGTGTTCCGTGTGGCGGGCTTTATCCACTGCAATCATTAATTAATGCGACACCGTATGGAGTGGAATCGTTAGATATGATATAACATTGAGATAACGAAAGAGGAAGGGTTGTGTAATATTTATAATATTATTTATTATTAATGCGATTTGTTACAATACAATGGTAAGGATGAAATTTGAGTCGGAAGATTTTAATTTAAGTTTTGGCCGAAGAATGTGTTTCCCTGATGAGTCTTTATTATAGTCCTTTTAGGGGTTTACTATGTAGATCTAAATATTGATCAATGTTTGGAAAAACCATGCAGACATTATTCTAAATTTTTTGGAAATTTGTATTATTATGATAGGCGTAATTAACGAATTAAGTTTAACAGATTTGATTACGTAACCCTTTAATAAGAACCTTCTGTAAATGTCTATTAGTTATATTAAAGATGTTTGAACGCGAGAACTGATCACTTTACCTACCTGAACGTTGTCCTTGGAATAAATGTATTCTTTATCTCTTTCTTGAATTTAATGAATCGGCAGTTAAGGCGATTAAATCACCGATTTGTTAACCATCCTTAGCTATTAGATTCGTTAGTATTCGTAGAACTAAATGATAGGTAACAATAAAACGAAATTATCCCTAGCAGGCGATTTTTATTTCCGCTTCCCACAAACGTTTTGTAATACTCATACGCACTCCTGCTTGACGTACAAGATTATCACTGTCATTAGCTATTAGAGATAGATGTGTTAAAAATGAAACTGAATTTTCGTTTGCCTAATACTAAAATGAAATGGACATTGCTTGTGACATGTTCAATTACTAAAAGTATAATCTATTATATACTGAAAGCTATTTCTGTGCCGCACATGTCTTTCAATCATAATTATAAAAATGCTGAGGGCTGTTACATTAATTTATAGTTTACATAAATTCGAATTTTTAGCAGTTGAGCAGACTGAGTTAACCCCTTGCTTTATGATTTTTCATATTATGACGCGTGTCAGAGTTGACTACTTAATTTCTGCGTTGAGCAACTGCACGGTTTTTAAAATTCAAAACAGTTTTATGTAGGGCCAACAGCTCTCTTACTTTGTTCTATTTCATCTTATATTGAGTTACGGATTACGCTCGTATTTTTTTAATTTTGACATGTAACTTGTAACACGTTGTTCGAACATTTCCCCCCTTTCAATCATTCATTCCTAAATCTTCAACTCTGCTTACGTATCACCTATGTCCATGACGTAACAAGCGTTAATCTGTTCTTCGAAGAGAGATCTGGCTAAATTCTATGGATAATTGAACGTGCGTCTCCAAACGGAAGCATAATTTACTACTCTATTACGCAACGATGTTCTATTGTTCTGTGATACAACGACAACACATTATCTATCACAAAATTTTGTTCTAACATCGTAAAGCGAGCCTTTTCAACACGACAAAATTGATTGATCCGTCAGTGTAGATTCGCAACGAAACATGGAAGTGTAATGAATGATTAGCAGACTGAGAGAAACGAGAAATATCAAATCAAAGAGAATAAAAGAACTCGTACAGATAAAGGTGCATTCTAAACATTCACTGTTCCTGATGAATAATTAAGTTATTATCGTTATAATAATTAAGTAATAGCAAATGAGTATGACAAATGGATCACAAGAAGGTACGATGATTGTAAACAATATCAGTACACTTATCAAGTTTACTACTAGTCAGAACGTTTATAAACAGAGAACGTCTCTAAATATTTTAGAAATATTTAAGCAAAATAAATTCATTGGTGCTCGAGGAAATGACAAAAATACGGAACTGAAAATATCTCATAAAGGAAAGAATTATTTACTCATACTACTTGCTTCAATTTAGTAACTCCCCTATATTTTACAGTGGTTCCTATTTTATAGTATATCTAATTCATAATCTACCAATGATGTATAGCTACAAGCTGCAACACTACGTATTTCTACGAAAGCACCTCCTTAGATCAATGAATCTTGTATGTTTACAGGAATGGCACACGTTGCCGGTATACCCGCTCTTTCGGTTTCGGGTGCAAATATTTAAATTTCGAAATTATCGAATTAAATGTCCTAGAAGTGAACGACGCGGATGAAAAATACTTCAGTTTTTTATTAACACAACGAAAGTTCATGAATTTTAATATCAAGTCCGTTTGCAAACTAAACAATCAATCAAATACACAAGACTGCGCCGAGGTAAAAGCTTTAAGTATTGCGAATAAAGTTGGAATGGAAGGAGAAATAATCACATAATTAACTTATATCCTAAACATTTATTCTATATGTAGTTGAAACACACAATATCTATGGATATTACAAGTATAACATCGCCGGCGGTGAATAATTGCATTATTTCAACAACAAAATGATCATTTGCGCCCGCTGTAAAGGCCGGTCGGATATCCCCGACGAAAATCGGAGAGTTCTTACGTAAAACGATCTTATTAAAATACCCTGTGTCGCGATAAATCTCGAAGCTATCGTACACGACTCGTCGTCGCGTCAATATTGTCCTATCTCTACTGTGCGGTCCACTTGATGGTCGATCACTGGTTGTCCTGTTCAGGGTGAGCGGCGATGTACTCCAGTGCTCTCAGAATTGCAGCTGGAATTGGGGGTGGAGTTGGAAGGTGATCACCCTTTGGTTGGAAACCATTCTCGTCGGCGACGTAGCTCAAAGCGATTGGGGTGCCGTCAGCGCTGGGGTAACTGTAGGATCCTTGGGCGACGATCACGTAGTCTGTTGCGTTCACCTGCTTGGGTGTTCCCTGTTCCTCTTTCTTGACACCGTCGCCGGTCTCGTAGCTGTACGAGTACGAACCGTCAGGATTTGGCCCGTCCGAGTTGAAAGCTACGATGGGCACTGGCGTGTTCTCCACGGGCCCAGCGGACGCGGAAACCGCGATGACGGCGAAGATTGCGAAAATCTGGAATGAAAATTTAATAATATTCAGTATTTTTCGTAGATGTCATGGCTGTTTTATGACGGCGATTAATCGATTGGTGCTTTAACGAGAAGTTTGGAGTCGAATTTTTTCTATTATTGAATACTATTGGAAGTAGTATTGGTCAACATAGTTTTATACGCATAAGTTGAATAATATTTGATGGGTTAAGAATATTATATTTGTTAACTTGTGAAAAAATATTACTCGTTGAATTATAATAGAATAAGATTGCAGGGTGGCCCAGAAGTTTTTATACGTTTATGTTATAATACCACTTAAATAATTATAAATATGTCTAACAAGAAAACTTGAATGGACAAGATAATTAACATTTGTGTACACTAGGCAAATAAAATTGACATTTTCTGTTTATCGTGTCTATAATAATACAAACTAAAATATATGCTTATTGTTAAGCAACTATGAACTACACTTTTCCAATTAGTAAAGACAATTTTTGAGATACCAGTCACACCCTTAATCTCAGAGCAGTAATATCGTTGGAATATCCACCAACTTTATTAAATTGACAAGAAAAAAAAGGGAAAAAGTAAATAAAATATCCCAGAGACAAGTTAGCTCGATTTCAGCGATACATCGTCAACGAAAGTCAACGACGTCACACGAAACTCACCAAAGTGTTCATGATGATCGGAGTTGTTTTCTGATTGTACAGAGCAAGTCTAACGGACGCGTTTATATACCGTTGCCGAAACCTTGCGAGGTGCGAGGACCTCCCTCTCATTGATAGATTTCTGGCCGATACTTAGACGCCCGCAAATATTACGAAATTTTCGGACAGGAGCTAATAGAGGGGCACGCTGTACAGTGACCACAGTTCAGATGCGCGATATCTTGTCAACGTATAACATCGTCTTCCCGCGTTATGTTCATAAGGCATTCTGTGAAAAAATTTCGCATTTCATCTACATACAATTGAGAGCTCGTGGTTGAAGAAATTTCTCCACCACTGCATTACGTGAGTATAATTCAGATGCTTGAATTAAGAAAACTGTTTTTCACAATTCCATGTATGTTTTCCATGTAGATAATTTAAGCTTAGACAACTGCAAGTTTATTTATTTTCAGTTTATTGTTGTTTTCATATCAGGGCGATTGAATTGTAAGGGTGTTGTAGAAGATTTTTTATTTTATTTTAAGCAATCCATTGATATTATTTTACATACGATAGAAAATTCTTTGAGGTGCTTTATTTTATATTCTTTATGTTATTCTGTAACTTTGTAATGGTTCTGTTAGGAACGTGTGTATTGCAGTCAACGCGACACACGCTTTACGATTAGAAGCGAATTCAGTTTTATTTTTATTAATTGATGGATGAAGAGTGTTTGATACGATTATATGTTGTTTTAGTATAATATATAATTCTTATGAAACATTGCATTATAATATATTGTCCCTGATGTATTCTTTCTTGGTGGAAATTGCTTCAGTGTCAAAATGTGATACAGGTTGTACGTGAGCATCCGTGGAGAATTTTCATGAAAGTTATGACTTAATATTTCTTTCTAGAATTCAAATTCTGAATTCTAGAATTCAAATTCTAGTGTGGCAGTAAACTGTTCAAAGATAAAAGAAATTTTTGCAGTTTAAGCATTTTACATTTATTAACAAATACCGAGATCAGTTTAATAAAAATTTATATAATCGTACGATACAATTCAAAGTTGAAGACGTTCGACTGCACCTGCGATTAACCGTGCGTGCAAAAGAATAACTTTCAAATTTTATAATATAATAAACATAATATACTGTATTATAGTTTTAGCTCAAGCAAAAATGATTATTGAACTGTTGCTACTTTTGATCGTTAATAAGCTGATTACATTAATACATTAGTTAATAATATTAATGTTATTCATTATTAATATCTTTTCCTCAATTCATTAATTTTACTCTTCCAACTACCACGCCATTTATGTGTCACGACGAAACACACTGTAGAGCATGTGGGTTCCACGAAAAGGGCACAAGAATTTTATTTCCATTCTTATTTGGCACATTTAAGCAATCCATGTTATGTCCTCTCTGACATTAGTAAAAGATGCACATCTTGAAATTCACCACGGTTTGAAAAGACAGGAAAGGTCTCTAGGCCGGATGTCATAGTTTTAAATGCGTTTTGAGGTACGCAGTCGCACGTAGCGCGAATCCGCAAAGAGCCTGCCAAATATGGAATTCATTTTCGATGCCTCCATTGACCCGGTGATCCCTTTGTGCGAATTTTCGTATTTCACGTGTGTTATAAATTCAGCCGTGTAACGAATCTCTGGAGCCTTGGCCAGACCACGCGAACCGAATACATAAGTTAATCTATCTTCAACGTGCGAAAGGTTCACTGCCAAATTTTCTTTTCTGCAGGAAGCATGCACCGACTGTTTGAACATTTTTACGAATTAGCAACGACGCTGCGTTATTTAGCTATCGTGAAATAGAGGGCTCCGATATTCAATCCTTTACTTCGATGTGTCTCCGATACTTCTCTGCTTCAAAGACGAACCTTTCATTTTATTTCATATTTTTAAATTTACGAACATTTCTGGAAAATTGCGCGCACCTGTGTTCACGCGTTAAACATTCATGGCACAAATATCTTTCAGTTTCTGCACTTTGAAGTGTATATTAGAAAGTGTATTATGTGGAGCACTTTATTATTTCCATTTTTCTGCACTTTTCATGCATTTGCTCTTAAGTTTCCACAAATTTTGTGTTATTTAGTGATAGTGGTTTTCTATTATTTCGTTTGAAACAACTGTGATTACTGTGGATGTGAAAATGGGAGAAACTTCGATGACATCGTGGTGATAAATTCCCCGTTCTATTTTCCGGAAATATTTGCAATCTTTCGAAAAGTGATAATATATTATTTTCTGTTTGGGTCTCCACAAGGCGGCCCTTAAATTCGGTGGAAACCCAAAAAGTCGAGGCTACAATAATTGCAGGGCAGTAAACGGATTAATGCAATTTTAAACACTCTAGAATTAAAATTTGTTAAAAAATATTTTTCTATTATCAAAGTATCATACTGCTAATAGAATGTAATGCTCCAAACAAAACATTCTTGTGGTCTTTCAATCGTAACAACATAGTCATAACGATATTTCAGAAACGAAATACAGATAACCAGAAATTAAAATACACCCCCTGTTACAAATTCTCAGTTATCGCCAATCTGCGGATCTTATTGCAAGCGTAATTCGACAGAAACGTCATGAACAATTCTCTCTTAATACCAACAAATACAAAGTCGTCAAATTTCATTTTCCCTCGCCACAGATCGGAGACAATACAAAGTTTGCTTCTCAAAATCCGCTGTGAAAAATCGAAACTACATTTCTCCTTTACACTAACGCCCACGTAGAAATGTACAAGCCCGTGTAGTTGTATGGTTCCGTAATTTGGCAATAAATCTCGCCGTGGAAAACGAGAAGAGAAAGAGCCGAACGATTGCGCGAAACAGATATAAACTCGAGATGTCCTTATAACCCGTAGCCATCGGATTTCATCTTCTAAGGTTAAACGAAAACGAAAGTTTACTGAATCAGCAAACACGTAGGTTGGACACACTGAGTTTGGTAATAGATAATTTGCCTGTATCCAATTATACGAATTTGCAGATTAAAGTTTCTAAAACGATGATATTATGATTGATAGGCTTATTAACGTAAGCTGTAGTTTCGTATATCTTTGTCAAAACTTCCAGTCATTTTCCATTTTACCTCCAGGGATTCGTCTATAAAAATTGTGTGAAATTAGAAAGCCAATCGGTTTTGGTGGATTTCGTTGAATCGATGATGTCTCTCGCTTTGTCCGTGAGAGAGACGCAGTGAATGGTCCATGTGGACTCTGGGAAATAACCCTTTGAGTCATCTACCAGTTTCTGCCCATGATTATTCAAGAATCTTCGTTTTACCGTCGGTAAGACAGAGTGCTCAATCTGGTTGCAAGTAATAAAGGGGTTTGGAGGAAATTGAACGGGGGAATTTTATGAAATATTTTCGTAATTTTTAGTTTCTCTCATAAAAGAGAACAAATTTAGATAGAGATCATGCTCTTTCGTAATCGTTCGTGATCAATTGCAATGTATGTAAATGCTTAATACGTATTTTTTAAAACAAATTTTGATATTTTTTAGTATTTTGTTACATTGCTTAGTGATATGGAAGAAAGTGGTATAAGCCTAGGAAGAAAAATTAAACGAGGTTCGATTTTAATGTAATTTTACTGCGTTCCTTTTAACAAACGTTTTATCGAGCAACCGATATTGAATACTTTTTCGTTGATCAAAAATATTCCATTGAAAAAGTGAACTAATTTCTTTTCAATATAGTCATTATAATAAAGCACATAAGAGCATTTTGATTTTCAGAACGAAAGAAAGAATATAAATTTAGTTTGGTTAATCAAGTTATGCTTTACATGAAATGGTTTTTCATTATACAATAAATATTAAAGAGGGATATCAGATTGGAAAGAAACTTAATTGTCATTTATGGCGTACTTTGTAATAATTTGGAAAGCCGTGTACAATGAGAAAATTTCATAATATTATTAACATACAAAGTAATAATTTTTCAGTTTTACGAATAGAAAGGGTGTGATGCATTACAATTATAATCTACCGTGGCGACATTGTTTACGGTTGTTATTCTCGTTATAAACTCTCATAATAAAATAAATAATTATTCCAACAAAGCTTGATAAAATAGAATATAATTCCACGTGAAATACTATAATGCAATACCACTAATTATTAAATATGTATAATACTACGCGTCCAGAAATATTTACATTGGAAAGGGATTTCGATGTATTTTGATGATGAATATGGATCTTTGAGAGAAACGTAATTATCACATGTTCTCTGTATTTCAGTATAATACGACATGAAAGCTATTCTCAACCATTTCAAATAAACGTCATAAAGCTCGAAAGATTAAGTAATATTTATTGTGAAAAACTATATAAAATTTAAGATGAATATTAAAATGAAACTGCCTTAATTATTCCTTCTACGTTTGAAAATACTGAAAATATGTAACAATTAATATCACGCGAAAACTCTGCATAATGAATAAATTATTCTACTGTATCAAACAAAACTTAAGAATTCTAATCTTAGAACACACCCAATTTTAGACTTTCCTTTTATTAATAAATCACTCAGGTTCTACACTGTTTTAAAACTAAGGGACAATAGTTTGCAATAAACTTCGTTTTGAATACTGATAGTTCTACAGCTTTCAAGTTTCTTCGTGATGTATTGCGGTAATGTCGATAATACGTGCCATAAATTACATCCGTACGAAAACCAAATTGCCAGAACCTAGCGTTTAACCCTCCGGGAAAAGTGAATGGATCCCAATTCATATTGCTGTCACCCCCAGCATATTATAAGCCGCTTAACAAGAAACCTGCATAATCAATCCACCTACGACTCGAACTTTCTTAAAAATAATATCTGAGATATTCTTAATTTTTAATTGAACATAAATATAAATATAGCACAATAACAAATTGTGACAGGAAGTAAATTAAACTAGAAACTACTGTGCTATTTGATTGCTTTCAGAGGGTACTGAAATCATCACAAAACTGTAGGTAATTAAAATTGGATGAACCAACAACAATTCCCTTTACATTAAATATATTAACAATTTATTTCACCTTTTTATCAATTATAGTACCCTCTGATATTCCAACTAACACAAGAAACACATAAAACAGTGAATTGAAGTGTCACAGGAAAGCAAAGGTGAAGTTTCAAAATTTATTTTCTACGGAAGATCAATCATTAATATAGAACAAAAAAAAACGCTCAAGGCAACAATCTGATTCTAACTTTACTATTACAATCAATCCACCGATTCACGTATACGTATATACACATATGCACATACACAACAGCATATCGAGTCTGCATTCTATAATACAATAAAGTTTCGGGAAGAAAAAGTCAGTTGTGTTCCCTGTTATATCACGAACAGTTTCATGAATTAAGTCTCCAGGTGAAAATTGATAAGAGACTCGGGAGACACAATTGCTCATGGTCCTTATTCTGCGATAAAACGGGGGGGGGGGGGGGGGGGGTCGTTGGCGAAGGTGGGCCCACGGAGTGCAGGTGATAAATTATCATAACTCGTCGTATGCGGTTCCTTAATCGTCGGCTACGTAACTTTCGTTGAACCAGCTAAAGGGAGCTTGGTTCGTCCACATTGTGAAAGTAAAAATACTGTATAGTATTTAGGTTAGCGAGATGACCTCCGTGGTAGGAATTATGGTTGTGCCTTCTTCAATTGCGTACTGGCGAACTTCGAGCATACGAAGCCGGAAAGAATCAAAGTGCAATCGAAAAGGCCGAAGGCGTTTTTAATTATGGTACATCGTAAATTGTCTCGACGACGACGGGCGTATTTATTAGTAATCGACCGTCGTGCACCGTACCACGCATGCGATCGACCGTTTTAATAATTCTGTAATTTGCCCGATATAACTCGCCCCGTCAGACGTGCTCCTTCATCTTTCATCTCCCTCCCACGCGTGATTATATGTTTGTTAAAACGCATAACAAGTGAAATTACTTTCACCGCGCTACACCGTTATAAATTGACATAATTAATAACCGAGTGTGACCAACGAGGGATGTTTCAATACGATCGGGTCTTCGTGTATACTGCTTCTGTGCATTTGGAATTCTGTTGGAAGTCACTGTTCCGTGCTTTTGTCGAATGTGCCTGTTATGTACCCTGTACGGTTCATGTAATTCAATTTTAAATGGTCTGTCAGACAATTTTTCGGACACCTGTGTGACATTATACGTTTGTTGAGTCGGAAGAGAGCTGGACGATAGAAGATTTACGTGTATTGTTCCTGTATATAAAATTATACGTTAGGCATGTCACGTGATGATTCTTCCGAAAAGTTAGCATTCATTTGTTATTTATTTTTGTTAATGAAAATTGTATTATTAGAATGTCACTTAATCGAAACTTCGTGAAATTTTTAAATGTTGTTTTCATTCATTCATTTTTCAAATAACTCGTGTTCTACGTATACGTGCTGTTTCTGCCCCTTTTTTTATTTTCGATACACAAGTACATGAGAAACGTTGTTCATGTTGTCAAGGGGTTTTATATCGATGCTTAAGTAACTTACAGGAAGTTTCTAAGAAATATAAGTATATTTTTGAATGTGACTAGCGAATGTCAAATCAACAGAGGCTTTATTAAAAATGCGTATTGGATCATGTGTTTATAATATTTCGAAATTTATTTTAACGAAGTTTATTAATGTATACTGATCTTTACTAAACTATTTCATGAATCCACTTACATAAATATATGTATCTTAAAAGATTTTTACAAAATTTTGAATTCTATATTTCTATTTAAGATGCCCTTTTCATTATGATATTCTACCACCGCTTATAATTTAAAAGAGCATAATGATAAAAATTGTAGAAAAGTATTCTAGAAAACTATTAGAAAATTGATTCTTTTAATATCCTTTGATATAGACACACTCTTCTGATGGTTGTGTAAAAATTCAGATTACCTGCTTTCTTTTAAATCAACATCGCTTGAACCTCATCAATCATACTTGAAGTATAAGTCATTCAGGCTTTTAACATGTCACTGCCCCATCGTCCTTTTTTTCATAACATTTATTATCATGTGAACATAAACGATTAAACTTATTATTGAAACATTCTTATTCATGTAAGTTCTACTATGTTACAACCGTAAAACTGCAATTATATATACAGTGTGTAACATAATGACAGGTCCACTTGGATTTTTTGCAATAACTCTGGACCTAGTCAACCGATTCGGTTGAAACTTATTCAACGTGTAGCCTAGCCACTATGGAGTATATGTGCAAAATTTCATATTAATGCAGTGCCTAATTTTTGTACAGTAAACATTTATCTGACTTTCGTCAATTTTTGAACGTAACAAAATGATAGGTCCACTTGCAGAAAAACAAAAACTTCAATTAACTAAAACATAATAACTTTAAGGAATAAATGTTTTCAATAACTTATTGTTTTTCCATCACTTTTTATTAACAAATTTTGCATTTTGTGGTGTAACGCGATTCCAGGCCTCAAACATCGCAGTTTTCAATTTGGCGACAATATTAAATTGCTGACAATTGTTGTACACATCACGTACAAGTTGGCTCCAAAGATTTTCTATAGGGTTTGCATCAGGACATCTCGCTGGGCAGGTGAGAGTTCTGATTTTTCGTCCTTGCAACCACTGCCTAGTGCTGGCAGAAGCGTGAATTGTCGCATCATCGTGCATTAATTGTAATTTAACCGAAGGAAAACAACACAAGTATGGTACGACATGATCCGCAAGTACTTTTTGGCAAGCTTGCGAGTCCATATGAGTATCGACAAACGCCAAGGTTGCCTTTTCAAATGCCGAAAAACCGGCCCATGTCATTACTGAACCGCTACCAATATTTCATTTGCGCAAATAACGTGGTTCGCGTCGTAAATCATTTCTTTTTAATACTTAATTCTTAATTTAGGTCATTTTTTCGGATGAGAAGAAATTCAACCTGCATAGACTAGACGGCCTTGCACACTATTGGAACGATTTGCGACGTGAACCACGTTATTTCCGTAAACGAAATTTTACGCTGTAATGAAAAAAAATCATGATGCAAAAAATCCAAGTGGACCTATCATTATGTTACACACTGTATTTCTCGTTTGGTTAACAATATAATTTATTTCAAATTTTATTATTTCATTATTATTTCTGTAGTAAAGTTACAATAACATTGCCAAAATACGAAATAATATAGAAATCTGATCATTTTATCATATAACTATACAATTACCTATTTTAAAGCATCAGTTTGCACAACTTTCACATTTTACTATCTCGATCTAAATAGCTCATCGAATATTCCGCGATATTTTATCAACACTGATGGCAAATCCAGTAATGTAAGTAATCGATCATTATTTTTGGAACACCTTTCAGACAGTAATGAACGACTCGCATAAATTTAACAAGCTCAGAGGAGTTTCAATTTCTTAACTGTGCATGATTAATTTCGAGAATTAGAAACTCACGTAGGTCATCCTGTTTGATTACATTATGAAACAGGCCACAATAAAAACTTAAAAAGACTACCCAACTTTAATGAAGTGACGACATCTAATGTTTCATTGTTTCGTGGATATGTAAATTTTGTCCTTTGTAAAAATTGCGCCGTTGCGTTTCTGAGTGTCCAATGGTTTTTGAGATAGTTACAAGGATCATAAAGTCCTATCATAATGATCTACCGTGATAGCGCAATAAATATTCCCCTAGCATCAAACTTTCTTCCTCGGTAAATATTGCGTCACTTCAGCAAAACTTTTTATCGCCAAAAGATACATTTATTTAATACCCATTACCCGAAATTTTTGAACGTCGCTGTCCATATTTATTCTTCTTTGTAAAGTTATTATAAAATTTTTCGTACAAACTTTGCATTCAAGATACAAAAATTGTATAGATTTCACGAATAGATTACAAACCGTGACTATTTTACATTTTGCATTATCTCTCCTCTTGCAAAGGACGACCGTTCCAGAAAAAAAGAGATTTCCGCTGAAACATTGATCTCTCTCTATAATAATATATAAGAAAGAAGATTCGAATTGGGAAATTTGAGATAATCAAGGACTACGTCATAATTCCAGGAACATCCTTCAGAACTTTTAGCTAAATGTCTCGACTAGTTCTTCAAGTATAATGACCGTCAATTCTGAAGACTGTGTTTCCAGAGAATCGCGTTTAAAGATTCATGTATGGTTTCCTCTAATAAATTCTATACCTACTTTTTCCATTTCATTTTTATCGACCCTCAGGACATCTTAAGTACTCTCGCTAGGAAAAGTATCAATTTCAAGTTTTCAAAATGTACAGCTTCATTGAATGATAAGTTTTATTGCCTTTGAATTATCTTTCGTCGAGGCATAATCATATATTACATATTACCATGTTAATACACTTGGTATTTCCGTCTTTGCAACATTGGGCGCAAATTTTTTTAACTTTACTGCGGGTTATACTTAGAATAATAATTTCCATTCGAAACTATATATTTATGTACCTGTATAAAAAATGACAACAGTATATGTACTAACTTTTTAGAATCAAAGCTCCACTGAATATGTTCTTCAAACGCTTCGAATAAGAAAAAATCACGAAAGTGAATTTTTTAATTATTAAATTCATCCAACCCTTAAAGCTAATAAAAAGTTTGTATTTCCATACGAATAACCGTATCGACAATAAATAATGGCAAATGTCCCAAAGAAAACATTTTGTTATCGTGTCGTTAGCCTTGAGTGTCAGATTTAAACAGATGGGTTTCAATTAACTCCATAGATTTGTAATTATTGTACATATCTAGACTTCATCACAAATTATGACCGTAATAAAATTGCTTATAAGTAGATATTTTTTGAATTTAAGTGAGCTCTCAGTGATTTTACCGAATTATTTTTTGTAGTCAAACAAGTTTTTGGAAGCTTTTATTATGGAATTGCTGACATTGAATGAATAAAAGCCCTCATATTTTTCTCACATGCAAGTGACACAAAAAAATTGTTCAAACACTATAAAAAGTTTTCATCAAATAGTTTAAATTATAGTCAATTAGATAAAAAAAAATCAAAAAATATTTTGAGTAACAGTATTGTGTGTGGATAGATCAAAAATACTTTCAATAGTATAATTAGATTTAAGTCATGAAAACGATCGATTTATTTTATTCCTGTAATTTAACTGATTTACCTTATAAATGGCCCATAATAATTGGAAATACAACTTTTCATCTTAAACTGCCTTATACCAATTATCCTGTGCGTAATACAAAATTGTATCTGACGTTACAAAGTTGCTGTATATATTTATAAAGAGTCAACAAGCAGTGTCACTAGACATAATTATTCTAACAATCATTTTTGATAGAAACTCAAGAAAATATTACATATAGTATATAAAACAAAATAAAACTGTTTCAAATATACCCTCCTTAACAACTTAGCAATATAAATGGTACATATAAACAATACTACGACAGGTACAATATAATAGCTATTAAATAAGTATTAAAAATCGTGTACCACTACATATAATAATTGAAAAAGTTTGCAATTGATAATTCGATCATTTTAATTCATGATTTGAAATCATTTATATAATACTAACAAAATTATTCTTGTTACTTTGTGAAAAGTTTGTCTATCTTTGTCCACTAGTTTTTATCTCTACGTCAAGGTCCACAGGTTTCACAATAAGCCACTGTCCCGGTGATCAGCTAATGTAAAACGACGCCTAAAGATACTCTTCGTGATTTTTTTCAAGATCACGTAGACGTAGACAATTCCGTGGGAAGATGCGCTGACTCTTGCGTGGTCCAAGGTTAGAGAGTGGCCCGAAGCCATTACGAAGTAAATCCAAAATTTCGCTGTCAGAGAATATATTTAATTAAGGGACGGGTGTTTGTCTAACATGTTTTACACGTTGTACACAGGGCATCGTTAATTTACGAATTCATTAAAAGTTAAGATTTACATTAATTGAAAGCATTTTGCAAGAATCGAAACAAATAGATAGAGCTGTGCGTGTATTGGGTCAATGCGTATGATGTCCTGTTTTCTTGTAGTTTAATAATCGTAAAGCATAACGGTAAAATAAATTTCATTAAGTTATTATAAATTGTATAAAAAGAAACATATTTGCTACTGCACACATGCATTAAACATTAAGAAAACGTTATTTCTGATATTATAATTCATCGCAACATTTTTCCAATTTTTTGTGCGAGTTTAAAGTATAAAAAATAGCTGAAAATGGCATTCAAAATGAAATGAAGAATTTTACGAAATTTATGCAAATATCAGCTCTACGTTGGTTTGTAAAATTCGAATCGGGCAACATTTTTATTGGAAAATCACAGAAATTTTATAAAGGGCAAAGAATACGAGAGATGACATTTCTTAAATGCAAATAAAATATTTTACGATGATGTCTGTGGTCGACGATGATAGTAACCAGAAGTTTCATGGACTAAAAACATGAAATTTGATAACATTTCTAGTTACAAATTTTGTTAATAATGAAATGTTTCGGAATAAAGAAGCTGAAGATGTAATATCTATGTACATGAATTATCTTTTTAAATGTAAATGAGTATAAGCATAATATCAAGAAAATTATAATTAATTATATATAAATGATAAAATTCCATGTTTCTTTTTTACAGTAAGTACCGAATAAGATTTTACAAACAATTAATTGCATTGAGCATAAACTTTGTACTAAAATTCATGTTATCAGAAATAAATGTTGCTTAAAGAATATTATTCAAACAAAATTAATTGATACAAAATCATGTAAAAAGAAGCTTGAGCCGAATAATTTTTGTTAGAAACTTTTAAATGCTTAACTATTTTTATGAGAGAACACAGTGATCAAAATTTCTAGATCTTCTCGGATTATAAAACCTTTTCGTACTTTACTTTCTCTCCTAACAGCTGAAGCTACTTTTATGAGATCCAACAGATTCAGACATTTTTCGCCTTTCATTTATTTTAAAGCGATACACTACATTGCGTCACAGCATTTAGTTTTGCATAAAAATATATATTACAACATCGACGATGAATTCGTATTAACCTTTCGCATCAAATCAGCTTTTAACCCACACGAAGAACTTGTTGTTCGGTCAGCAGCTCAATTGCAACAAAACGTGAATCTAATTTGTCGAATGCCGCGTAAAGTTAGTAAAAACATTGCGATAAAGCATCTAACCCGTGGTACAGAAATTTAACGCAAACGTTGTGTCGAATAAACAGGAAGCGATGCTCCTCGGTTACAACGAATGAAAAATTGTGATCGGCGTTCGAGATGCGCGAAATATATGCTTCCCAAGAGCCACGAATTTCACACTTTATATACTTGGAACAATTTCGAAATTGAACGTTCTGTAACTTACAAATCCTCATGTCGCGCAGCCTTAAAATATTGAAACACGCTACCAGATCCGTTATATAACATTACGCAAGTACTCAAACGTACGCGAGTCTGCACCTGTGAGACTGTGTTTGGCTATAAACCAAGATGAAACCCAAAATATTCACGAAAGCAAATCGATAAAATAATCTCTAATAACTTTCACTGATCAACTGTAATAATTTCACGGACCACGCGCCTCTGGCAATCTGAATTATCATTCAGTTATTACAACTACGGATATTTTAAGCTTCCTCGAAGAAAGGAGAGCTCGCCAAGGTACTTGTCGTCGTTTATCTTGCATATCCTAAACAAGAAGCCGTTGACAGAATGCAAAAGATACAGGTGTTGCTACGACCTCGGATTTTTGGTCCTCGCGTCCATACACTTTGTCATCCTCCAGCCACGTGTCTGGATCATCTGTAAAATTCGAAGGTGTCCAGCTAGAAGAGTGGGAGAGAAAGGGGTAGAGGGGGTTAAATAAGGCACCAGTTTGCCAGAAATTCACCGAATGTTCAGGTGATGGATATATAAAGGGACCCTGTGCCCGATGTTACAAGTCAGTGCAGTGAGAAGCTCTTGTGGAAGAATCGCAATCTCTCTTTCGAGGCCAAAATAAAAAAATAAAAGCGAACGAAACCTTCAGCATGAATCGATTGGTGAGTTCGGGAATGGTGTTGGTGTACGGTGTTAGGGTTCCTTTTTTTGCGATCGGTTTATCGGTTTCATAATTATACAATCTGAAATGTTCGGGATTGGTCTGGGAAAATATGTGATACCTTTTTCAAAAATTTCTTGGGAACATGGATTATAAAGTGTGCAACCTTTTTTTGGAATCCTTTGTTTGAGGAAAGTGTTCCCGAATTTATCAAAAGAGTGAGAAAGTATGCGTACAATTTCGTTTTGTTTCTGTTTCTTTTTGCGAGAGCACTATTTGCTTAGTGAGAATTAAGTAGCTCGGACCTTTTTCAAATAAATTACATTTTTTTTCATTCAGTTCTTGAATTGAATCGAAACCTGTAATTTTGTCATGTAACTATTATATTTTATTTACAATTAATTATTTTTCAGTATTTTTTATTTTATAGTTTATGTTAACTGTAGGACCTACAATAATTTGCTTCTTTAAGTAGTTTCCATTAACTAAAACTATGGATGTATTTGCCGAAGTGAACGATTTAAAAAATTGTCATGTTTCAGTAATCGAAGCAGAGTATACTCATATGTGTATCGGAAAAAGTTTCTTAATCTTAGTTTAAATTTAATATTTCGCTATGACATTATCGATTTAAGGATTATGGGTTTTATGCAATCATTCTTACGTGAACAGACATTTTTATTGGGGTCCATAATACAGACGAACTTAAGAATTGTAAAAATCCGTATTGTAAATCGTCCATAGTTTCTTAGCAAAATTTCCAAGCAACAGGCATGTATTATTCAGTGTATGGCCGAGGATCTAAAAACTTGAAACCCTGAAATTCATACATATTCCACTAGTCGAATATTTTTTGACACTTCAGTAACTCCATCGTTCGATTATAAAAGGTCAGAATGATCCTGAAAAAACAATTTCTTTCCATTCACCAGTTCCTCCTAATTTTAAGATCTTCCCTTTATCTTTTAATAACCACTTTATTTTATAAAATTCGTTAATCATGAAGCTACAAAATTCTCGCACAGTTTCATCGAAATTAAAAGGATAAACATTTCCCTCCATAACAAACTTTCAAATCACTGTCCCTCGCAAATTAAATACGCACGTCTATACACATATCTGTAACTTCTTCTAAAAACATTGGTTGCGTAAGATATCTCAATTAAAATCTCACATTATTATCTCTCTCATCTCCAAAAAGATAGATAGCACTTACGATAAACAAAGAATACTTCCGAATACCACTCACCTGTTGGATAATAGGCACGCATACAAGTATTGTCAAAAAAAAAATCGCGACGAACGAAGTTGCCAAATAATAAACATAAATAGACCATCTAAAAAAAAGTAAAATACCTAATAACTCCAAATAGTTACGTAGTATTTCCACAGCGCCTTACATTCAAGTTACTTTACGAAAACATTCTGCACCCATGCATTTTACACGAAGATATGCACTTTATTACGTACAAGATAACTCGAACATGGCCCAAAAATTGTGCTGCTTATTAATAATTAATTTCCCCTTAATCACAGGTGATCCTGCTGTGCGCTCTCGCCTCCGTGGCCACTGCTGGTCCTCTGGTCGGACCCCTGGTCGGTCACCCGGAGTACACTACCCCCATTCCAATTCTAAGACAGAGTGCAGAGGGTCCAAATCCAGACGGAAGCTACAGCTACAACTATGAAGCAGCAAATGGCATCCAGGCACAGGAGGTTGGCTACCTTAACTACGCAGGCACCCAGGCGGAGGCTCGCGAGGCACAGGGCAGTTACAGCTACACCGCCCCGAACGGCGAAGTTGTCCAAGTGTCCTACGTAGCTAACGAGAACGGATTCCAACCCCAGGGTAGTCACATCCCACCCATTCCGCCCCAGATTCTTAGGGCTCTCGAATACATCGCAGCCCATCCAGAGGAGAACGAGCAAGGCTTGCATTGAAAGGAGAGAGAGGAGGGTCTGTATGCAGCTGGAGGATTAGTCTCGAGGCTCCTCGACGGTGATTTCTGAATCGAAGTCGAGGATGAACGAAATCGAACCGTTTCAGTTTATCATTGGGAACGGTCCCCGATTATATTCAGGAGGGAAGCCCTTGGAGCTTTGGGACTCGAATTATGTGATTGTTACGTGCGTTTGATGTATGTGTATACCCCTTGAAATTTGTTTCTATCTTTATATTTCTTTCGTACTTTCTTTGAGAAAGTTGTAAGAGTATGTCGAGGAGGATTGTTGTAAATAAATTATACATTGATACCTCTATTTTTTTCGTATATTAACTACTTGGAGGTGCGTTCTGTGTTGTTGATGGTATTTGGTACGGTTCAATCGTTTGGGTGGAATTGGTTCTTTGTGGATGGTTATTATATAATATTTTGGAAGTGGAGGGAAGAATTTTATGGCGTATGGTTTATGTTGGTATATTAAAAAGTCTCAGAGCTGAGACTCAATGACGCAATGTGAGGATATTTTAGTGGTTTTGATCATCTTTGAGTAGTATTTGTAATTTCCGTTCACAAAAGATGTTGCAGGTAGTGTTTAATTATTTAAACTTAAATTCAAACATTATGAAGCTGCCAAGCCTTATTGTTCATTCTGTTAAACCTATTAATTTTATATAATTATCCTAGTTGGAATAGAATTAAATTATAATTTGTTTTATATTTTTACATGTTTTTCCATTATAATAATTATAACTACATCGCTGTGAATAATATGTTACCTGATAAGTAGTAGATTAAGTTTATATGGTGAAATACTTTATTTTCAGTGAAACTTTATTTCGAACAGGACTTGTTGCCGCGGTAGAAGTATTATTCACACATGCTTCTCATTAAAGGTGAGTTTCCTGAATCTTATAATTGATTCGCTGGTATTTTCATGTATTATATTTCAAAACTGAGAATGTCATTTGATGAAGACCGAATGTTACCTATAAATTCTCCCTCTACAAAAAGTCAAATAATTAATAACAGCAAGTATATAGTTACCTAGTATTTTTGCAGCACGTTACATATACAAAGATATCAACTTTATTACGTGCGATATGTCTTGAACACTTATTACATATTTTAGTGCCTATTGATAATTAATCTTTTTGCGTTGTTGCAGAGCAGTCCTTCGTGTTGTATACATGTAATTGAACTTTTAATTTTGTCAGCATATGAAATATTAGTCTTCGATGTATTCCTTAGATCAGTTTATGAATGACATTTCGTTGCAATTGCAACATTATTTATAACTTTTGCAACTGCAGGAAAAATATATAACACAAAAATCAATACAATGATGCAAAGTACAATCTTTTTGTCACTCTATTTTATACTGCTGTAAATGATATAATTATTTTAAGTTGTACCTTTCCTTCGCTTCATTTCTGTCATTGTTTAAAACGTGTAATGTTTTCCAATTCTATTTAATGAACGCTTTACAGGAATTACGTTTTAATTTTCGACATAGTGTCAATAACATATTCAATGACCACCTTTTGTTTAGTAATTGCTGCTGAATCTCCTTCAATTTCTTTTAAAGATATTCACAGAAACAAATAGGTTTGTCGTAAGACTGCGTTTCGTCTGTAAGATGAGATTTCAGAAAGGAATTTTATAGTCTGCATTTTATACTATGCATATCGTGATTACAATCCTTACGAATGATATAATACAAGAATTATAAGGAGTGTGATTTATAATATATACCTATATATAAAAACAATGAAATAATATGCCTTTTAGTTATGAATCAATAGGGCAATTATATTAGACAAGACCACTATGCTATACATGACAGTGCGAATTTTTAGTTATTTTCTTTTTATATGAAACAATACACCTAAACTGAACAAAATTTTAAAAATTATGGAAAACAACAAAAATATTTCTAATTTTCTGAATTCCTTACACCTTTTTTTTAACTAAAATGTAACTGAGATAAAAGGACTCGGATATCGTTATGGCATAGATGGTGACTCCTTCGAATGCCACCTGAGTCATACAGAATTGTCGTAAATTTCCATATTCTTATTTATTCGCCGTTACTATCAATTCGCATCCCATGCCCGTGAATTATTTCCCAGCCATCGCATGAAAGCACTTGTACGCAACGTATAGGCATCCGATTCTCTACAGGTTTACGATACCCCTAGACGCAGAAGAAGAATGACATTTCTTCGCGATATTCACGCATGTTTATTACACGATGACGAACATCATTCAACCAGGAGAGAAGCACGATTAAATGCCCGACAGCTTGTAAATCGCGAACTTACACAAATGAACGATAAAATGAACAGAAAAAATCTACCAAAATATATGAAACAATTTTCGCAATGATAATTTTCTACTACATATATGTACGAACGAGTATATACAGTAAAATCTGAATTAGTGCGCTTCGCTCGAAACCGAATGCGAACACTAATTGTGTGCCTATACGTTTCTCGAGCGAGTACGGCTCGGCTTTGCTGTGGTGACAGCCGAGAATCGAGACAGCGTACGGGCAAAACAGCAAGTTTAAATACCCGTGTACGTATGAGGCAATAATAACGCAATCAAAATTTAAGCTTAAACCTTGTTCTTTTCAAACTTTTACCAAACTGTTTGTGAAAATCTTCTGATTAAAATGATACCAAACACGACTTAGTTTAGTGCCATGGGACTGATTGTTTAGAAGACAGAGTACAGAAATAGCAAACAGCCCAACGATGGATTCTTAATAGCATAATAAGTAAAAATTGTCCAAACCATATCGCGTTTCTTGTCATTTTAATCAGAAGATTGTAACGAACATTTTCGTAAAAGTTCCATTTAAAAAGGACCAAAAATAAAAAAAGTTTTATTTTTAAATCTCGCTTGCATTAGTGTTGGCTCTCACCGATATTCGGGCTCGGATCGGATTACATGCTCCGCGCTCGAGCCTTCACTGGTTCTAAGGGGGGCCACCCCCAGTAGGGGGGATAGAAATGAGCACTAATGATAGTCACAATTTTGAACACCAATCGAGATTTCACTGTATATATACGTATACACTTGAGATCAGAGCACGTAAATGAGAGCCTTGAAAATCCATTAGCGAAGAGCGATCGTCGATTAAACAAGTCAATCGAATTTTCTACGAAAATACGGGATTTATTTGTACATTACAAAATACTATAAGACGAGAAGTTGTTCTAATGGCTACTTAAACGTTACGACACCGACCAATCAGTTACGTTGATTGGACCGTAACGATTTGTATTGCCGATTAGTGCTGGCTGGAACAGCGTTCTGTTGGCTTGGCGAGTCTTTGGCGGCTACCTCGGGTTCCGGGGTCGAGGGTTGTTTCGCGATCCAGTCGAGGGCTTTCTGAATTGCTGGCGGAATAGGCGGCGGTGTTGGCACGTGAGAACCTGCCACTTGAGTACCGAATTCATCGGCCGTCCAGCTAATCGCGATCGGTGTACCATCTGGAGCATTGTACTGCACGGATCCTTGGATCAGCTGTGTTTCCGATGGTGTGCCCGCGTATTTTCGACTTCCGGTCTCCGATTGCACGATACCGCCCTCGGTCTCATAAGTAAACGAATAGTGGCCGAGATTGTCGCCCACGTTACGGTTTTCGCTGACGATTTTTTCCGGCTGCCGGAAGTACTCCTGGCAGTGGGCCGCTGCAACGATCGCGAGGAAAATCTGAAAATTCATCGTTTTTCTATTAATTTTGACAATTCATAACAACTTTTTATTCATGTTTATTAAGTGAAATTATTGTTTAACTATTATTAACCACTAATAATTATTATTGTGTGAAGTTATTTTACAACTATTATCAACTGCTAATAATAATTATTATTATTATGATAATTTATAGACTTCATTGATGTCTCTGTAAATTTACACACCGCATCGTTCCATAAATGTTTGCTCAATTTCTGTATTTTAATATCGGTTTGAAAGGGATCGTCTGTATAAAGTGTGTTGTTACGATGGAGACACCGCTGATTAATGCCACCAACTATTTGTAAGTTGCTTCATACGTAATGGTCGCATAAGAAAAGTCGACAGAGTGGTCCTTACTATTCAGCGGTAATACGAATTTCACAAGGATATCCGCGTGTCAATGAAACTTGCGTCTTTGAGTTGATGAAGTTATCTGCATATTCTAGCACAAAGTTTACGACTGCACTGTGTGTGCATAAATATTTAGTAAAGTGAACGGTAACGATTTTTGAACTTCTTAGAAGTAAATGTATTATGTATCTTCATTTTCTATTTTTTTTTCTATTTTTGTCCTTAATGAATACAGTCATTTTTTGTATGGTTCCTTTTTAAAGACAAGTGTGCATATTTTAGCTCCCACCATTAGCAAATTCAACGTGCTGCTTTTTTTTCTAAATCGTAAAAAATATTGATTTCTGTTTATAGTATTTTAATAATTGTTGATAAAGATACGAGTAAAACGATTGTTTTAAATAATTTGCACGAAGTTTGAAGGAAGTCCTGATACTATACATATGTATGTACCAGTTGTCAAATATTTTCTAAGGATTTAAACTTAGCAAGTACACTACACATATGCATCACCAAAAGTATTTACTTACAATTTTATATTAACGGTATTACCAAACAAGTAGTCAAACTTGAATAAATAGATTGATGAAAGGTGCAATTACTCGCAACTATTTTATCCACAAAACAAATAATATTTGGAGCTCTGGAATATAAAATATTATACATATCTAACTTAAAATGAGTATCTGCCCTTTTAGAAAAAAATCATTTGTTCACTATTTTGTACTTATTATGGCTTCTAACGTAATTACTGCACGATTTGTTGGACTACAAAAAAATGATTGACCTAAATCAGGTGTAAATGCTTCGTTGCTTTCTAACGGCACCTGTTATATTTATTTCAATACTGTTTTGTTTCCTTTAACTTGTCCATTTTCATTTACTTCTGGCACTCTTTCCCCCCCTTTTTCCATGTATAGTGGAATAGAAGACGATACACCTGTGCTTTAGTCTTCGTCATGTTTGTCCTGTAAATCCGTTGAGATACCTTTCTCCGTGAAAGGTCAGGGCAAGACGAATGTGTTAGTCGTTAGGTCAGAATAGTCATTACGATTGCGAGCGGTAAAAGGGACGAAGGAAACCCGACTGTAATGTCGCTGCACGTTATGCGCAAAAACTTACTTAACAGTTTGGTCAATATTTAGCCTCTTCACTTCTCGTTGACACCACTTAAACTAACTTCCCATTCTACTAATAATCGTGTTACTTTACATCAACATGGATTTGGCTTGGTAATTATGCAAATGGAATGAAAATTCGAACAGGCGTGTTATACAATATTGCGTTCAGTAGTACCTTCATAACGGTTTGAATTATACGGGTCAAAGTTTTTAATTAGAATATCAGATATAGTAAGGAAATATGAAACTACAAATCTTGCATCGCTTGTTTGGAACAAGAAGAATTATTTTTTCTGCTAGGGGGAAAAGATAAAAAATTTTGTATTGCGATTTGCAAGCAAAGTTGATTAAAATTGTTTTTGTAATGCACAGCTTTTACTGCAATTCTATGTTACATATTGATGGTGTTTAATGCAATCTAAAATGATACCAAAGTAATTCGATCATTTTTATGTATTATCGAATATCTTTACCGCACTGTACCACGCATTACATATATTCAGAGGAAGTAGAAAAGTTACAAAAAAAAATATAAGTAAAACTTTATATATGAATATGGTTTAAACAATTCTACAACTATACATCACCACGCTCTACAATGTATAACATTAGCTAAACTGCACTTATTTTTGC
Source organism: Nomada ferruginata (assembly GCA_963583965.1). NCBI lineage: Eukaryota > Metazoa > Arthropoda > Insecta > Hymenoptera > Apidae > Nomada > Nomada ferruginata. The sequence continues at coordinate 5,375,069 of OY757216.1, forward strand.
ATTTTATTTCTTTGTATTTCCCCGAATTTTATTTTTGTAATAACTAGAAAATCTGGACACAAATATAATGACCATAGAGCAGAGCTTTACATTAAGGGGGAGAATGATTGAATTAAAACCATAAAATTCAAGCAAATAAAATTGGAACACCCATGACATAATATAATCCTTTCATTCAAAATAAAGTCTCGGCGAAACGGCTGAATGTCACTGACCCATCCAAGCCACCCACTCATAAAGTTATCCACTAAAGCCCTACTAAAATCTCATACTCCACCTTCGAATATTCCATCATAAAGAAAGTCCCGTATAAAAACCGAAAGAAATCATGAATGAACAGCAAAGACAACAATATAAAAGCAAGAACAAATCGATGTTAATCCACAAAGTGCTGAAGAACCATCGAAAATGGAACTCGAACACAAGAATCGTGGTGCAAGTGCGAAAGAATATACTTACCAGGGAACGCATGTTGCCGAAACGATGAAACACGTGCCTGTGCAACGCTCTCTCGAGAAAGTACGATGCTGTGTGAACGATGGAGATAAGTCTGCGTCAGATAAAAAGGCAACGTCACATATAGAGCGTCGATGTTCTCCCGATGGTTGCCGGCGTGAAGTTCGTGAGCAACTCTTGGACTGTTGGGGGCACAGCCGACCTTTATAGCGGCGAGTCTACACAAGCCAGTTGCCAGCCTTTACATAATCCGAGAAAGTTTATTTCGTGATAATCACGTCTCCCTCTAGAGCACTTCTAACTGCGAGTATTCCACACCCCCGTAGGAAGGAAAAAAGGGGCAGGGATGATCGATCTTTCGGTCGCGCCTTCGCCTTGCTTTTTGACGCAATTTCACCAGCCGGTGAGGTGTGTTCGCAGGGCCACAGTGGCGTGTGGCTTTTCCCCAGTCCGAGATTGGTCCAACTTGCGTAACCTTTCACTTGCGTAATTATCGCGAGAGTTCTGGTGTCGTCTCCTTTTCGGCAAACCCGGACAATACAGCGAGGGAAATGATTTGTGTGCAAGCTTTGCCAAAAATGGAACTGGCACCGTTTCTTCTTGCCTTCTTTTCTCTTCTTTGGGGGTCATTCGTCGGGTTGTTGCGCGCATCGCTCGGAGAAGTCAATGGCAGGTCAAGAATCGGATTGCACATTTTTGTAATTTCGCGACGGCTGTGGATGGTAGTCGATTATCATTTAAAACGAGGCGAATGGTAATATATCTTATTTAAATGCACATCGCTACATTGCATCGAAATAGTTTCTAAGAAATTCTTGCAAACTTAGTTGCGCGCAATGGCAGTTTTATGGGCGGCATTGATTCTTAACCCTTAAGAATGCTTGATGAATAAATTCATAAGTCACTTTGGATCGCGTGTCGCCGAAAAAACGTGGAAAATATTTTGTTCGGCCTGTAATGTCAAATGCAAAAGCGTCGTCGCCATGAGAACGATTTAACATACAATCTCACGGTATTATGGTTACAATCCAGCGTGCAACGATGTTCATTCTGAACCACGCAATAGATCAATTTGTCTGTTGCTGAAGGTAATCTTGCTTCAGACTATGCTCCGCCGTTTTTAAATAATTTTAAGGTGAACTTGTGGGCACAGTTGTACGGGTACGATTGCACGGTTTTCCATTTGATATCCCATACCACATCCCATGCTGATACAGGAGACACTCGCGTGTTCTTAGGGTCACGAAATAAATTCAAAGAATCTGACGAAAGAGTTAAAAAGCTGTAAGATCTCAAATATGTCATGGTCTCATCTAAGTGTTCGGAAATGGCTGCTTATTTTGGAATTATTATACTGTTTGTAATGTAGTAGAATTACCATTCCTAAGTAACAGCAGAACGAATTAAGATTTCTTCATCAAGCGTTTCATTCGAATCGCAGTCTCAGATGATTCGTTTTGCTATCATGCATTTTCTTTTCACGCAGAGCCTCTCAAACGTGAATTGTAATATCATTCGAGAAGCAGAACAGAACGGCGTTTTTGGACGTACAAATCTGTGATATTACTATTATTGTTTTTTTAAATTTTCCATAAGTGATTTATCCATTTTTTAAGGATAAAATGACTGTACAAAAAATATTTTAAAACATTGACCTACATTTTTGTTCACAATTTTTGCCTGAGGGAAAGAACAATATCTTATTTTTGTTTACAATTATGGTGGACAATTAATCGTTTAAAAACCTTATCGCAAAACTAATTAAAATGTAATCTAAAGTTTATTGATTCATAACATATTGGAATTTCATACTTTATTTGCCATTTGTTATCATTAATTTTAATCTGTCTTGAAATAAGAGAAGAGAAAAAATAATAACAATTTCCTCATACAAAACATATGACCATGTTTTTATACTTTTCATCGGAGGCTAGAAACTCCACTGAATGGGAACGCTTACTCGATTGTCGAACATGTTCAGTTCACGTTACCGAGTTAAGGATAAGCAAGAAAGATTGCATTCAATTGTATCTGTTATTTATTTATCAGGAGGATAATGACATCGAGATCTTAACCGCCTGTTACCGGCACTTCTGTGGGAATTGAACTCCACGAATGCAAGTCCTTGACACAGTGATCCTAACGGTGTACTCTGTACGACAAGCGGTGTTCACATAATTGCATTAACCGGCACCTAATATATGCAAGCCAATATTTATTTTTACGAAAGGAAGACCTTCGACGGGCAACAAAAGATCTTTGTACGGTTATAGCGAAAAGAAAAGGAAAAGAAACGATTTACATACGTGTTGAATATTGACAGACGGGAATTCTTTATTCGTGCTGAATTACGTTTTATTAATGACTTCACGCTTACGTTTCATACTCTACATCCACTGGTTTATTCAAATCTGTATATGCATAGCGGTACATCACTTAATTAATGACAAAAATTCATTGGGGATATTATTTCAGCATGAAAATCATATTGGAAGTACGTTAAATTGATTAAAAAATAATATACATATGCACATACATATATACCTGAAATTTAAGGATTAATATTTTGAAAATTCTAATAGATATTCTTGATTCGATTATAAATCAAAATTTTCGACGAAAAGCTAAATATTTCACCTTTCCACTACTGTAAGTCGAGTAATATGTTAGTAAAAATACCTTGTAATAAGTGTTTTGAATTCGTCTCATTGTCTGTGAAAAAAATATGTGTTCCCATTTGTAAAATCCAAGGTGACATCGATATCGCCATGAAAATAAACTGTTTTCGAAATTTTTTACTGATATCTAATGTACACTCCATACGCTGCAACTTTTGTTCTCAACTCTTTTTTGTCACATGATTGCAAGTAGGTGAAAAGCGTTAGAGGTTTCTTTATCTGCATCTGTCGTTTAGCAAAACTTGTCATAAGTCCAATGGGGCTAAATCACACTAGAAAAGCAAATAATATATAATCGGGCCGTAAATATACTGTGAGACATTTTGATAGGTTCTTATCCCTATGTCATTATTTCATTCACCCGAAATAAAATCATTTCTCGTATTTGCACAATAATCTGTGATTGTACACCACCAACCAAAAGTTTTCAATCGCTAGATATTTCCAGGTGTACATATGTATATTTTCAGAACAAATAATAATTTTAAGTTGAAAACTAAACAATTTCTTCAAGCTATGAAACATCGAAATGCTGCAAACAATTATTAGATTCTATAATATTAATTAATTCCCTACAATATTTACAATCCTAATTCAATTAATTCTATAATTTTAATCAAATTAATGCGAGAATAACGAGGGCTTCGGCATTTGCAATAATAAAGAGGTAATTCCCAAGTGTTTGTTCAGTAATACATATAGAAACCTATTACTAGACGATATAATTAAAGTAGCATACGCAGAAAGGATTGAAATGCACAGTATTTGCAATGCACATGAACCTCATTTGCGGATGCAATTTCAATTATCGACTACTATTGTTTCTATACAAAAAAATTGTCATTATTCGAATCACATCAAAAACCAATTTCTTGCACTTTATATAATAAATACTTACTTGCTGCTATAAATAGAAAGAGTTAATAAGTTAATTCTGTCGTTATATGAAATAATATTCGAAAACATACATTAATTCATGTTTATTTTCACATGATCGTGTACTTGAGGTATTACGTAAGGTTCAAGGGAACCAAAAGTGTACATAAGAAACAAACGAGTATTACTAATATTGACCTTACTATATTTAGTTAAACGTTATTACAGCAACAGGTAAAGTCTGGCTTGACAAGTCGTAGAGATCTTCCTCAATTTTACGATGCAAGTGGCTTTACGTTATTGACCTTGTTGATCTTACTGCATTTCATTGAATATTATTATAGCTATAAACATAATGCTGCGCCTAACCGTTTGTACATTTGTTTCTGAATTTTACGATTCTATATTACCGATAATAGATGTAGCATACCAGGGATGCACGTTATAACGGATATTTCTAGACACTTAGCTGGAGTGATGTAACGGAATGGTAAGTGATATTTGTATTCATAAATAATATTTTCCTAACGCAAATTACGCAGAATTATGAAAACTATGTTCTGTGTTATTTTGAATCTGCTTTAATGAAATACATCGCACAGTTCCTTCCGATTTTTTGAAGTATGGATATTGTTCGGGATTGAACAAACCCGTAACCCCAAACCAAACCAACCGACAATGTAACGGGACAACCGTTACGTGCCCCTCCTGCCACGCTATCCGAACGCCCTCACGCGTAGGCGAGGATTCGTCCCCAAAATTGAGCACCGATGAGTTCTCCGCAATCAGTTGAGCGACAAACTTCTCCGACAGCATAGCAAAATCACACTGTATTGTATAAGATTAATACATCGACTACATCCAAACCGTCTAGCCGAATTCTTTCGCCACCTAATTTCCCTTTCCTGCGTGCGGTCCAAAAACCGCTTACCAGCGTCCGAAACAGATATTCCGTTTTTAATCCGCAGCTCGGCGTTGATACATTTTATACGTGTATCTTCCAATAGGGAAATCAATATTTTAAAGTTTGTATTGCTTAATATTAAAGAAAAATATGAAATAAAGCTAACATTGCCGTAAATTTCGTAAAAGAAGCAAATAGTAAATATATTAATTAAGTCTTTAGGATTTCTTAATATATTCAGAGCATGGGGTATATCCATTTATCGATCGAGTAATAACAAAATAAAACTCTATTTTCTACATTACAGTACCATTGAAAACGTCTACTTTGTGGTTATAATGATAATTTACACGTGTCTCAATATGGGCATAGTAGCATTGTGAAACAGAAGTTTAGTTATTGAAGTATTATGTAAACTGTTTTCAATTACTGGAAATTCATATGCAAATGACAGTTGTGTTATCGATACTCTAAAAAAAACTAACCATTTCTATCGCTTCATTTACAATTTTCGATTTTGAAACGTGTCTGATTTAGTTGACTGATTCTACTAGCGCGCGAGTTGCAGCACAGTAGAATGGGTTGTCTGCCTGCAGGGACTAGTGGGTGCATACTACTTAATGGACGATATCTAATGTTCTAATTATTAGTGCAGTGAACGTCGCACCAAGGGGTAACGCAGTGTTTTATAATTTAAAAATTAAAAAACATCCATAAATAATCCATAACAATAAATAATTTATTTTCTTCTGAAAAATATTGAAACTAAAAATAAGTAAGCTCAATTTAACAAATTGTACAATGTTAAATGGAAAACAAGTTTCTCTCAGTATCGCATTTATAAACTGAAATTACGAAAAAACATACTTGTTCGTAAAAATTCTTTTCAATAGAGTCGATTGTCATATTCCACGCCAATCCGTAGCTACACCGGGACATGACATAAAAAGACTTTCTTTTCGCTTATCTGTCTCTTCGATTTACATTTGCCCGTATCACCCGAGCGACCGCCGCACAGCTATGAGACCTAAAATCGTTTCGTCGTAAAATTATCAACGAATCTGCGCAAAGTGTCACTTTTTCATTCACCGCTCGCTTTCACAAGACTTTCTTCTCGGTCGTTGCAACTGCGGTGGATCCATTGATCGCGCGATCAACTAATTAAAACGATCTAACTGATCGCAGGTAAACCACAGGTAAGCGTGCGGTGGGGGTACCGGCTTGGCGGACATGCACGAAGCAGACCGATACCGCCGTGTCAGGCCCGAGTCCCAACAGGTCTCGTATCACTAGTACGCTTGATAGCCAGAAGAAGGCACTGCGAATGAAAAACGCGATAGGCTCGCCTGTGTGTTGTTACGACTGCTGACGCACGTTCGGCGTGCACAACGCCGTCGTGACGCGACGTCGACGTATCACAGTCGCGTGCAGCCGCAGCGACGATCGTTTCGACATTTTCGCGACTGTTCCACCGGGACGTGTTTCGATTCCCGTAGGACCATCGAAACGCTTTACCAATCACAAACGTCACGGTTCCACGTGGACGGTCTGCGTGTACCTGTTATCAGCCCTCTGTACACCGATGGGTCTCAGTGCCTACATTGGAATGCAATCCATCCGGTCGAGGCCCTCTTCGATCTGACAGGTACTGGCTCGATAACACGTGATCTCTTCATCGTTTCGCTTGGTGCGCGCGTATCTTTGTCCCGTAGAGTACTTTTGTCCGGCACGATTCATCGACCGGTGTACGATACTCGCTGACATTTTTACGTTAAAAGCATCAAAAAATCTGTACGCACGAGGCTCCCTTTGATCGTCGCTTATCGTTTATCCTATGTGCGCCACGGTTTACCGCACGTTATGAGAAAGACGACCCTCCCGTTCGAGTTGCTTTTTGAATGAATCGTTTGCACCGTTGCAGATCCGATGTTTTCACCCAGCTCGTACGTTTATGAATGTTGCAAAAAAAGACGACGGATCCGGTTTTTATAGGCCGGCGTTCGATCTCCAATATCCCGACCGGCATGCCACGATGAATCTGTACGCGACATGGCTGGGCTGCGTGCCCTCGACACAATGTTATCACCGCGCACTATGTTTTGTTACGAATAAAAATACTTAATATAGAAACGAGTCCAATGCGCGAGATAAGAGTAATTACATTCGCCATGGTAATAAAAGAGTTTATCGACAGCAATAAATCATCGTAATAATTGACATTCCGTTCGCTCATCCAGCAGACGGTCCACTGGAGCACGGTATATAAGAGTGAGAGGTCCCGTGCGGGCGCAGTTTCATACAAATTTTCGTGGTAACCGTATAAGGTAAAGGAAAAAAAAACCGAGTGGTACAGAATCTTGTTAACAGATCCCCTTCAAATATTCTCGCGCTTCTTTACTTCGATGAAATTACCGGAAGTTCGTGCTAGTATTCCCTGTAAATTCCTCTCTCTTTCTCTCTCTCTCTTTCTCTCTCTCTCTTTCTCTCTCTCTCTCTCTCTCTCTCTCTCTGTCCTTCCCTCCCCCTTCCAATCTTTTTCGCTGGCTCGTTCGCTATTTCTCCAACTCTGTCTTTCTCTTTCCCTCTCTTCTCTGCCATTAGATCGCCATGCCAGCATGAATGCCACGGGCAGCAACAGCGGCGTCGACGGCAACGACAGCAACAATACGATCGCAGGCAAGACGAACGCACACGGCAACAGTGCTCGTCTCCAGAGCGTGATCGGCAAGCAGAGCAGCTGCGTACGCAAGATGAGCACGATGCCGGAGGAGGAGGATGGCTCGGATGACATGGATCCCGAGGTGATAAGGATAGGACAGCAGCACTATCAACACCATCACGACGTCGACTCAGACTCGCCGTCCGAGGAAAGGGGTCGTTTGTTGAACACCGGCGAATCGATCGGCCGAAGGATCGCTATCAGCCCGACCAGCGCCAGCAACCTGCACTGCAACGGTGTGAAGAAAAGCATCCCTCGTAACGACAGCGTCAACAGTATCCACGAAAAGTCGTACCCTCGACTGCAGCACGCCAGGCCGGGGGAACAAGTCGGTCAATTGGAGACCAGGTTGCATCGCGACATTCAGCAAAGTGTGTTCAGGCCTGCGCGAGGTATCATAGATTCGCACGGTGGACGATATCGTTGCTCCAGCGTGAGATCGGTGAGATCCAATCCGACGATGGATGAACATCACCATCAGTATCATCCGCCGCCGGCCAGCTGGGCATCGATCGTATTCTCCGACGGAAACGGGCCGACCCACGTGAGGCCGTTTCCCGATTCCGTTTCTATACGCTCTCTAGCATCGATCGGCATGGGTTCCTCCGACGGCCGGAAGCTCACGATACGTAGAGTTCCCACTTCGCCATCGGAGCTGCTTAACATGGTACATCCGTCGCCGTAAGTGAGCCACATTACCTAACGTGCGCGTCTCGGCGAGAGACGTCGGAAGGAGCGAACTATGAATCACTTTCCGTGGTTCCTACTCGTTCGGGAATGCGTGCATGCGGTTCTCTCGTTCGATTACCTGCACGCTCGCTAGAGAGCCCAGGCTTCCTCCGCAGCGAGGATTATGCTCGCTGGCCGGAAGAGGATTTACCTTGGCAGGGGGTTAGTCGGATGAGGATAGATAAGATAAAGTGGTATCTTGGCTAGCTTGGTTGGCCGCGGTTCGAGATGCTGTTCGATGATAATTGATAATTGGAGGCGGTAGTTTAAAGATGATTGATTGTTATTGTTTGTTTTGCCCGTGGAACGAGGTAACGTAGAACGAAGTCGGCTAGGGGGATGCTCGAGGCGTTGACAAGAGTTTGCCTTTAATTGAAAGTCGTTTAGGAACGGTACACTTTTAGATGTGCCGCTTTTGTCAAATTATTGTAGACGGTTAAGTGGTGAGCATTGTAAGTCGCCGCGTAGATATACGTTATCCGTGATTGTCGCTATGAAAGTTTGGCCGACGTAAAGATTACAGTAATGGCAGATTACGGTAATAACTTTATCGAAGCGGGAAGCAACGGATATCGATCGATTTCATTACTTTGATTCATCGAACCACCGACAAACGTGAATCGATTGGGGTATGAAAATTAGATAATACAAACGCTATATACGTACGTGAAAGTATTCCCAGGAGGCTCAGAACATGGTCTCGACGAGCATACTTTGCTGATCGGAGTATAGATTTCCGCGATTGAAGATTCGCGCCTTCTATCTAACGATCGGAGTAAACAGAACGACACTGTTTTCGTTGCATTCCGTAGTTTGCTTCCATAAATGTGGGAGCCGCGATGAATCCCGTTCAGTTGCTTCGCAAGACTGGCATCGTAATTCGTTGTACGCGATGATAACGAAATCTCAACCCCATTATCTGCAGGCTTAACTTTCATTTGATAAAACGAGAATCTCTGCGGGCAGTGTTTAGTAAATTGTATATCGCGCGAAAAGTGAACTGTTTGCGTCTCGAGAGACACGCGAGGCAGGTGTCGTTACGACGGGCACGTAAGATAAGCGTCGTTTGAGAAACGCGACGGGACGTACACTTCCTCATCTCGGTCGCAATTGTTCAAAACGCGGCGGCAGTGTAAATCAGGCTGTTATGCTTGTCTAAGACACGATTTCGGTGGCAAGAGATGCCGCGTACATCCGAACAGCTTGTGAAGCGTGGTCTCGTCATCCCGAGACTGCAATTCCAGCGTGTTGTCCCAGAGACGTAAGTGGATAATAGGTGTACAATGTAAGGCCATACTTTCGTTACAAGTAGGTGTGCATGCGGCACATTGTTGTAGCTGTCCCGCTTCTTCCATTGAAATCGGAGTGGACCGTTTAAAGGGACATAATTCTCGCCCCGAACTCGACAATTTCTATGGGGCCCGGTAACTAATTCTAGGGGAAACCGGTCGCTTAATTGTCTGTTGACTTCGCCCACCGCGCCAAGGTTTCGTTCGGAATTGTTCTTGATTATTTATTGCCGCGGGCCGGATATATGTGGCGCCAGAAAGTGGGTCTAATTGAAGTAATCAACGACGAATTCTGCTGCTACTGAAATATATGGTTTAATAGAGTTAGGTGTAATGGAGCCTAGATTGATTCGCTTTCCTCGTTCTAAACGTGCATAATTTGACCGGCATTTTTTATTCGTTTATTGTTGATTAGGTTTTTCTGTTGAATTTTGTCGTTACTGTTGGCAGAAATATCGATCGATGCGGTTTTTCATTATTTCATTGTAAACGATTTGTGAAACGTTTCAAAAATTATGAAGAATTGTATGAAATATAGTGTTAACGGTTTATTTATACACAAATGGCAATAATATTTATGTGTTGTGCGATATAAAAATTACATTTTATTAGATTGCACTAGAACTAAAAAGTCTTAAGTCTAAGTGTTTTAAAAGAAAATAGGATCAGAGGATAAGATAGAAATATTTATCTCCATAGATACACAGCTTCGTAGCGAATTTCTTCAAATCAACAGTGGAAGGCTTAATTAGTCGTATGATAAACGAGTTTGCACATCGTAAATCGATTGATTTCAGTTACGGGTATGTCGCTGGCAATCCCAGAGTAAACATTCCAGATTACTGTGATACGCTACGTAAATATAATTTTCATTTGATTTGTTTCCACTCAAAATTTATGACTAGCCCACGCAATTAATACAATTTTCTATAAGCGATTAATTTCACGCCATTTTCAGAAGTGTACACTTTCTAATCACTTGAAGCTAAATAGTCCTACAATCGTAAAATATTAATTCGTCTTTGTCCGCATACGTACATTCATAAACCCAAAAGCGCCTACATAAAGTGATTTATTATAAGTTATAAAAAAATTATAAAAAATATAGAGGGAACTTAGACTTACGTTTTTACGACGTTCCAGCGGCTGTTGACTCGCGTGCAAACAAACCGACGTTGAACTTACCCTGCAATGAATGTCGCGAATGTCTATAGTGGAAATTTATGAACGTAACGCCACGTATGTGACAACTTATTGCTATTGTAGAGCCGCGTAACCATTGCGTATTGTTTCTGCATCGTGACATACCCGTGGAATTTGCACAGGTGTGTCGTATTTATTATCGAGCTTTGTCGATTGCCATAACTCGCACCGTCACATCGCGGCATCATTTTTGCATCTGCCGTTTCATGGACCGTGGACGCGATAACCTCGTGAAAATTCTTCTTCATTCTTGCCGCTTATATAATCCTCGAGCATCAAGATCGCTCGTCGCTGCGTTTACACCCCTGTTTCGCACGATCGTTAATCATAATAAGGGCCCCTTGCGGCTGGATTTTCTTTCATCTTCACTGACGTTCATCAAAACGCCCGCACGTTATGTTCCTCACGTAGTAACAATTTCGACGAATCACTGACGTAAACTTCCGTTGATTTGGGTTCCTTGGTTGCCGGCGAAATGACGATCGCGTGTAACCGGTTCCTCGTAGATTTCGCAAGAGGCCGAGAGTGGAAGAGAGAATTGGCAGATGTCGTTTAAAGAGAAGGAGAGGCGTGACGAAGTCATCCTTCGATGGACGTTCGTGAGGTGTGACGTGAATAGGTATTATTTCTTGACGTGTTCGTTAGAAGGCGTACTTCAGATCGACAGGTGAAAAATACGTGTACCCGATGCTTGATAAATATGCAATCACCTGCATAATGTTCATCTATCTAGTTTCATGTCGAATATGCATGACCTGTTGCGACATTTTTAAGCGACGCAGATCATGCATCGAATTATGATACGCATTTTCACAGCTATAATGTAGCTAAAGAATAAGTTGAATAGTCACGTTGAAATTAATAAGCTGAGATACGTTATATGTATTTCTGTGCTAATCGAATGCATTTTTCTGTAGACCGTTTTTTGTAGACCATATTTACAAAGTATGGTTTAAAAACAATCACTTAAAAATATTATTGGGTTCTGTATTAATATCATATTAATATCAGTTGGAGTGTAATTAATATTAAAGAAAAGGCAAAAGATATATCCACATAATTTGCATTCAAGTTTACTTTCAAATGTTAGATGTTCCGTACATTTGAGCATACAATGCAGGTCTTAGCGATAGTATTCATAAGCGATATGCTACAATCCGATTTCAGATCGTTCGAGGATGATGTATCTGTGTGCACCAGCTTCAATGATGCAGATGCTGACGACCCCGGGGACTACAGGCAACCAAGACGACCGCACTGGGCCAACAAAGTGCAATTTGTCCTCGCTTCTATCAGTTACTCTGTTGGCCTCGGGAATGTTTGGAGGTTCCCATACCTATGCTACAAAAGTGGCGGTGGTGAGTACATATCTGCACAATTTCATTTCTAGGAACATACAAAATGACAACAAATTTTCGCATATTCCAGGAAATGTTACTCTTGCACAAAATTGAACTCTTTGATATATAATATTCTGGTATTTCGAATTTCTAAATGAAAAATACAGTAGGAGGTCGATTATTCGAAAGCAGGTACATAAGTACTCTTCGATAACTGTGACATAATAAAAAGAAAATATTGGACATGTATGTAGATGCGTTACACTCTTCGTTTGTCAGCTTTTACTTTGCAGTTCGGCAACTCAGATGGATTATGCCAATAAATTACAAGACGAAGAAAGTAATTGGGACATATATAGAAGCATTGATAGTAAACAGTCCTCAAAAAATTCGAGGTATTAAAATAGCCCGATATCTGCTCTCTTGAATGTGAGACTTTTTTTCCTTGCGTGGTGTGCAATTAGGTGTACTTCTAATGTAAACGCTATAATTGATACTCAAATTCATTGCGACAATAATTTAAACGCAACGAAGCGCATAGAGGTACAGCTGAAATAATTTATTAAATAAAATCACGTCAAAATATGTCCTCCTTAACACGTCTCGACATTTTACATTACAAAAGAATCATTTACTGTACTTCAATTAATAACAATAGAATTATTGTCAAAGTATTTTATCCTATTGAAATCAATAAATAAATGTATTCTCCATTACACTGTACTGAGTGAATATAACAATTTGCTGTAAATTACTTATCACCTTCAATTTGCAATTTACAAACTGTTAATACTTAGTTACAATGTGAGTTTGAATATATTAAAAACTCAACTCTTTTCTACCTACATTAGTTCGGATAATCGAGGGTCTGCTGTAGAACGTGTATAAGGAATAGTAATCAAGCAAAAATATTGCAATTGCTCCCAAATTTTTCTTGAAAAAACGTAAGAAGTGATCTCCGTTTCTATATATGTATTTTCGCAACACCTCATCGAGCAGATGGCTTAAAGCAAATTTGTACGCGCTAGATTGCAACGGTGACATACATATGTCTGTTACGATTAGTGCACCAGTGATAAGAATACGTGTTTATCCTACGTATCGTTGGTGTGAAACGTTACTTACACGAAAAATGAATTGCTAACCGGAATAAGCATGCTCTGAAGTAAAATCGTTCTTGAATACGGTTTTTTAAGGCTACTGCGATATACATATTTAGAAAAATTACGCGTTTTCAATATCGTCGTATATCTATGTCGGTTTTTTTAGCTTACTGTCGAGTAGATGTTGGCATACTGTTGAGTAGATTTTACGAATTATAGTGTTATTCCACTGATGTACTCGAAAATGGAAGACACTTGTAAAGTAAGGAAAAGTTACTTAATCGAGATAATTTTTCTCTGAAATATCTTCTTCTATGTGTAAAATCGTTCACAAAATGGAGTGCAATAATCTTGAAGATATCACGTATCTCGCGTCATAATGATAAATAAGTCACGAGCTCCTTTTTTTTAACTCGTATCTGACGCTTCAATATTTTTCCATCTAAATGGATATCTATTACATGTAATATCGTTGACATTTTCATTGCTTTAGTCTGTAAGGGTTATACATAGTACGAGTATAGAGGGCATATAGTACCAAATAACATCACAGAATGATAATTTTTTTCAGCCACTCAATATTATCCCCCCAAAAAACATTCGCTGCTTCAATTTACGGTACAAGAAATCTCAATTCATCGTACCAACATTCACGTCTTCCGTTACAGTACAATCAGTGATCTCAAACACTGCACGAGTATTTTTACGCGGCCCGGAAAGCCTGCAGATTTATTGCACGACGTGCAGTGCTTAATTACTTAACCAGTAGACCGAATCGCTAATAATGTTGAACCAAATGTCGAGTACAAATGTTTCTCTGCTCTCGCCACAAACATGAGCCATCAGTTACCTCAAAACATAACAATATATGGACATAGATTGTAACATCTATTGATACATAAATGGTGGCATATCAAGCTTCCGCAATTAATGCTCTCCACCACTTTTCTTGCACCTGACATTTCTTAAACATCACCCTTCAATTAATTTCACTGCCCACCGTTAACTTTCTGTTAACCAGTCTTATTATTAAGTAGGGCAAACACTTGCGAGTTACTCTATCGGAACGCGAAACACCAAAATTTATCAAATATTTTGATGAAAACAGAGAAACATAGAATGATTCCCACGCGTGTTCCATGCCACGGTATTACGCCGTCATTTTTCTGCGACTTACCCCTTCTGCGTGACATTCTAGCAGATATATTCAGAGCAAGGGCAATCATTCTCTCGGTTCGGCAGGCCGTAACATAAGTGCGTATCGCATTGCCGGTAATTTTCAAAGTCTAATTGTAAGAGCATCTCGACGGAGTCCGGACGTGGCGCAATCCGCGCGCGGAACTTGATACATGACCTTGCCGGAACGCAGCTAGAACAGAGAGCATCGCAAATGATTTCAATGACACCGGTGAAAATAATCAGTCGAGGATCATTTCGACCAACTGTTCGTTAAATTGGACGGCCGGAAAACCAGAGCGGGTGGCATGGTCTGATTTCAGCACGGCCAACTAACTCGCTCCCTTCAATAACAAACTGCAACCAATGTCGCTGGCTGAAACGCACTGCAATTAATTGTCGCAAATATTGCAATCTGTCGTAGCGAACTTGAAAGGCACTGGTATATCTACAAACACGGGCGAATTACCGTTGACCATTTGAAATTGGTTTAACTTATTTTAGGGGAAATTACGTAGGGAATCAGTTTCTTTGAGAATTTGTGGAAAAACGATTCCTTCTTGTTTTTATATTTGTTGCGAAATTGATCCACGTTAAATGTCAACGGGTGTGAATATTTTATAAACATATGATTAATCAAATTAAGGAAAGAATTAAATTTTCAACGCAAAAAAATAGAATTTTGCAAACGGAAATGAACGGAGACGCGTAAGTGTGTTTTTTTGGAATTACAGTACACGGGAAACTCGTGAATTCGGTACGCAGGCTTTAACGCGAATCACAGAATCTAATCGTAGAATACTGGCTGATTTGTTCGACTAGCACGATACAACATTCATTGAATTAATTTACATGTGCGCGAAGCGCACCGATGCGGTACAAATGATTTCAATGGCATAACCGGAAGCAATGATCGTCGCGGTGTCTCGGAAACGTAATCGAATGAACGTATTTCTGCGACATACTCGTCGCGAAATTATCACAAAAGCTATATCTCGACTGAAGGATGAATGGAAATGATTTGATTCGTACACAAGGCGCGAAGGACAAAATTGAAACAATACTTGATACAATTCAAATTTCAAATAATATTATATTAATTCTAAGTATAATATCAGAATGATATTCTCGCAAATTATTTGTAACTATTCGGTGCAAGTATACAACTTGATTCTCACCTTCCGAACACTTAATATGCCGTACAAATAATATTCATTAACCGATAAAGTAATTTGCGATGTTCGTTGAAAGATCGGGAGCAATTATATGGTTTGGCTTCAAAGATTATAAAACAGCGTGGCACGAGCTACTAATTAAGAATCCAATTAACGAGTATTGGAAACGGAATTACGATGATAGAAAGTGGGATACCCATACGCATACACACACGATTATGTATCGTAATAGTACGTTTTAGTCATTCGGTCGGACTAAATACTCGTTCCCAAATTAAGTCGTAATCCACGGTACTGTGATCATCGTTTATTACGAATGAAGAGTTACATCCAGTGACCTTGTTACTGCCCACAGAATGACGATTAACGACGAGTACTATTACGTACGAGTCGTGTTTAATGCAACCTTTAATAAATCCATATTACAGGCAGATTTAGTAACAACGTTCTTGGTCGTCGTGCGCGAACAGGGATTAAAAAAGGAAACGTTTATCCACACAGCCACTAGGTTGCGGCGTACGATGATAGATTCAAAATTGTATCTATGGTACACCTGCAATGCGTAATTATACATTGAATTGAAGGAAATGAGAGATCAAAATTGATTACTGTTTAATTAGCTTTGATAATTAAAAAATGTAGACCGAGAAGATACAGTCACTAGTCACAGTTCATAAACGTTCACTTCTGCAGATTTTTAGTCTGATTTATTTAATTGAAATATTTAATTAAAGCGTTTTTTTTTGGATTTATCAGAAGTATTTTTCTAATACTTATCATGTTAATAGAGTAGTTTAAATTAATGAATTAAAAGTGTGTTAACTGAGCAGAACTAAATGGAATTTTTTGAAATTTTTCAGGTGTGTTCTTGATACCTTACTTCTTAATACTTATAGTATGTGGAGTACCATTATTGTACATGGAACTTAGTGTTGGACAATTCACGCGGCGAGGACCAATCGGTGCACTCGGTCAAATCTGTCCCCTATTTAAAGGTATATCAGAATTTTATAATGCGTAATAACATAAATTCGTTAATCATAGTAATACATCCACATTAAATTTATTATTAAAGAAAACTTGAACGCATGAGGTTCTTTTGTTACAGCGGTTTCCTAACATTTTCTACTAATTTCATTTCAACTAATCTAATTAATTAATACAATTGTAATCAATCTAACTAATTTAATTTCGAATTAGAAATTAAATGATTAAAATACTACGCAATTACTTAACACCTATATTTTATTTCACACGTTAATCTGGTTTTTGTTCATTTTTCTTCTAACGTATTTAAACTGTTATTTTTCACCATTATTTAAAGTTGTTCACGCTACAAGATTATTAACGCATTTAAACATGGATGTAATATTATATTCATATTCCTGAATGCTGCTTTTAGATTGTTTTACAAAATCGCAAAGAATACTGACTCATGGTTTTCACTCTATATAAATGTGAGTGCAGGATTAGTCATATTCGCCGTCAAAAAAATGCAATCACTCTCCAATAATAGTATTGGCTTTTTCGTTAATGAACGGTACTGACAAGTCCAACAAAATTCTGAATAACGTTCTGAATTTCGATACGTAGTACATACTTCTATTATATCTAATCTAACATTCCAAGAACTTTTTCTACTTGTCTCTTTGAAAGTGTATAATTTTTGTTTGTCAAAACAGGGGCTGGCTTGTCTTCGGTAGTAATATCGTTTTTGATGTCGACCTATCATAATGTGATTATAGCATACGCTATATATTATTTCTTTGCGGCGTTCAGAGCAAAGCAACCGTGGTCCGACTGCGACAACTCGTGGAACACGTTGGCCTGCTGGTTACCCACCTATGGTTCTATCGACAATAGAACAATACCAACCATCCCCAGAACACCGTCCGAAGAATTTTTCGAGTAATTTTTGTACTTAAGAAATTAATCGTCAATTCGGATATCTCGGGACAATTTAACTTTTTAACTAGATTGCTGAAAAAAACAGAACAGTTCCTTCAATGTTAACTTGAACAATCGTTTGGTCTATTTAGAAGGTTACGCCACTGGTACGAGTTCAATAAATATTGTCGATTTCATTGTTATATTCTTTGAATGATTATATTTTTGTCAATTTGGAACTGTGTTTGCTGAAACGTTTAATATTTATTATTATTACTTCGATATCAGCAATGTTACTGAACGTACGAACGAAGAAATATATTGCGAATTTAATGATATTTAAAATATTTATTTAAAGTATTCTTAAAGATGAAAGCAAGTAGTTTTTTTATTAATCCTTTTATATGTAATCTGAATATAATACTAGAGTAAATTGATTAATTATTAATATTAAATAGATTGGCTATTTATACTGATTGTGTTAAATACATTTACTGTTTGTCCCAATCCTACGTTGATCAAATTTTGTGCCACAGTTTCAAAGAAATTTGCAGTAAAGTAAATGCGCATTAATCGCATCCGTGTCGATGTCACTCTATTTGAACTGAAGGAAAGTAAAGGACAGTATACATTGGATCAGTTGAGTTAAAATTTCGATATATCCTACAAAAAGTATTTTCTTAAACGTAAACACGTACGGATTTTCCACTCCTTAAATACACTAAATATGTTATAATAATCGTATCCAAAGAATATTCAAAATGCGGCAAAGTTCGTGCCGTTACCATAAATCGTGGTATAAAAATAAACGAAAATGCATACGTTAAATCATAGCGTCGCTAATATAGAGATTACAAAACTTCCTTGTTTTTCGATTTCCAATGATTTGTTGATCAGATATCCTTTCCACTAGTCTATCCATTTTGTTTTACGACCAATCGTAAAATTGGACATAACTTTTACTCAAATCAAACATTTTTTACGATATTCGTCTGATTTATAGTTCAATGCGTACATTTTTCGATAATATATAAATATTTGATAAAATAGCACCTCTGCATCCAATACATTCCTCCAGATGTTTCTAATTTTTAGACTCTTACAGTGGCGTAATTAATTGTCATTCTTTTAAGTCGAATTGCTTGGAATTCATTGTTGATTGTGGATATTTATTTTACCTTTTCTTTTTTCCCTCGATACTTTAGTAACAAAGTACTGCAAATCAGTAATGGAATCGAGGAATCAGGGAATTTAAGATGGGAGCTAGTTGCTTGTTTGATTACTGCCTGGATTTTGGTGTATTTCTCAGTTTGGAAATCGATCAAATCGTCGGCCCAGGTGAGATACCTGACCGCAACTCTGCCATTTCTTCTAATTCTCGTCTTCCTCACACGGTCCCTCACCCTGGAAGGTGCTGACAAGGGCCTGCAATTTTTCTTCCATCCACGTTGGGAATTGCTCGGTGACGCAAAGGTAACAAGATTGTAATTATAAAAGTCATTACTTTGTTCTTTGATCTTGCGGGACATCCATACTCTGCTAGACAAAGTTGTTGAATCAAGTTTTAATATTTCGCTTGCCATCGTGACTATTATATGACTAGTAACAAAGATATTGTTATCGTACGAATAGGATGAAGTATCGTATAAACATGATATTTTTATTTTGCATGTTTATCAAGTTATAAATTCGGCTTTCTCAAGCTTCATCAATTTATTTTTAAGAACAAGTATACTTATCAATATGCTATGTCTCTTTATCTGCTTTGCATGTTACTTTGTATAGGTACCTCTTGTAATACTTTAATTCTGCGTTATTTACAGTTGGGATAAGAAGGATAAAAGAATATCTTCTTTGTAACACTAATGCATCAATTTAGTAATTTTTGTATATTAATATCCTTTTTAACAACTATGGTACGATTTGTCTTCTTATTTTCTCCTTAATTAAATTAAAATACCTGTGCTAATTTAAAAATGAAAATTACCTTATTGTTAACGAAGCTAACAATAAAGATCTCATTGAAGATCTTAAAAACGTACTATGCACCTCGTTCATAGTTTAATTTCAAGAAGAACAAAAATACTTTAGTTTATCTAACGTTACGAGACGGTGATAAAAAATATGCAAAAAATTATCAGCTTTATTCCTAACCAATTACGTGCAGGTTTGGATCAATGCAGCTGCTCAAATCTTCAATTCCGTGGGCATTGCGTTTGGTTCGATGATATGTTTCGCGAGTTACAACAAGTTCCACAACACCATTTTAGTGGACAGCGTGGCTGTTTCGCTTATAAACGCATTTAGCAGCCTACTCGTTGGAATATTTTCATTCGCGACCATCGGCAACATCGCCCTCGAACAAAATATGTCAGTCGAAGCGGTCCTAACAGATGGTACGTAAAATCACCTGCTCCTTTCTTATTTAGCAATTGAAATTTCATTCTTAATAACAATATTAATTAATCGCCGAGACGTCAAACATATGGATACAATTTTTTACCGCCACTGGTATAAATACAAGTACTCTGTGCAACATAGCACTAAAGTACTTGCTATAATGAAAAAACGTATTAAAAATTCAATTCTACAATAGAACAAATATATTATATTGTATATGTATGTATGTGATTAGCAAAAATGAATATTTAATATTTCCAGGCACATAATATTAAAAAAACTTGTTACTTGGTAAATTGAATAGAAAAAAATTATACAATATTTCCTCGTCTGAGTGGTGTCAGTCAATGTCAGATTAACTTCTCCTACAATTTTATAGACAAATCATAATTTCCGTTCAAGGACCTGGCCTCGTATTCGTCGTTTACCCGCAAGCACTAGCCAAGATGCCAGCGTCGCAAGTGTGGGCCGTATTATTTTTCTTTATGCTAGTCTGCCTTTCTTTGAATAGTCAGGTACGTAACAATCATCATGGTGATCGGTCGATCGACAAAGCAGGCTGTAACAAAATTATGTTTGTCTTGGCCACATATGTGGTTAAACTGTAGGAACGTAGTTATCTTAAAGATGACTCAAATTGAAAAAAACGCGAGACTAAAGCACACTCCTCTTTCTAATTAAATCAGAATAATACATTTTATTCACAACGGTTGCTTCGTGGAACATATTACCAAAAATGTTAAGAAATTTTAAAGAGATTCGTTTGACCATGAATCGTTGGTTCGAGTCACGTGGAACTGTAGGAAAAACTAGCATGCAATTCCTGCAATTTCTTTAACAAAAGATGAGACGTGGTTCAATCTTGAAAACGATAAGTGTTTGCATTCATAGTTTTATCACATTTTCCAACCAAATTGCGTACCTACTTCTGTTACAACCTACATACATAAGTAATGTTTCTTTTCGCACTGTAGTACCTCTTCTTATGATAATTTCAGTTTGCAATAGTGGAGGTAGTTGTGACGTCGATACAAGATGGCTTTCCGAAATGGGTAAAGCGTCATCTCGTGTGTCACGAAATGTTAGTACTTTTAGTATGTGTCATATCGTTTCTGTTTGGCCTCCCTAATATTTCACAGGTAAGTCATCACGCATTTAATCATCACACATTTAATACTAAAAATGTTTTGTACGCGTGAAAAACAATATTTGCCTAGCAGATACAAAAAAAAGAAGAATTATTTGAAATTGTTTTTCAAATTTAAAATGCAGGATTATGAGCATCTTCTCTAAAAAGTTATTATGCGATATGAAACTGCTCTTACTATTTTTCGGTAAAGATATTATATTGAATTTTTAGTTTATCTAGAGTTCGTAGGATGTGTACATCATATAAATAACGATCGTTAATGAAAATGTATTTAAAAGTATCAAGTTAAAAATTTTCCATTCCTATTAATTAAAAGTTTTTGTACTATTTCAATTTTCAGGGTGGTATCTACTTTTTCCAATTGATAGATCACTATGCCGCCTCGATATCGATAATGTTCCTCGCTTTCTTCGAGGTAATTGCGATATCGTGGTGTTATGGTGTACGACGCTTGTGCAATAACGTGAAAGAAATGACTGGACGTGTACCGTCTATGTACTTCCGGTTTTGCTGGCTCGTCGCAGCCCCTCTTCTTATAATGGTAAAAATAACAATAAAATTTGGCCTCCATACTTTTAGTTTCCTACCATTTTTTTCATTACCTAAGTATCCAACTTATCCATCACTTTTACGGTTAAAAACAAAGTGATACAATTTTTCAAATAATAATAAAAAGAAATTCATATCACAGAGTAATAAAATAAATAAAATCACACACATATGAACTCTTTATGTTCATTACCACTATATTAAAGTATATGTTATTTGAACATTTGTATGCCGTCTTGCAATACAGTTAATTATGTAGATTTAGATAACGGAGAGTGAAATGACGACAACAATACTACGTATTTTCTGAGAATAAGGAAAGCGCCAAGATAATTTTCTAAAAGTCATCCGCCACTCGAGGATGAACAAACTCTTTTATACAAAGATACTCCACGAATACAATCATAAATTGCATTTAATTAATACTTATAATGTCCGGAATTACGGGCACCGAATTTCAAAAAAATTATTCCACCTCTAAACACAAAAAGATGATTACTGCCGGTAAAATGACTATACCACTTCGCGCAAAAAATAAACTGTAGAAGGTGAACTATCTAATATGATTACCTCTATTTTTACCTTCGCCAGACTGATCAGATGTTTCTAATTTCATAAACAATGCGGAACTATCAACGTCAGAATATTATATCTCTCAAAAATTTTACCTTCAAGTTTTATCTACACATAACCCCACAGTCCAGACATCGGGACAAGTTCAACGGACTCGTCAAAAATATACTTTACAATCTAATAGAACGATATAGATCTCTTAATCCTTTTCTCGTCGCGCATCACATCACATTTACATATCCCGCTGTAAAAATGCAAATAGTTTCCCAATTAACATCCTCACAGCCCCGAACAAGACTCGAGCACCTTATCATGCCCAAATCGTCCCGATGCGACCAGTATTCTATCGCCCCACACATGTTTCTTATGTTTTCCTTGCCGTCGGACAAATTTTATAACCCCGCTATATCCGCCGTGTGTTCGGTCTAATTTGAATTCGCTTAACTCGCGTTGCAATCCGAAATTGTACGAAAGCTGATCGACGTTTGTACATCACAATTGCCATAAATCGTTTGCTGTTTCAGGCCGTGTGGGTATTCAGCTTAATTGATTATGAGCCACCGACCTACCGCAACGCTCAGTACAAGTACCCTTGGTGGGCAGAGGCGATCGGCTGGGGAATAGCTTCCCTTTCGCTCATTTGCATTCCCGCTTTCGCTATCTACGAGTTCGTCGGAGCCAACGGCAACACTTATGCAGAGGTGCGATAACGTTGGGATCCGAGGGCCACGAGCCAACGATTAAAATATCGTTTCGTGCGCCGGTATACCGCCATAACTTCGCCACTTTGTCTTTCAGAAATTACGGAACGCTATAAAGCCGCATTTCGAGGCGTGCAAGATATGCGGCCAAGAGTATTGCACCGAGCCGATGCACAATTTCGAGGAGGACGTGATCAAGGAGCAGCAGGACCCGAACTGTTCAATACCACCCAACACGAATAGCCTTTTATCGAAATCCCAGACATGACGTGATAAAACTAAGGCGATTCGTTCGTAATTGTGTCCACCTTTAGTCGCCGAAGAAGCATCAGGAGAGGAGCGAAGTTGTTTCGATTGAACCGTATGTGAAATTTGTGTTAGTCAATTTCTTATTCTTCCTTGGTTCTGCGTTACGTATCGTTGGTTTACTGGTAAATGAAATATTCGTCGCGCGTAGGAAAAATGTGAGATGTTTTGTATTTTTGGGGAAGTATTCTTCAGAGGAAACTTTAGTAAAAGTAGTGATTCCTTAGCGTAACGTGTAGATTCTGTCTTTAGTAGAAGTACTGTATACAAATAATTGTCGCGTGATTGTATGCACTTTCACCCAGTAATTATTTTTCCGGATACAAAAATGACCGGCTTTGAATTTTACAAACCAATATTTTAATAATGTTTTCAAAACTTTACGTCAATGTTATCGGCAAGGTTTTTCGATTCTGCACTCGGTCAATAAGTTAGGTATCTCGATTATACGTGATATCAGATAATTCGTTGTGATAATTTGCTTTTACATTTTATGACACTCAATATAAGCGTACTATAACAAATTGTCCTCCTGCTTAGACGGATTGCACCAAGTGATAATCAAACTAAACTCAATTCATGGTATTTGTCCGTTAATTTCGAACTTCAAGAAAACATTTTATGTAGACAAACCTAATAGACATTGAAACGGCTCGTGTCGATAATAACTGTCTTTATGGACAATAGTGGAATAACATAATTTCATTCAATTTATCAATGTCAATTACCTACTTTAACAGACGAATGAATTTACAGTAAGATTAACTATATTTATTCACGTTTACCAGTAAATTTACAATACTAGTATTGTTTCCATCCCTTAGATAATTTAAGAAAAAAATTAGATGCGCGTACACAAAATATAACGGTTTATCCTATGGCAGATATTTTCTGACTTGGACGCTTTTATTTCGTCGATTAGACAAGAATATTTAATGGTAAATAAATAATTTGTATCGTTAATGTTCTGTTCAAAAATCAGAAACCCTATTCAATTAATGAGAAGCATAAGTAAAAGCGTTGCAAAACTGCTTTCTACTTTGACGGTTTGGCATTCCGCCTTGAAATGCGAGTCTTTCCGTTTTCCCGTAGTATGTAGATGCCAGACTGATATCGTGTAATGCGTAGGTGCTAGTCATAAAGTGTGTGTATCACAGAAAATACGTGCAACATGATAAACCGGAAGTGTTTATAGCCATTGCGCACGCATCCATGTTCGTCGTATGAATAATTAAAAAGAATAATCGTAATCTTACGACAGGAGGAAACAGTTGTAAATCAAGTGATTTATTATTTCAACTGTGTGTGTTCCTGTGGTGAGAATATTTCGCCCCCTGGATGATTTTTAAGCTGAGTCATGTTGATCTCCTTTGGTAAAGATAAAGGAAATTGGTTAGAGAATACGACAGAAGAAAGTCTGCCCTCTATTTATTTAAATTAAATATCATTTTACTCCCGTCTATTATTACACTTCACATAATTTTCAATATATTTGGCACACGCAATAAAATAATAACTTTTCTCGAAATTCAAATGAACTAGTGAATAGGTATTTAATTGTCATTTGTTACGAATAAATCACGCGAAATAATTTCGAATGCTTATTAGTAAGAAGGGAATTCTGATTGCTCAAGTTAAATGAAAGCAAAATAACTTTTAAAACTAATGTGATAGTTAAGAACATTCGTCCCCTTAAATGATGTAGTGTTTTTATCACATGTTTTTTTTTAAAGAAAGACCAAATATGACTCATAGCTTATAGAGTCACTTTACATTGTTGTATGTTGTTGTGAAAAATATGAACATCCAGAGGTCTGAATGAAGAAGCAATAAGTTTGAAGCACATGTAGAATACTATGCGATATTATATGACTAGATTAGAATGTAAAAATGATTAATTGTAGAATTAATTGCAAACAACAGTATGTATATGTAAGAACGCATTGATATATTTTCTCGTCTCACAAACTCGATGACCTTTAGCATTGCATTACACTTTACAATTAATTCACATATGTGTCGTAAATCGATTAAGACGATAAACTGTTACTCTCGTTCGTTCTTGTTACGTAATGATTACGAAAATAACAACGTACGTAGCAGAAACATTCAATGGCGATAGAATAACGAACGTTTAATGCACTTCAATTTAAAAATCGATACGTTACATCGATGTATATTTGACTAATAATGAGTACAAACGCTAACTATTCCACATACTTCTATAATTTATCGAGAAGGCAGTATTGAAAAATACGACTGTATAGGTGAAAGACGATAAAAAGTTACTGCATAAGCTTGTTAGTAACAACGTGACCACACGCGTAATGAAAATAAATACCGTCTAGCACGTGTAACGAATTTAAATAGTAGACGATTGCGGCGCAAGGCGAAATTGTCAATAAATAAACGACATCGCAACACATCAGTCTGTAATTATTACGAATTATAATAAATTATTGTATTCTCATATTGCATTAGTTTTGAAATACATTTTTGTCTATTCCACGTACGAACGCGTTCGGACCCTAGCACCGAATTTGTAAGTATAAAACGATTAAGTAACACCAAATTATTCAATAATTCGATTTATCCCCTGGGTGAAATATGTTCGTCTGGGCTATTAATGAAAAGATGCCATTAATGAAAAAAAAGAGTATTTTTGTCTTCAATTTGGGTGACAAGCAATTTTCGTATTAGGATTGAACGAAACGTTATAATAAAGTTCGTCAAGTATTTAATTTGATATTGCCCCTTTTATTTTGTTTTACTTCTTTTTATTTATTTTCATATTTGCTTTACGGCCATCAGAAACTCTCTAGTAGTATAAGTCGGCGATATGGCTACTTATGTACATATCGGACTATGTACTTTAACTTTAACACGTGTGTCCATACAGTTGGCCTATACTACTTAACGCATGCCCGCCTGGTTACACTGTTTAAAATTAGAGTATGTCTAAAAAGTTTGTACGAATAAAAAAATGGTATAAAAGAAGTGAAAAGAATAAGTATAAAAGTAAAATATAAGAAACTAACACTGTAATAACTACTAAAATAAAGGAAAATACAAAAAAAATACAAGTTGTATATATAAAATTGAAAAGATTTTTTTACTTTTGTTTTAATGAAGTTCAATTACCAATTGTTGGATATTTACTAGTGATAGTAAATATAATATGTATATCATGCTGTAGCAAAATTGTCTCAACGTTCTTAGAAATGTCTTACTAACACAGATAGTAAGAGAACCAGATGGGTCTAGACTTGGAAAGTCAAAAGGGATTAGGTTGTAAAATGAGACAATGCGCATTCGTGGCTATAAGTGGATCTCAGTTCTTTGGGTGTTTTCGTTCAGTTGTAAAGAGCATTTCATAGAGAGTGGACATTCTTTCAGAGCTATTTTAAATACACGTATTGAAATAAATATAATAGTTATTTTATTTAACACACCATATCCAATAACAATAATAATCCAAGTTTACATTAGATCATGTTACGCATTATATTATAATAAATTATATCACGTAGTTATATACAATTAGTTTATATGATTAGGAGACATTATGTTATATCATCGTATTGGTGGATTTTTATATAGTGTAAATTCTTGAGGATTCTATCAAATTTATTAAATAAATTAATTCTCTTCTTATTCTTATGTTTAATTTCCTTTATTTTTCAAACGGTTCTAAAAAAGTTGTTGAAGTGCTCCATCCCATTTTAAATAAAGTCTTAAAACATTTCGGTTGATTGTATGTATTTTTATATTTCATTACAAAATGGCAAAGAAATTTACATTATATATTTATAGTACATATATTGGATACATGTATAAAAATTGAGATCATTTTTTTCTTTGTTATAAGTAATATGCTTAATGTCTTGAACACGCTACTTTAATCATTTTCACATAAAAATTGTATTTAGTTAAAAACAAGAATAATTTCACGTACTTACATTACGGCATGACGTTAAAAACATTAAATTTTGTCGACAATAAGATTGTTTTTTATCAGTAAAAAAATGAGATCTTTGCTGAAAGTTATTAATTAAATAAAAAACTTATTACATTTGACAAAAAAGTTACCTCTATTGCTCTTAATTCTATTACGTTGTTTGCCATCGGTTTATTGTATCAAGATTTAAGAATGAAAATTTGTCGCTCATGAAAATGATACACTTTATTAATATTACCTCAAGAATCATGGACGGAAAGAGTTGTCAGTAATACTTTTATAGTACTTTGTATAGTTTTACAAACATAAACAAAAATTTACAATAAAAATTATCACGATAAAAAAATAAAAAATCTTACGTCTACTAAATTGCAGACAATGGTAACTACAGAGTACGTAAAAATAAAGTCTATAAGTACTGAATAAAGGTTATTATCTATAACACATAATGATGTAAATGCAATAAGATAATGAACATTCGTTTATCGATAATACTAATTTAATTCTAATTCTGGAATATAGGATTCTGTAATCGTTGTGATTGGGCAAATGCTTAATGATTCCTAAAAAGACAAAATGCAGAAATTAGAGAAAGAAAGAAAAATAGATAACAAATGGAAAGAAAAAAAAACATAATACTTACCAATCTTTGTAGTTCTGTAAAAGTTGGTCTTTCCTGACTTTCTATATTCCAACAAGATGACATAACTTCGTACAGTGGATCAGGAGTATCCGGTAGCTGGGGCAATCTAACTCCTCGCTGAATTGCCTCCTCTACTTCACTCTCAAGTAAGAGATTAGAATACGGAGTACCACCCATACTTAACATTTCCCATAGAAGTACACCAAAGGCCCACACTACTCCAGATTGATGCTTTTTTTTGTTACCAAGATATTCAACCGCTGTCCATCGTGTATACTTTATATCCTCTAATGCATATTTCGCGATTCCGTGGCCCATTAACTTCGGTGTCCAATCATTCGTAAGCCCTACGCTACGTGCGCAAAGATGATCATGTACAATTTTGTAATTTTCAAGATGCTGCAAGGCAGACGCTATCATAGATCCGATAGGTAGAATTTGACTAACTGGAAATATATTTCCAGACCTTGCAGCTAGCAACTGACTTTTTAATGTTTGGGGCGGGAGTTCTAATACAACGTATAATGTGTCTTGCGTTTCGCAAGTTCCCACAAGATCAGCGAGATACTTCATAGGCGATGCTTTGATGCAAACATCTAATTCACGTAACATATGTCTTTTGTCGGATGCTTTTAACAATTTGTCAGCTATATTATGAACCGTTACTGTATAGGATAGATTATCTTTCTCAACTACACCTGTATGCACTGTACCAAATCGTCCTCTGCGTATTACAGTGTCATGGATTGTCAATACATGCCGAGGTATAATCCACACCTTTTTTTTTAGCTCTTGATAATGATTTACTGTTTCAGGTACATCTTCCGGAATGTATGCTAAATTATCAACTTCGTATAATGGGCCTTGTAATGTAAGTTCTTGCTGTTCCGGAAGTTTTCTCATTCGAAATTTTTCATGACGCTGTCGCAATACAAAATATAATATTATCGATGCTACGAGTAGAGCTCCTAAAAGGCCAATTGCTATACAAAGTATGACCGTTGTGAAGTTCGTATTGCCATTTTGATCATCGATAGAACTCGTCAATTTCATGTTCAAATCTGAATAAGCATATCGTACTTCTCTTTGAAATCTAGAAACCACTGTTAATCCTATTTGAGGCATTACTCCTGTGCTTAAAGGTGCATTGTAGTACCCTCCGATCATTTTTCCATCTCCCACTGTAAATTCGGTATATTTATGAAACTCAGAAGATTCAAATTCCCCAGTAATATAGTATCCTAAACCTTGTTCCATTGACTTTTCATAATTATGATATGTTAGATCTGGGCCCGATGGTGGGATTATACCAGGCTGTACAACAAATACTTGATATGCACTTATCGGCCCGTATTCGCTACTTCCTTTTGATAACAAAACAGTTACCTTTGTACCTGTTTGCTCTGTTACTCTTGGAGTTATTGGTTTATCGGGTGGACCTATTAATGTCCATCCTAAAATATATGCTGGTTCGCTATTTGCTTGAGTATTTGTTGCCATAATTGATACATTATATTTTGTGCCTGGCTGTAAGCCTCGCAAAACAGTGTTATTCGATGCCCCGCCTTGTACTTGACTTTCTACAGCCGGTAGCGGGTCCAACGCAAACGTTTGAACAACCATTCCTTTCAAAGTATAAGATGTTATATTTCCATTACTAATATCAGGTGGTTCCCACGCAATATGAAGGGTACTAGATTCGCTGTGAATTATTTGAGCACTTCTCGGTGGACTAGGACCTAAACATAAATTATTTTTCATTTTGCAATTATGTGTGTGGTATAACGTTACATAGATTTGTCTGTGTCTTACCTTTTTGTCCAGTTGAATAAATGCTGATTGCATCTTGACTACCACAATAATTACTTGGATCGGCAGGGCAAGGAAGGATACAAGATTTAGATATTCCTCTTCTACCGTATCGACTACCGCAAAAGCATTGCTGACCTTTCATTAATCCAGCGAACCTATTTAAATCAGTGAAATTTTTTTTAGATATGATTACAAAATATTCAATATGGAAACGTATCGTTTACCTAATGTCTGAGGTATGAATGGTTCATTGGGCTAACTATGGAAATTTACAACTGAATGCAAAAGGTAGCGGATTAATTCTGGCATTTACAGCGCAATTGTTATAATTTAATCATGATTAAATTATAACATTATTGACAAAAAAGATAACCGATACATGCCATAATTAGTAAAAAAAAAGGAAATTTCCACATTCATGCCCCTGGCATAAAGGAAACGATACGAAACAATTATTATAGTGATTACTCCCGTATAAAAACGTAATTACTTACATATAATAACGTGAACTACACTCTTTGATACATTCTGCTGGTGTGCTAGCGTAATTTAATATTAGGGTTGGTAAATCGGGATCCAACGCGGAACTTTGAAAACAACCCTCGTACTTCTGACTAAGTACATAATTACAAAAATAAAGTAACAATGATGTTATTATCATATCTATATTTTTAATACTCTATAATCCCCTTTTTACAATTTGTATCCTTAAAAGTAAGTACAGAGTATCAATGTAACATTATTTCCGAATAGTTTACATCTGAATCAATAGGAATGATGTCATTATATATCAAAAGAATGAACGAGATTAGCAATAAATTGAACTCTGTTATCTTCGATTGTTGTGCTAAAACAATAATGTCTTTGATTTTTTATCATTTTTGTTACTATCAACAATTTGTATAAATTTGTATGGTGTATGGAACATTAAAATGCACGAAACACTTCACAGGTGTGGTAGCCTTTATTTCCAGCACTGGGGCCTCTTGCGTGCTTGCTTCCCCTTCCAACAGGTCATTCACGCAGTTATAGTCAAATGTATCTGATGACTCGATACTACGGTCGCACAGATGCAAAATAAAAATTCACACAGTGTCCAGTGACCATGGCAATTCAGACCTTTTGTACTTTAGCAGTGGCACAGACGAGATAAATGTATGAATTGACAAATCGCCTTATGTGGACTTTTGTGATCCAACGTGACTGCCATACCGACTTAGAAATTCGACACTGAT
The DNA here is from genome assembly GCA_963583965.1 of Nomada ferruginata. Taxonomy (NCBI): domain Eukaryota; kingdom Metazoa; phylum Arthropoda; class Insecta; order Hymenoptera; family Apidae; genus Nomada; species Nomada ferruginata. The sequence goes on from OY757216.1 coordinate 5,405,931, forward strand.
TTTAGCGCCCACTATGTACTCCTGCTGTTGTGTTTCGTAGTATCTTTGGTCACAGACGAGATATTCATGTATATAATACATATATATATATATAATACATTGCAATGTATTATATTTGTATAACTCTATATTTTTGTTTACAATTAACGCAGCATCTATATTTAACAACCGCATTGTTTTATTAAGGGGGTAGACACGGCACGTGACCTCTCCGATTTGGATGGTCGGTATTACAGCAGCTTTTTCCTGCACAGAAATGGTAATACCGACAGGCGAGAGGGAGCTGCTTGTTATTTCGATATTCTACCACAGACGAGATATAGGAATAGACAGGACATCTTATGGACTTTCGTCACAGACGAGATATAGGAATAGACAGGACATCTTATGGACTTTCGTGGCCCAACGTGACGGCCATACCGACTCAGAAATCCGACACTGATTTGAGCGTCCCCTGCTCATGAACAGTGATCACTTGAAGAACTATTATTTACTGAAGTAGTGTTGGGACAGGACTCATGCGATTGTGTGAATATATGTGAATGCTTTGGGGGAAATCAGGAAAACTATTTCTCGGTCAACATTTCGTTAGGAAAATTGAGCTGCGGTCCCTTCTCGCGTGATACTCTTTGGTTCGGCTCGAGTTGGGTCGAAATCACATCGATGCAATGAATTTTTTAACAATGAGATGCGTGTGTCGCGTTAGCATCCTTTTTTAAAATGGAATCTTTTATTTTTTAGTCCATAAATCAATTCTTTTAAATATCCCAAATAAGTTAAATTTCAAATAAAGATTTTGAGATATCCTGTTACATATTAACATATTTTGTAAAATATGTATACATGAATCTTTTGCGTATGCCTTATTGTACATATGTATATGTATAATTATGCATATGAAACTACATACACACGTATATAATTTTTATGTAAAAAATATGCATATCCATTTAATAAACCAATGCGGTTGTTAAATATAGATTCAGCGTTATTTGTAACCAAAAATATATGGTTATACAAATATAATAATTTGTTCCTCTGAACATTACTTTTTAGTTGCACTAATTGCGAGTAATAATACCCTGGATGCGTTGCGCAAAAAATAAGTAATTTGTACTAATAATTATTAGTACAAATTATTAGCGCAACGCATCCAAGATATTGCAAAAACTGCTTCATTAAAGAAAATATACGCAAATAATGACTAAAGTTGAAATGGATTGTTATATTTATAAAGTCACTTTCGAAAAAGTAATTTTTGTCTTCTATTTTCCGTTAAATGTCTTTTCCATTTTAATGCATTTGGAAACCATGATCCTGTTGGTTACCTCGGACCCCAATCCTAGAGCCATCTGGCCACTGTCACCCATTGAAACCCTTTGTCCTCTTCAGCAATATTCAACTTGCTCAGAAAATAGATAGAATAACCTCTAGGATTTATTCTTCTCTTTTTTTACGTTTTTATATCATTCTGATGTTTCTCTGTTTATCCCAGAAATTTTCTTTTATTAAATTTTATTGTTAATGAAAGGCACCATTTTTTAATTATATTCAACTAATAATAATAACTCATTCGAATGAGTTATAATTAAAAAATGGTGTCTTTCATGAACAATAAAATTGCCCCAACGAAAAAGATAATTAAAGAATTTGTATAGTAACTATATAAGTAATAATTGTAGTAGGTATACAATTATATCGTCACAAGTTTTTCATTGCGGCAATTTTATTGTTTGTGTGTTAAAAAAATATACATCTCTTAGCTCGATTGTAAGTAGTTCTATATCATTCATTGTCATTTACCAGAAAATAATGTAAAGTATAACTTTCAAAATTATTTAATTTACTAATACTACAATTGAAATAAGAAAACGTGTTGTAATGTTTTTTTTTAATATTTTTAATTAACATTAATTGTTTGCTATGCTTTGCCGCCTTTCATTGCGCCAAAGAACAAAAGAATTCTTTAAAATTATTTAATTTTCGCATTGTTTTCTATAATCTGTTGGTAACGTTGCGAGTGACTCGGAAATGGTATGGGTCCCTAAGGCACCCAGAAATTCGGGCCGAAAAAATACATTGGATGTCTTGTCTATTCCTATATCTCGTCAGTGCTTTCGTGGCCCAACGTGACGGCTATACCGACTCAGAAATCCGACACTGATTTGAGCGTCCCCTGCTCATGAACAGTGATCACTTGAAGAACTATTATTTACTGAAGTAGTGTTGGGACAAGACTCATGCGATTGTGTGAATATATGTGAATGCTTCGGGGGGATCAGGACAGCTATTTCTCGAGCAACGTTTCGGTAGAAAAATTGAGCTCCGGTCCCTTCTCGCGTGATACTCTTTGGTTCGGCTCGAGTTGGGTCGAAATCACATCGATGCAATGAATTTTTTAACAATGAGATGCGTGTGTCGCGTTAGCATCCTTTTTTAAAATGGAATCTTTCATTTTTTAGTCCATAAATCAATTCTTTTAATTATCCCAAATAAGTTAAATTTCAAATAAAGAGTTTGAGATATCCTGTTACATATTAACATATTTTTAAAATATGTATACATGAATCTTTTGCGTATGCCTTATTGTACTTATTGTATATGTATAATTATGCATATATGAAACTAATACATACACACCTATATAATTTTTCGACCACTTTACTTCCATCACCGACGAGATATAGGAATAGACAAGACATGCAATGTATTTTTTCGGCCACGATTTCTGGGACGCCGCATCCCATTACCATTTCCGTGTCACTCGCAACGTTACCCACAGATTATTGAAAACGATGCGAAAATTGAATAATTTTAAAGAATTCTTTTGTTCTTTGCCGCAATGAAAGGCAACAAAGGATATGAAACATTTAATGTTAATTAAAAATCTTTTAATTAAAGAAACACATGTTAACAAGTTTTCTTATTTCAATTGTACTATCAATAAATGAAATAATTTTTAAAGTTATACTTTACATTATTTTCTGATAAATTACCAAAAAAAAATTGAGCCAAGAGATGTATATTGTTTTAACACCCAAACAATAAAGTTGCCACAATGAAAAAGATAATGACGATAATTGTATACTACAATTGTTAATTGTATAATTACTAGACAAATTCTTTCATTATCTTTTTCATTGGAGCAATTTTATCGTTAATGAAAGACGCAATTTCTTATTTATATTCAACTAATAACAATAACGAAGTAAATTATTTACTAATATAAGACAATTCCTGGGATAAACGTGTCTGCAAACGATTAGTGTTCGTATTCGGTCCCGAGCGAAGTGTACTAATCGAGATTTTGCTGAAAATATATAATACCAAATTAATAATTGGAGTAAAATTTATACTCCGATTCGGAGTAGGTCCAAGGATTGGTGGCGATGTCTCGGCAAGCATTAATTGGGGATATGAACGAACACTGAGCGGCCATTATTGTACATTGTATCCTACGTACAATACGCAGTCAATTCGCTCGAATTATTTTCCGCATAATTATCAAACGTCGGTTAAACGTTTAATAATTATACGATAAATAATTGATTGCCCGGGTCTCACCACGTGGAGGTTACTGCGCATGGAGACCCACCCTAGCCACGGCCCTTCCACCCTCCAATTACGCGAAAACTAATTCTAATATAACATGTGACAAAGAAAAATCTGCTATTATTGTCAATTTGTAGAACGTTCAGTAATTGATCGTAGTACAAGTAAGACAACAAGAGGAGTAGTTGGAAAATTCACGACCGAAAGCTAAATGGAATATCAGAAGGAAACCTGAAAGAAAATCTGCAAGAGAATTCACGTTCCTGAAATAAATCTGTCTTAAAAATATATCCTATGATCTTAAAAACTAGACAACGAAATATTATTGCAGTGGTGAACACTGCGGGCTTAAAAGCTAAGACATAACTTAAAAATAAACCCTACTTTCTTAAATTTTAGATTAGATTCGAATACGCCCTGCCTGACTAAAGAGCTAACTTAAGACTAGAATCACCCTACCTAGTATAACATCTAACAGATCGAATAAAAGAACAATTTCAATAATATCCTATCTACATAGGACTGTAATAGATACTATCCCATACTCATGTAGGTATGAGTATACATATACTTAAATCCTCTTCGGTTAGTCCGTATTAATCTCTCGTGGTCCATGGTGTCCTAGAACAGACAGAAACCGAACCAAAAAATTGCAGCACCTGCCAACAATATTTGGTTTTATAAACCCTGCCTGATTAAAAGTCTAATAATTTAAATTCGTGTAAAACCTGCCAGTATAAAGATCTAAGATTGTGTGTTGAGACAAATCCTACCTACATAAAGAGCTAAATGTATTGTTCGATTTATATTTGGGCCTGCCTAATTAATTGTCTAACACCTGTAATTAGTTAATAAGGACAGGGGTTTGGGCAGGGATGGGGTGAGGGTGTGTTCGTATTATACATTGTTTCATGAATCCTCTTCTTTTCAATGCTTCTGAAACATGCACAAACTCGAAATAATTAGTAAAGCATTATAAGAATGAATTCTTAAACTCACAAATTGAATCGACGAGGCTGGCTCTTTAATTTTAAAGTTTCCAATCGTGTCTTTGATAATATTTCTGGATCTGTATTCTATATATTCCACTCTTGAGCCTCTGACGTATGTACTTATGTTTGTTTAGTATAGCATATTTGGGTTCATCTGTGAATCTGTAACAATCTGAAGCATTGGATTAGTGACATCCCCAAGCCTCCCCATTTTATATCGAAATGAAGCTGCTTTTAATTCGTAATAACTGAATTTTAGCGCAGTTAATAAATCAGAATTGATATGAAAAATGCTGCTATTTTTTGTTAACAATAGTTAATTGGATTTCGGCCAAAGTGATATATTCTTTTGTACGTTCTAGATCAAACTGAATGGTGGTATCACGTTCATTAAAAACTCCAAAATGAAGTAGTCACATTTCACTACAATTGATTCTATTTTGCTTCAACAAAGAAGCGACAAACGATTATTCGGAAGAAAAATATCAAACTTCAACTATCACCATGCCGAGACCCAACTACTGCCAATAACGTTTTTCGTGCAAGGATTTTTGTTTAAACATTTACGGATATCGCGAGTGAATTTCAATTTCTGCAAAGCAAGCTCGAAAAGTTATAAAAATTGGCTCTACTAAAAAAAAGGTTAAGATAGAATTGCAACAATTAAGAGGAAATATTTAAGAGTTAAACTCCAATAATGAACAGTCACTAGTATTAACACTAATTTAAATCTACTATCTAGAATTATTATAAATTTATCAAAGATTCTGAGATTATATCTGTTTTTTACTTTGCTCTTTTTCTTTTCTTCTTCTTCCTTTTCTTTTCTTTTCTTTTCTTTTCTTTTTTCTTTCCATTCTCTTTCATTTATTTTCTTTTTCATTTCTTTTCATTTCGTTCACACAGTAAATTACTAATATGTATGCAAATTTTTAGCAGTACTTCCATCAACAGACATTCCAGGTAGTATAATTATTAAGAAAAATAAAATAAAAAGAAAGGCTAATATAAAACGCTGAAAAGAAAAAGTTCCTGGTTCAGGAACAGGCTTCCAATTGGAAGCAGATGGGGACTAGTAGTCGCAACTCTACTTAAAAACGCGATCTTTAATCAACGCAACGCTAACTGGAACTCACGAAACAATCATTTCGCAACACTATTTATTAAGACTAATAGAAAGCAAACAGTAAATTATATGTACTATCCAAAATTAAGCAAATTGAAGATCCTCTGAAAAATGAACTGAAAGTTCCAATACGCGAAAACAATTTCCGCAACACTAGAAGCTCAAATGTAAAGTGTATTATAAAATACTACAATTTAACTAGCAATAAGAATAGCAATAAGTAGCATTCAACGCAACTCCAACTCGACCCGTTCGCAAGTTTTTCGCAACTCTAAAGCAACGCGATATTTTTGGGAGGGCTGTATCGTTTGGCCGGAATGTGCATCGGCCAAGTACAAATAACAATTCTACAAATGAAAATGCAAGCACAGTGACAAAGTAGTAACACAGAATGATTCCCCATTCTTAAAAAGAATGGGGAGCCATTAGTAGTTGCCCTCTTGAGTGACAGTTTGTCGGGCCTCTTCGGCATATAGCCTCTCCATTTCGTCGGACCCAAGGGTCAGCTGAAACTTAAACTAGGCTCGAGACTCTAATCGGAAACCAAGGAAAAACTTATAAAGGTGAAATAAAGAGTTTGAATCGCGGAGCTAAATGGAACACACGTGGCCGAATGGCGATCAAATAAAATCGTAAAATTGTGATTACGGAAAGTCACATAGATTACGATTAAAATTGTAATCGTTCTTCGTTCACACGTGCAGCCTCGAGCATAATGTAACGCGTTTCGTTTCGGAGCCTAAATCGCGACCACGACCGCGAAGGATTCGAAAAATCGATAGGCAAAGCCAGAGGCGAACGCATTTTCGTTCGCGCCACAGCTTCACCGTCGACTTTTCAAATCAGATTTCCTGAAACAGGTTGAACACGCGAAATAGTGCCTACCCGATCGGAGACTGTGTCAACCTGCCCGGCCCTACCTACTTATGTCTATCAATCACACCAGAAAGTATGCTACCTATCCTACCTGGACCTATATTTAAAAAATGGCAAACAAACACACCAACACACGACACTCCACGGTTCTCAGTCAAACACTTGGGCGCAAAAGCCTACACTAGGGAGGCGTCCCGGGACACCCCCGACACCCAAGTGCTGTCACACAAGTTGCACACTCTAATGTACGTACCATTTTTCTGAAATCGACTGACAGTGGCTGGGATCTCTGCGTTCACGTGGAAAAAACCACGTCGCGGTTGAGATATTTAATAGATATTTAATAAAATAATTAAATAGCACCGATACAAGAGGTACTTGATAGCAATTGATAAGTATATTCAATTCTTTTTGGCATTTGGCCTCTGTCATCTTAAATGACAAAAACTTCGTGCCCAAGTATAGTAGGAATTATTGAAGCAAATAATACTAAAAATGATGTCTCTGTTTTAAATTGATGGACATCTTATCTTGGTCATAATAGCTACATTTTAATACGGAACGACGCAAATCCACAGCCTAACCACACACACAATGCGGATATTACGTCGTGCACGATACACCAACGCACTGTCAGTCGCCAACAATAAATCATTTTATGGCTTATAAACTAAAAAATATCATCGTGCTCTACCACCGTTTTCCCACCCAAGTAGCACCAGGGCACGTGAGTGGGATCCGGGCAGTGAACACGGAAAGGGTTAAACCTGAAAATCCTCGTCTAAAAAGATGATAAGGACATACTGATTTTCTAACGGCTAAAATACATATATATGTACAACAGATCTATATATGATTCTATTTTATTGAAGAGAAAATTAAATGACTCTACTTTATTAGAAAAATTGTGCAATGACTCTACTATATTAGAAAAATTATGCAGTGACTCTACTTTATTAGAAAAATTATTCAAGGATTCTACGTTAATAGAGAAATTATTCAACGACTCTACTTTAATATACTTTGAATTAAATTGAAACATCCTCGGGCGTTCCCGTTATCAAAGCATTGATTCTAAAACGCAAGATTGCTTTAAAAGTTGATTGCCTTGATTTCGAAAACTACCCGTTCGCGTATTGTCTTCTTGTACATTCAGGTTTAATTAACATTTTGTACGGAAACAATGAACGTATCGATATCTTTAAACGCTAAAGACTAATATGGATATCGAATAATAAAATTATTCGATAGTTCCAACAAATTGATAAGGTAAATGAGTACCTTCACTTTATATATTATCAAAGTAGAAAAAGATGAAATACTACACTCTTACTAACAGCAATAATTATGCAATTTATTCTAACTGTGCAGTCATTGCAATTGACAAGTAAACGAAGTCGAATGGTATTCGACTTCTCCACTACAAACTAATGCACGTAGAATACTGGACGTTACTTTATATTCATTCAATAATTAATAACTACTTAAATATCGTTTCATAGGTATTCAATTAAATACTCTATTATAAAAAGATATATAGTGATATATTTTGTACTAAATATGATCTGTTTTAAAATTATCAAGCTATTTAAAAACGCGTTGTACAAGAAGACCTATCCTCACATAATATAAAGCAGTAAAGAAGTTACTACTCATGAGTATATTTCCATATACCCATGGTCACAGTGCTTGCCAGAAAAATCTACGTAATTACAACCAGTCACCCGTGTCGGTTCGGACCTTTCGTCCTGCGACATGCTTGAGTGACCAGAGGAACTTTAAAGCATGCCACTCACCGGTTGCAGACTCACCAGGTGTGCGGTCAAGCTCGTCGCCATCGAAGCCATGGAAGCTGCTGAAACATTCAAAAAGAGCAAACAACATTAAAATCTATGTATTTTCAGTACTTTTGGAATGTGTTAATTATCAATGATTATTGCAATACAAGATTAAAGAACGAAGGAGATACTTACTCGTCAAATTGATGGCTGAAAGCCCGAACTCGCCGAACAGGACACTGACTCTAATGAAACACTTATGATTGACAAACAAAGTGATTCTAATTTCGCGACAGTATTTCTACTGTTTTTGTGACTGCTACCGAGCACCCCGCGTGCCCTCGGCTCAGAGTCTGGACAGTAAAACGACTTAGCATCAACACCAGTTTCGATTCCGAGCCACAGAAATCATTAAGGCACGGATATGCAAAACCACAACCACGATTCTAGATTATGACCCGTATGCCTTCTGCCACCCCAAGGTGTGCTTGGCGTGGTCTAACGGGGATAAATATCCTACTTGGCGGGCCAAAGTGTCCAGAAAAGCAATCACAGCCCCACACACCGCCCCCCGATGACACTGCAACTCGGATATTGCAAGAACCGCGACCACGATTCCAGAATGGTGGATAACCTACCCATGTTAGAGAATAACGTAGTCTAACCGAGGGCCTCGTGACCAGGGTCCAGAACCACAATCACGCCCCCACACATCGTAACTCGCTGACACTAAGTCCCTAACCATCAGTCCTCCGAGCCGAGAACGGAAAAGGAAACGGAATAATTGTGATCGACGAACAAAGTGACTCTATTTTTCGCGAGAGTATTATTTCGGAGCAAACACTGACTCTAATTTCGCGTCTCTTTACTGTTATTTATGTTGAATTATTATTAAGAGCGGCTGCGTTCAAAAACTAATAAAAAGAACTTTGACGGAACAAGCACTGACTCTACCAACCGCATTGCGCGCGGCCAACAATATCGTTATGATGATACAATTGAGCCCATGGCAGCTTCTGAAACATTCAAAAGAACAGACAACATTGAAATCTTTGCGTTTTGAGTACTTTTCGATCATGATAATTATCAAAGACCATTGTAAAATAAGAATAAAGAAATACAGAGATACTTACTCTTCGAGTTGATGGATGAGTGCCCGAACTCGCCGAACTGCATCGGTGCTGACTCTAATACCGGAATACTTATTGCGAAAGAAAAAAAAATAAAATAAAAGACTACTATCGCGCACGTCAATTGTGATCGACGAACAAAGTGACTCTAATTTCGCGAGAGCAATATTTCGAAGCAAACACTGACTCTACTTTCGCGTATCTTTACTGTTATTTATATTTAGTTATAATTATTATGAGCGGTTTCGCTCTAAAAACAATAAAAAGAACTTTGACGGAGCAAGCACTGACTCTACTGACCGCATTGCGCGCGGTCATCAAAATTTTCTGAAAGAGAATCTGTACAAGTTAGTAAATAGGGTGAGGAGGTAGAAATTGAAGCAATACACATTTGATTTTATTTATCTCTTTCTTATTTCTTCATCCTGTCAAACGTCTGTTGAGGAAATACTGCTTTGTTTTAATAAAGTACTACCGTATTATTATTCTAATTTAATTACTGTTAATTGTCTATTCAAGATATACTATTATAGATTAATATAAATGATTTATCAAAAGCATACTGTGACTGTTCTTTGTCCGAGTTTTAAAGGTGATCATGATCTTAGTTAGTAAGCAATGTCGCGCATTTATAAGTTTTCGTAGCTGCTTGTAGAAATGAAGACTCGAAACTATTTATCATGCTTCAAGTGCATGGCAACCAGTACGTAAGTACGCGGACAATCCTGCATCGAAAATACAATTTGACCGTACTTGTGCAAAGTCACAGAGATATTAAAAGTTTTTAATAAATACTAGTGAAGCTATAACAGAAATCGCGACCGATATGCAGCGAAACATGAAAGTATTTCAATTTTTCGTTTAGAATTAATGAAATTTACAGACTCTAGTTTCAATCGCGAGTGGCATATTGTAAGTTCTATTTAAAATGTTTAAATTGCTCAATAACTTTCAACCGAAAGAAAAGAGCTTGAGCCAAAATCCAATCGCCAGATAACAAGAAATATACGTAAACCGTTGGGATAATAAGTTAAATGTTACCAATCCTTCATCATAGGTCATCGGACTGATTGTTATGCATCGCAGTAATTGTATCTCAATACTCCATTCCTGCAGCCTCAATATATTATCCTCCACCAACCAATCACCCATTGTACCTGCAACAAAAAGAAAAGCAACGTGATAAACCTGTGCTAAAATCAGAATCGAATTCAAAGTTGCGAAAGGACATATGTAACTGAGTATGTAAGTGACATTGCAAAGAAAATAAACGCAACCTTAACAACGCATCGAATCCGAATAATCGTGTAATAAAATATAATAAATATTCAAAGAACCGTTTAAACTAATAAATTAATTAACCCGATATTTTAATAAACGACTAGTTATCGCGAATCAAAAAATCGGTGGTACCGGATGACCGGTCAAGCGTCCAGCAAAAGAGACTCGAGAAAGAGTTTAATGGATATCCACGATAGTCAAACGATTGTTAAATAAACGTGTATTAATTAATAGAAGGTAATAGATAAGCGTATGCGGTGATAAAGTAAACCCCGAGATGCTATTGTGTTGTAAGCTGATGTACATATGTCGCTAACCTTCGACAGCATAGACAACCCGTACGGTACGACGCTTGAACTGATAGTGACACCGCGTGCGCCGCGCACCGGCATCCCCACTCCGCGACGCGCCGGCGCGTCGGTAACGCTCGGTCGTGCTCGGTGGTATTCGCAATTTTCGAACTCTTCGAAGGTCTCGGATCGCGGTCGTGCGTACTACTGTACTAAGGTCATACGTACTGAACTTTTTCGACTTCTGACCAATTTTTAGCTAAACCTACGATCCTAGGGTTGTACCTACTGGACTTTTACGTTTTCTGACCAACTTTTAGCCGGACCTACGACTCTAGGGTCGTCCCTACTGGACTTTACCGGCTTCTGAACAACTTTTAGCTGAACTTACGATCCTAGGGTTATACCTACTGGACTTTTACGTTTTCTGACCAACTTTTAGCCGGACCGACGGCTCTAGGATCGTGTCTATTGTACTTCTTCGGGTTCTGACCGACTTATAGCTGAACCTACGATCCCAGGGTTGTACCTACTGGACTTTTACGTTTTCTGACCAACTTTTAGCCGGACCTACGACTCTAGGGTCGTGCCTATTGAACTTCTGCGGGTTCTGATTAAGTTTTAGCTGGACCTACGATCCTCGTTAAAGAATTCTTTTGTTATTTGCTGCGCAATGAAAGCGGGACAGCACAGGCGGGACGCTTGACGTGACACTGTCAATTTCATTGCCCCGATGCATCGCGATGTGGTTTCGACTCAACTCGAGCCGAGCCGAAGTGCATCGCGCGACCAGGCACCGTAGCTCAATTTTTTTACCGAAACGTTGTTCGAGAAAAAGCTGTCCTGATCCCCTCAAAGCATTTACATATATTCACACAATCGCATGAATCCCGTCCCCACTACTTTAGTAAATAATAGTTCTTCAAGTGATCACTGCCCATGAGCAGAGGACGCTCAAATCAGCGTGGGATTTCTGAGTCGGTATGACAGTCACGTTGGGCCACGAAAGTCCATAAGATGTCTTGTCTATTGTTATATCTCGTCTGTGCTTCCATACTTGTTCGCGCAGAATTATGGGAGATTCGACTTATGTAAAAAATATGCATATCCATTTAATAAAACAATGCGGTTGTTAAATATAAATGCAGCGTTATTTGTAACCAAAAATATATGGTTATACAAATATAATAATTTGTTCCTCTGAACATTACTTTTTAGTTGCACTAATTGCGAGTAATAATATCCTGGATGCGTTGCGCAAAAAATAATTAATTTGTACTAATAATTATTAGTAGAAATTATTAGCGCAACGCATCCAAGATATTGCAAAAACTGCTTCATTAAAGAAAATATACGCAAATAATGACTAAAGTTTAAATGGATTATTATATTTATAAAGTCACTTTCGAAAAACTAATTTTTGTCTTCTACTTTCCGTTAAATGTCTTTTCCATTTTAATGCATTTGGAAACCATGATCCTGTTGGTTACCTCGGACCCCAATCCAAGAGCCATCTGGCCACTGTCACCCATTGAAACCCTTTGTCCTCTTCAGCAATATTCAACTTGCTCAGAAAATAGATAGAATAACCTCTAGAATTTATTCTTCTCTTTTTTTACGTTTTTATATCATTCTGATGTTTCTCTGTTTATCCCAGAAATTTTCTTTTATTAAATTTTATTGTTAATGAAAGGCACCATTTTTTAATTATATTCAACTAATAATAATAACTCATTCGAATGAGTTATAATTACAAAATGCTGTCTTTCATGAACAATAAAATTGCCCCAATGAAAAAGATAATTAAAGAATTTGTATAGTAACTACAGGGTCCGGCGGAGTATTTCATCCCGCGTTTAATGGGGGGTTGGTGGGATGATTCTGAACAACTTTTTCCTTTACCAAAATGTTGGTTAAAGCTGTATATAAGTAATAATTGTAGTATAGAATTATATCGTCACAAGTTTTTCATTGCGGCAATTTTATTGTTTGTGTGTTAAAAAAATATACATCTCTTAGCTCGATTGTAAGTAGTTCTATATCATTCATTGTCATTTACCAGAAAATAATGTAAAGTATAACTTTCAAAATTATTTCATTTACTAATACTACAATTGAAATAAGAAAACGTGTTGTAATGTTTTTTTACTATTATTAATTAACATTAATTGTTTGCTATGCTTTGCCGCCTTTCATTGTGACAAAGAACAAAAGAACTCTTTAAAATTATTTAATTTTCGCATTGTTTTCTATAATCTGTTGGTAACGTTGCGAGTGACTCGGAAATGGTATGGGTACCTCAGATACCCAGAAATTCGGGCCGAAAAAATACATTGGATGTCTTGTCTATTCCTATATCTCGTCAGTGATTCTACTCTGAATGTGGAAAGAAATTGTGAGCTGTTGCGTTGCACTTGAAAGAATTTAAACGGAAAGTCTGCTGGTAATGCGAGCGTAGAAAATTCATTGTACATTTGAATTACTTGAAATGTGGTTATGCTACAATATGTTACGCGAAAGAAAAGTGAAAAGTGAAAAGAAAAACTAATAGATGAGGGGCATGGGATGTCCAAAAAAAAACGAAGTTTGTTAGGTTAAACATTTTTTTGATAGAAAAAGTTATACTAAGATACACTTATTATAAGATAATTAAACGTCCTATGCAGAAAGCAGTTATTGAACAAACATTATATATAAAATTGTGTTGGATGTCGAATGGAAGGTGTAGGCGACGATACTGCATCCCTTGAATTATCATGATGTATACATGTATGTATATGGCAAGAAAACGGTACCACAAAAAGCGGTAGCCTAAGTTCATATTTACATTAAAATATTTACTAAATATTATTAAAACATTTGTCAACAAATATTGATCATTGTTATAGAGTTAATAATTAAAAAAAAATAATGTAAAAAAAATGAGCCAGGTTGGGACCACCGGGAAGTGGTGTGTAGCTAACGGGGCGCGCCATGTGACCGTTAAAGCCTGTTATCCACACGGCTGCGTCCCCGGTGGAGTCATTGCACCACTCCCTCCTCTGCCTATATGGCTCTGAAATGATCACCGCGTCGGCATTCAACTCTGATGCTTGCTGCACTAGGAGTTCTTGCGCGAGGCGGGATCTATTCAGATTTATTTGTAAGATTACCATGGTCCTAGGCATTTCGGCTCCTTTGTCCCCGTCGGCCCTGTGCAACCTTCTGATATTGCGGGCAGCCGAGTGATGCGGCCACGTGCCGCAGTTTCTTTCCCTCGAGGCCTTGTGCCTCGTAGAGGGTACACTTCGGCTCATTAGTGCACTCCTTTATGGAGTGCTCTGTTGAGCCGCACTTCCTGCATCTCTCCTTACCTTGCGGTAGGGTTTTGCAGGCAAAACTTGTGTGTCCCAAGGCTAGGCACCTGAAGCACCTAACGACCTTCGGGAGCACCTTTGCCGTAACCATGGTGAACCCGATCCTGATTTTCCGGGATCCAAGGTCCTTTGGTATGGCGTCGGAGGGCATGTCGAGGATCACCGTCTGGGTACCTGACGGCGTCATCCTCTGTGTCCTTAAGTGGAGGTCCTTGAGCTCTGCTCCCAGGGCTTGTGCGGTCCCCTCAAGGATCTCCAATACCTCTGCTGTGGGGTCGACATTTCGCAGTTCTATTGTCGACCTCGCCTGCAGTGGAGCAACCGGCGTGGCTTCACCGAGAGCTTTGCCCAGCATCTCGGCTACGGTGCCCGCCCTAGAGGCTTTGGACAGTTCTATAAGAACGTGCCCATCGCGGGTTTTCCTATCCCCGCTTGCTTCTCCCAGGCAGGCTTTCCCCTTTCTTTGAAGCTCCCTCACTGTCTCCAGATAGGAGGTGCCCTCCTTCACCTTGATGAGGATGGCCTCCGGCTTGACCTTCGGAGGCCGTCTCCGTGGGGGATTGGAGGTCATCGGTCCCCTTTTGAGTTCCACCTTAGGTTCTCTGGGGGGTTTGGGCCTTGGGCGCCCCTCCACTAGGGGAGCACGCCGTGAGGGTTGCGGCGCACTTTCCGCGGGTGGTGGAGGCGTTTTCCCCCTCCTTCTTCTGTTTTTCCGCCTTTTCCGGACCTCCTTGAAGTCAGGCTCAGTCTGAGATTCCGTTGGCGTTTCCGTGGGAGGAGGGCTGCCCGCCACCGTCGCGTAGGTGGGTGCCGCTCCCGGTCGGGATTTTTTGATTGCACCCTCCTCTGGGGGGGATCTCACCACTTTCCTCTTTAGGTGAGGTATAGAGCCCTCCGTTGTATTTCCTTCCACAGAGGTTATGTGGGGGCGGTGGGTATTCATTTGCCCCACTTTTGTCCTCGCTTTCCCCTCAACCGGGGCGCCGGTCTGGGTACCCGCGTTTATTTTCGCCCTGGTCCCCTTACCCTGGGATGGTGGGAAGGGAGGCTTCACGGAGGGTTTATGATGAGCTGGGATAGTCCCGGTGGGGATCCTTCTGGCAACCATGATTTTGTGCTTCATGTTAACAAGAGCGGCCACCACCTGGGCGCTCTTCTCTCTCATCGCGGCTTTAACATTTTTTGTTGTAGCCGCATACTCCATGAATGCCTTGGCGGAAGATTCGGCCCTCCCCCTCAGCATCTCTATCTCAGCCAGTATCGCCCATAACTCCCTTTGGGAGACCACGGGTTCACCTGGCTGTAATTTGGCCTCCTTAGGGCTCGTGGAGCTGGGAGAGCTCCTCTTCACTACATGCGGAGGGGAGACAGTCTGTATATCTGTCGACTCCACTTTCTCCTTCGAGTTTGGCATTTTTAAGGGAGGCGTCCCCGTAAGGTGCGGTGGACTCCTTATCAATCTCGTCTTGGGGAGGAATGGGCTTGGGGTCCCTATTTCTCCCATTCGGATTGGGGGTGCCTGGTGGGACGCCATCTCCCAGGGAAGTCTTGTGATCGGGCTGGGTTTTTGAACCACAGACCCGCCTGAATTGCCCATGTGGTGTATTGTGACGTATTCGGGGGGGTACTTCCCGATCGGGGTGTGGAAGGTTTCTTCCATGACCCTCATCGCTCCGGTGAAGGGGGTTACTCTGCCCGGAGTTATCTCCTTGCACCGACGGGCAACTTCCTCCTCCGTGTCGGTGTCGAAGAGGGTTGGTGTACCCCCATGTCGGGTGGAGAAAGAGACGACCGACTGTGTCGTCGATCTTTCATCCGATTCCGAATCGGGTTCCGCCGTGGTTTGAGGTGGAGGTGTACGCTGAGTACGTAGTCGGACCTCCGCCCTCCCTCCTTTCTCTATCATGGAGCCTTCTTGTAATTGCTTCTCGCCTTTCCTGTCTGTTATACGGGCGTCGGTTAACGATCCGGGGGGGGGCCGCTTGCCCACCACCCCTCGGACCGGTACTGGGGTATCCCTCCCCTGCACCGTAGATTGTTTTCCTTACTTCAGAATTATCCATTTTTGTATGGATTGTCTCATTGTCCATGTCATTGCCAGGGTCGTATAAAAAATTCCGTCCAGTATTTCCCAAAAAAGTAGGTGTGAGGAGATATAAGGTCCACCCGGACAGAGCCTCTTATCCGGGCAAGGGGACTAGATTACTGTAGTGGTGGCCCCAGGTGCCCTACAGGGAACGTTTATGACCGCTTTCTTTATAGTCAGTGCGGCCATTCAACCCTCGGCACGTTTCCTTACACCTTGGTTTATGACTTGTTAGTTATATCTAAAGCTGGGCAGTTCCCTCCCAGCTATCAGATATCTGAGAGGAGTAGGGGTGCTGCTTCTCGCTGGGTGGCACTCCACCTTTTTGCGCGGGGGAGCGTTCCTACAGGTTTATCCTCTGCGCTCCTGCGCCCCTGCGTTCCTGCAACCGCGAGAGCATCCCTAGCGTGTGGTTCTTCCCGCCTCTGGCCGCGCATAATCTACGGTCGTATATAATATACGGAGCGGATATGCGACGGCCATCCTTCAGTTTTCCGCCTCTCGTCTCTGATATTCGTAATATATACCCCTGTGTGACGGCAACCCGGCTGGCGACGAGTTTCGCGTCGGGTTCTAGGTAGTATTCTATCTATGGGTAAACTCGACACGACGTCTCGCCCGTCGAGTTTCCTGCCATCATACTCTATGGTATCTGGTGGCTGCTCGCGGGTGTGCATCTCTCTATGCTGCGCTTTCGATCGATCTTTCCTCTCTTATGCTTGTGTAGCATTTCGCAGATAATCCGCGACGGGGAGAGGAAGACGAGAAATTCCTTGATTTCAGCAGCAGAGAGGTATTGCATCGAGGAGTTTGTTCCCAGTGAGTGCAACGGGGGCTCGTGGACGTCAGGAGGGTGTCAGGAGGGAGCACACTCCGGTGGCCTGCTCCCCTCCACCCTCTCCTCCTCACATGCGGTGACAGGCGGTGGGCGCAGCGCATCTTGGTCGAAATTACCATCTGGGAATCTCCCAGATGCATTCCAGCATGCACGTATGCCCACACCCATCACCCTTCCTCCGTTGGGGTTCACTCCCGATGCCTCCACCACCTCAGAGGGTAGGGGAGGCATGAGAGGGCAGCCGGCGATTCGGGGGCCGCCACTCTCCACCGTCGCCATAACCGAACTCCTTGCCAGAATCTCAGAAATTTTGCAATCGGAAATTGCTGGAACGTGAAGTCATTTCCAAGAATTGCTGCGATGAAAGACCTCCTCGCTTATCATATTCTCCTGATACAAATCCACGATTTTCAGTAGAAATTTAAGCGCCGAAAATCTTGGATTTGTATCAGGAGGTATATTTTTTTTTTTTTTTTTGTTCGAGGAGGGGAAAATGCCTTTATGCATACCCAGCCATGCTGGGTTATGTGGGACTCTGCTGCCTAAGGTGTTGTGCGGCAACTACCCACTAAAAACCCCTCCTCTATCGCACCATCGCATAGGATACGCACCCTCCCCCTCGGCCCTATACTTCGTAATACTACGAGGGGGGGACACCCTGGTTACAGGACGAAGCCTGTAGGTCTTCAGGGGTCCGTTAAAAGTCTGGTAAAAGGGCGGCGCCTTCTCCTCCTGGGAGGGTATGCGGGGTCGCCACTTTTTTCTCTCACTCGCTCCTGGGACTCTCTGGATTTCATCACCTTGGTCGCGAATCTCTGGAAGGCTTTCCAAGCTTCTTGCGACGAGGTGATCTGAGTGACCAGGTTCGTCGTCGTCAGATTTTCACCGTAGAGGGTTGTGAGGTGGAGTCTCTCCTCCGCCCAACGATCACAACGGAAAAGTACGTGGTCTGCGTTATCCACCGGATGTCCGCAGTCCCAGCAGTCCTCGTTGGTCGTTCTTCCTATTCTTTTCCTGAAGCTGCCAAACGAGCCATGCCCTGTTAAGAGCTGCATCGTATGGAAGTCCAGGAAGAGGGCGGGGGACTTCCGCTCGAAGGTTCGAACTGAGCTGACCAGCTTCCGTGTCCAGTTGGTCGGGTCGAAGCTAATAACCCATCTGGCCTGCCACTGGGCGGTAGCTTCTTTCCAAATCCTTTCCTTATATATTTGGAGGTGGGAGGGTCCTCCTGCGGGATCCTCCTGTTCGCCGTCGGTAGACTGTCGATTAGTCTTTTCCGTATAAATTTTCCAGAGAGCATCGGCTTTGATGTGTATTGGCATTCTCCCTGCCAACACACAAAGTGCATCATACGCCACCGTACGGTATGCCGTGGTGGTATGAATCAGAGCCGCTCTCTGGCTTCTACGTAGGGCAGTTACGTTGAATTTCCAGGCGTTCGCTGCCTGCGCCCATATCGGGGACGCATACAGGACCACCGATTCCCATACATTGTACTACAGCATCCTACATTTCCTAGCTGGGCCCTTGGTATTTGGAAGGAGCCCTGCTAGGGCACCCATCATCTTCTCCGCTCTCGCGCAGGTTTTGGTGATGTGGTGCCTGTAGTTGCGCTGGTTGTCGAGTACTACTCCGAGGTAATTCGCAGTGCTCTGCGTTCTCAAGGAGGACTCGCCCCAGTCCAGGTCGATTATCCTGTGGATTCTTTTCCCCGCAAGTATGAGGATCTCGGTTTTTTCGGGGGCGATCTCGAGGTTCATATGAGTGAACCACTCTCTGATCTGCCTCAAGCCGACGTCTATCCGGAACTGGAGTTCTTCCACGTTCCTTGCCGAGATCGCGAGCGCCAGGTCGTCCGCATACGCGAAAGCTGCTGTATTCCACAGGCCATTCGCGAGTGTCAAGACACCATCGTATACCAAGTTCCACAGCATTGGTGCAAGCACTGCACCTTGTGGAACTCCAGCATAGATCGGCAGACTCACCGTTCTTTCCGGGGTATGGACCACCGCTCGCCTATCCTCGGAGTAGTTCCGTATGACCCTTATCAGGTCATCGGAGACTCCTCCCCGGGCAAGTTCGGCCAGGGTGTGTCTCCATTCTAGGCGGTTGAATGCATTTCTAATGTCCGTAGTAACGAGCGCACATAGTTTGCCCGTACTTTGGCATGCATTCGCGAACCGCGTAACCTCCCTTATTGCGTCTACTGTTCCTACGCCCCTTCTAAAGCCGTATTGCCGGCAGTGGAAGGGGTCGCGTCCAATTTGCACCTCTAGGGCGTCCTTCATCACGTATTTCCAGAGCTTCGAAAGCGCTGGCAATACGCTGATGGGTCTGTACGCCGATGGAGTCGTCGGGTCCTTTCCGGGTTTCGGAGGAGAATCACCCGCGCTGTCTTCCATGTGCGTGGGAGGGTTCCCTCGACCAGTGTCATGCGACACATCGTCGCGAGGTCAGCCGGCCATTTCTCGGCAATCAGCTTGACCACTTCCGTCGGTACAGCGTCTATCTCTTGTGCTTTTCCGACCTTAAGCGCTTTAGCCGCTCTCGTCACCATCTCCTGGGTGACTACGGTCGTGCACAAGGTGTCGTGTGCTGGGGCGAAATCTGGGCATGGTTTTACCTTCTCTGGCGGTCTTGTGGTGGTGAAGAGGGCATTGAGCACCTCCTCTACCTTTCCCGCCGGGAGGGTTACCATACCTCTCGCTTTCCTCAGTCTTGACATCACTGCCCTGTAGGGTCGTGCCCACGGATTCTGGTCAAGGATCGCGCAGAATTCAGACCACGATTGTTCTTTGCTCTTCCAGATTTCAGCCTGCAAACTCTTCTTTATTGACCTGTACTGGTCAAGGAGGTTTGGGGTATCTGGATGGTCCTTCTTTTTGGCCCTTTGGTACCTTCTTCTGGCTCGGAACGTCGCCATTCTAAGATTGGCGATTTCATCGTTCCACCAGAAGTTTGGTTTCCTCGTGCCTTTCGGGAGCATCTTCCTTCGCAGGGTTCTCTCGCACACCTTCTCGAGTCTGGATTGCATCATCTCCGGAGAGCAATCCGGGTCTCTGTCAGGTGGGGGGCCCTGCGAAGGGGGGCTCTTTAATTTCTGAATCGAGGATTCTCTACTCTGCACGTCATATGCCTCGAGGATTTCCACTGGCTTCGCATTCTTGAGAGAGAATGGTCTCCAGGCCACCCGGGGTTGGCTACGCCTCGATTCTTCGAAGGTGTGAAGAACATATCGGTGGTCTGAGGCAGAGTAGGTGTCCAGAACCTCACTCTTCTGCAGGCCTCTCAGGGTCATCCTGTCTACAGACATGATGTCGGGGAAGGATGTCCCACCATTTCTGTAAAAGGTGAACATCCCCCGAGGTCGAACAGGGACGAGTTGCGCTCTAATGGTTATGGCCAGTAGTAATGCGCCTCTCCGTTCATTCTTGCGACCTCCCCAGGCCGGGGATTTGGCGTTAAAGTCGCCCGTCAGAATTAAACGGCTTCCCCATGAGGTGGAGTTTCCCAGCGTCTCCTGTAGGTCGTCTAGGTATTCCTCCACCTCTGTCTGCGTGATGTTTGGAGAGCAGTAGCCGCTTATGAGGATCGTATCCTCGAGGATTCCTACTGCTATGCCGGGGAGTGGTGTGTAGCTAACGGGGCGCGCCATGTGACCGTTAAAGCCTGTTATCCACACGGCCGCGTCCCCGGTGGAGTCATTGCACCACTCCCTCCTTTGTCTATATAGCTCTGAAATGATCACCGCGTCAGCGTTCAACTCTGATGCTTGTTGCACCAGGAGTTCTTGCGCGAGACGGGATCTGTTCAGATTTATCTGGAGGATTACCAGATTCCTAGGCATTTCGGGGAGTTTGTCCCCGTATCAGGAGGTATATGATATGCAAGGAGGTATTCGTTCTCAGAAATGACGTCACATTCCAGGAATTTCCTATATCTCGTCGGTGCTTTGGTGTAGCTTTTTCACTCCTATAGTAACAAATCTACAGGATTTTGGAACTCGCTGGAATGCATTTCTAGATATCCGCTTTTAAATCAAGCACATTGGAAAAGATTTTTCAATCTGGGCGAAGAAAATTGGTTATGGGTTAAAGACTGCAATTTAATTATTTCATTGCAGATTGTAAATGCAGAATGCATTTGAATGCATTTGAATGATTTGAATCCATTTAAATGATTTGAATGAATATTGAATGCAGATTGATATCTTCGTCCAGGAGAATTACATTATCTGAAAATGTCGGTACAGAATTTCTCCAAATCCGGTACCAATTTAGCTTTTTAGAAGTACTATCGATTTTACAACAAAATTTTACGAGAAATAATTATTCACACAGAGATATCGTGTCCACGCTCTTGTCAAACAGACTGTATATCCTACATATAAAAAACTGTTGAAAATGCAACCAAATTTTGTTAGTTTATTTTTATATTGTATCTAGTTTAGTTGCGGAGCAACAGTTGGCTGCACTGTGTGTGTGTGAGCGATTACACTTTCCTCTGTTTCTACTTTCTTCACTTGGCGTCTTTGTTACGGGCTGCACGTGCTTACTTTCTTTTTGTGTGATCCCCTTTTAATTAATAATTTAGTGTAATAATAGAACTCTGTATTCATTTATAATAAACAATCTCACAAAGAAACTCTAACAAAAACAAATGCGTGTCGACCTATCGAAATCCAAGAAGGAAAGTCAACAGCAAAGAAGTGCATATTGAACTATTCCAGCAACTTGAAAAAAAGTAAAAGAGTTTTCCATCACTGCACGTCACATTACTCTTTATTCTCCATTCAAATATTCTAACTAAAGTCGGTGACCCAAAAATAAACAATGAATATCATAAAATCGATAATAAGATTTTCAACACTATATCGTGGTAAAATGAGAATAGTTGCATACAAAGTAGACGCAAAATATCACGTTTACGACACAGAAATACAATGAGTTTTCCACCCTCTTTTAAATACTGTGCGTCAATCTAGAAAATATAACATGGAATTGTTGCAAAACGTATTCATTAATATTCAGTCATCGTTTAAGGCTACGTTTACGGTGGATGCGTATTCGTACGAACGGCGTTCTGACGAATATGTCGGAACTGTTTGAACTAATGCAAATGACATCAGATCAGATGTATTCGTCAGATCGCCGTTCGTACGAATACGCATCCACCGTAAACGTAGCCTTAGTCAGATCATAAACATTATAGCCTCAGATGTTACATAGAACAAAAACTAACTGCTACTACCTGCTACAGGGAAAATTAAATCGGTAAATAAAGCTTTTTCTGGATATGTTTCCCCCTCCGTCACGAGTTAGGCTCGAAGAACTGACCGATTCGGCCAATAACGATAATGAATGTGAGTACTTTTCACGGCAGTCATTTGAATTGCATAGCTACAAAATCTTCTCCGGACTATACATTCTTAACCTTCCTACATGTTAGTCCCTTGCCTTATAATATCGAAGATGCCGAAAGGTTCACAGCAACACAGTTACAGAAAGCGGAACACACCTCGAAAAACTGTAATGGTTTATTAATCTTGAAATAGAAAGACAAGCGAGATGCATTCATTCCCTCCACGAAACGCGAAAACGCTGAAACGACCATACAGGGAAATTCGGAATTCAATAACGTATCAAAACCAAAATGCATCGTCGTTTTACATCGATGTATCCCTTTTCATGGATAAACATCACATTCTTTCCTTTTGCATTTAACATTCGAGTGCATAACGTTATGAATTTGTATAACTACAAGAACGCAATCAAAGGGCGAAGGTAACCAGATGTTGAGACGACCTATAACAATCGCAGGCTGCGCTTGCATCACATGTGCCGTTGACACGCGAAAACACAGGCCCCTCTCACCATTGGGTCTCCTCATGTTTGACAGGCCCAGGACTCATCTGTCTAGTACTACTTTCCCCCGCTAGCGTGAAATTAGCGAAGATTGATTTACCCCTTTCTGTTTTGGAATAAGAGGGCGCTTCATTTCTTTACGAACACCCAAGGAGCTTATTACCATTAGGTATCGAAGTGTCTCTCAACAAGAGAACGCACAGTCATTTATTTTGTGATGTTCCGGAAGCAATTGAATTAACCAATGGCGGATATGACAATTACAAGGCTCATGTTATACGATCTGGTGACGAAGCACAAAAACCACTCAAAAACTTTTTATTTTTTGTAACACGCTCCATGCCACGTGGATCGTATGCGCCCCGCGTTGTCCAGACCAACAGTGTTGTTTACGTCATATAATCATTATTATGAAGAAAACGGTGTAACGTTTAAGATGCAGCACAAAAAGGGTAAACATTTTCCTTCTAACAGATTATCGTCATAGCTGCATAGTTTAAGTGAAAGAAAGTTATCGAAAATCGGTCTGGCAGGAAACGTGTTGAATAACAAAATTTGTTTAATATTCTTTAATAATTTTGTATACATTTTGTTATGAATCTTTTGTCAACATTATTGTCCGATTAATATACATATACATAACAGTGCTATGAATTTAATTCGTATTTTTACGGTTTCAGAGCACCGTGCGTCGCAGCAGCGACTCTTGGCACGAGTACAATGTATTGCGCACATTCACGAATTAAATGATAGGCGAGAAGGTTAAACGGCGGTTTCCCTGTTAATATTCATAATAAATTATCATGTTGAATTTCCTAAACAAAGTATAAAAAGGACGGGCTTCCAGTCAATTGTTCGTTAGAATAGAGATCGAACGTTTCCACTAGTAGCATTTGTGTTTCGAAAATTTCTGGACTGACAACCGAGTTACGAAAGAAATTCATTTTAATCGATCCACGAGCAGGATTAGCTATAATGGGCCCGCTAGAGTGGTACCACTATCTTAACTATGAAATTGCTGGTGAGCGCGAAAACTTCGTGTTCATTTAGAAAAATGTGGGTAAACAATTTGGAATCTACAGGAAAATGTTACAGATCCAAGAGTGAGCGATTGGATACTCGTGAGAACTCCTATACCTATAACAGTCATTACAATAGCATACTTAGTACATGGAAAACAGGCCAGCGTACTCTTGTCGAACGTTCATCATTATCTACAACATCTTTCAAATCGTTTCGAATGCCACGATACTGTATCTAATATTCGATAACGGATGGTACCAGGGCTACTTCTTCTATTGCACTAAATATGACATGTCACCTACGCCACAAAACATGCAGGTATGAGAAAAAGTATAACATGCCAGTTGCATGACAGTTTAAGGCATTTCTGTAATTTAATTCTCTTCTGACGAAACTGAAAACATAAGACTTAACACATTGTATGCGGGAAACGTACTTTTCCGTTTTTGCAGTCTGACACTAGAGCGCGGGTCACGTAAAAGTACGTATTGTAAGATGGCTTGCACGGAAATATATGTTTATTTATTCAACGCTCGCCGGAAAATCCGCAATAACAATCCTTCTCAACAAAATCACCACACAACCCATCCACTTGTTTAAATCAATAAAAATAAGAAACGGCCACCGCATGCTCTCTGACACTCAGCCTTCCATACGGTGATACACATAACAAATATCCTTACAGTATTTAGTAGATTTCTGGTGGAAAGCGGGTATCGTATGAATACGATGGGCATTGTAAATATGTATGGTGTTTGTGTTGCTAGGAAACGATTTGCATTGTTTCTTTCTAGAAGTTTAGTTCGTCGAGTTACTTGGTTTAATAGCTTCAGAACGTACAAGTCGTATTTTGTAAATTTGAAGCTTGTTTTTTCTATTATTGATTACAATATTGATAAAATTAGTCATTATTGCGATTTTACTGAATGACCAAACTCCAGCGAAATTCACGAAAAGACGCCCGCTACACGCGTAAGTCCGCGGCGAAATACACCTGCATGCAAATTGTTAATAGATGGTACATAACAGAAACCAAATTTTCTGCCCATCGAGTATTTTTATCGAAATTTGTTCAGTCTGGATGTCAATTCTGCCGGAGCTGTACTCTTGGTAGTGAAATGTGATTTTGTTAGTGTAAATTAAAAAAATTTATATAATTTTTTTAATGGATGGACAATGGGATCGGCTAAATAATTCGATAAAAAGAACTCGGACAATGTAACAGAAATTAATATGTGGTACATTGTAAAAAACAACTTTATTCACAGTTTTGCCGAATACTGTGGTTGCTACTGTGCTTGAAAGTCATCGATTATATTGAAACCTTGCTATTTGTGATAAGAAAAAAGAAAGCGCAAATTTCGTTCTTACACCTGTACCATCACGTTTCGACAGCTTATATTATGTGGCTCTACTTGAAATATTTGACCACTGGAATGATAATAACACATGCGGGTGTAAACTGTTTGATCCATGTGATAATGTACACTTATTATCTGCTTTCTGCCATGGGACCGAAAATAGGAAAGTTAATAAATCCAGTAAAACGTATAATCACAATTATTCAAATGGTACGTAAATATGAAATATGGAAAAATATTATATCATGTCATATAATCCATAGATAACAAAGAACATTGTAAATTAATCATATATTTATCTACTGATCATTGTGTCAACGATATTCCCCCAAAAGTTTGAAAATCTTCATCAATCTAACCAATACTGCACACGTTCCAAAATTTATTTAAATAACCAATTAAAAAATGTAACTTTTACCGATAGTAGCGTATCTAGTCGGATTATTACTGTTACGTATGGATAATATTTCTCATACGCTGCTCTTACACGTGTCGT
Organism: Nomada ferruginata; assembly: GCA_963583965.1. Lineage (NCBI taxonomy): Eukaryota > Metazoa > Arthropoda > Insecta > Hymenoptera > Apidae > Nomada > Nomada ferruginata. Next base: position 5,431,980 of record OY757216.1, read on the forward strand.
TCGAGCTGGCGTAAGAAGGGAAGACGCGCAAAGATTCCTGGCGCCTTCGTATACAAATAATATGGGCCCTAATATGGACTCTCTGCATCGTGACCGATTAGGTGCATGCGTGACCCGACGAAGACTCCGAGGTTCCACCTTATATGGAAACCTCTTTTGAGTCCCCTCCATGCAATTTGGGACTACATAAACCCTCTGATTTCAATCATTTTCAGTTCAGGGTCATACAGTTACTGGCAGTGTGACGTCGTGCTACACTTGTACAGAGTCGGTTACAATCAGGGAGATTGGGCTTAGGGCACCATTCAGGTCACAAGTTAACCCGTCAGAATCCGCGAGTCCGGTTGAAATTCTTTCGGTTAATACCAGTAACCATTCTCAGACCCCGCATCACCAGTGCGTCAACACCGTGTCGACTTATCTAATAACTTACACATAATACAATTATATCGCGACAATTACATTTGTACTACATATAGTACTACAGGGTCTACCACGTATCTCGGAACCCATGCGCGCGCAAACTTGAGTAAATTGCAACGTCGCAATGAATCGATACAGGCGTCATCTATGAACTGCTGGTGAAGGTATAAAGTCTTGTAGGGGCGCAAGGTTTGGCAAGATTGGGGAGGGGATTGTAAGAATCAACTGGATTGTAAGAAGGGGTAAACACAAATTCAGGCGCGATCGGCAGAGACAGCATTGAAGTCGGACGGCTTGCTCATGTTGTAGCCCGAATCCAAATGCTCGAGCCGAGATATCGATTCCTGCCGGACATAGCCATAGCTGCTGAGCCGCTGGAAACTTTTTTGTCCGACTTCAATGCGGTCTCTGCCGATCGCGCCTGAATTTGTGTTTACCCCTTCTTACAATCCAGTTGATTCTTACAATCCCCTCCCCAATCTTGCCAAACCTTGCGCCCCTACAAGACTTTATACCTTCACCAGCAGTTCATAGATGACGCCTGTATCGATTCATTGCGACGTTGCAATTTACTCAAGTTTGCGCGCGCATGGGTTCCGAGATACGTGGTAGACCCTGTATATGACCTGTATAACTGGAGGCTATGGACTATAGAACCTATATAACTGGTTCACAATACATATAAACTGTTCACTATTAAATGGAGTAGATTCGTCAAACTTGTCTTTACTCCGTAATCCTTCATATTAGTAGTAACGTTCCCACATAGGCATCTTAACCGCTCGAGTTGCATCAAACTTTAATTTAGCGTTACGAGACAAACTAACATTTCCTGCGACTCCTTGATTTCGCATCAGGTTCGTTCGCGCACCTAACTAACAAATTCTCAACCATATTCCTTGGGTAATACCAACCTCGCCGGCCTAGTCGCTGCCCACAGCCCCAGCTCGTAACAGTACACACAATTTTATATTAAATTATTTAATTGTCTATACATTTATATGTTATACTAATTACTCTTATTCTTTTGTGAACAGGTGCAATTTGTGTTTCTGCTAATACATTCTATGAGAGCTTACTATCCTGGTTGTCCAGGCTCAGAAGTTTCAGCCGGTATAATAATAGCAAATTTATTAATCAATTTCCTACTGTTTTATAATTTTTATCGAAAGAATTATGCGCGAAAAACGAAACAAAAATGATTTTCAATCTTTTACAATTTTTCTACCTGGATTTTTGAGATCGACTGTTGCCGATTGCAGACGTTTAACAAAACACAGTCGATCAGGATACATTCAGTTATTTTGAAGTTTAGTCATTACTAAGCGTCTTATTAGAATAAATATTCGTGGACGAAGACTTTTGCATTCAAGTTTCCCGCCACATTATAACACTTTGTTTTATTTTTCATTACGTATAACAATTATGGATCTCGCAAAATGTTATTTCATTTTGTACAAATAAAGATATATTTCTGCAATTTTTTTCGAATTTTATCTGCATATTTTCCTACTTTTACTTGCGCATACACTGAGTGCGGTTTGTGGACGAACACTTATGCGGCCGACTGTAGTTATCAGCAGAGGAGAATATAAAGAGCAGTAAATTGCTGGCTTTCACAGAGTATTAGCGATTGAACCAGCGATTGTAGTTGCATCGGTGCTCATCACTCGAGAATGGATTGCGGGAGCTGATGTCAGAGCTCTGCTTGCAGTAACATGTTAAGCACGTAGCGAACGCATATACGCGGGGCAATGAATACAATCCAGGTCATTGGTAATACCGTAGTGAAGGGCATTTTTCCAAAATTTTTGGCTTGACGCTCGCTACTCGGGACCGGCCGCGAGCGCCAAGCAAAAAGTGAACTTTGGGTTCTTAGAAATTTCGGGCCCCGACTCTTTTGATTGTGGCGATGCCAATAGTTTGATTCAGAAAACCCTAGATTATATTAGGTTAAGTTTACCTTCTATATATTTTATGTTCTATGTTTTATTTATGATAAATAGCGGGAAAGTCCGACGCTCGCTCTCATTCCTGCTAATAGCGTCATTTCGCGCAACAGCTCCGACGGTCTTCTATTATTCAGCTCGACGCCGGAGAAAAGTTGATTGAGCTGCTCTCGGTCCGTTTTTGCCAGCCGAGCTATCAGTGCTGTTTTGATTTCTGTGTATGACTCTTCAGTTTGAGGAGCCGTTATAATATCAGCTACTATTCTAACGACGCTGTTGTCCAAATGCCGGATAACAGCGGCGCTCTTTACGGCGTCTGTTTTGACGCCATAGGCCGCAAACTCTCTCTCGAGCATTGCGAACCAAAGTCTTGGATCGTCCCGCCAGAAATTTGGTAGCTTGGCGCTTCTAAAATCGTTTAAACCGTTTTCGAGAACCGCTGTCGCCTTCGTCTCAGGCAACGCTGTCGCCTTTGGCTTGATTTGCGATGCTCCTTGCCTAGTCTCCATTGCTATGATTTAGTACACGGCAACGAACAAACGGGTTTCGGCACCAGTTGTAGCGCGCTAATACGGTATTAGTATTCTAGCGCGCACTAAGTATTCAAATAACTTATTTTACTTGGGAGAGCTCTCTAATAACAACGATCCTTTAACTTGGTAAACTTCTTTAATAACACTGATATTGTAAACTGGGACTTCCCGACGCTTAAACACAAATGAGAGCGAGCGTCGGACCTTCCCGCTATTTATCATAAATAAAACATAGAACATAAAATATATAGAAGGTAAACTTAACCTAATATAATCTAGGGTTTTCTGAATCAAACTATTGGCATCGCCACATGATATGTTGCGTCACGGTTGGCGGGATATGGGAACTTTAGGTAGGTTCGGTTGCCCGTGGAGCGCTGAACCGCTCTGCTTGTGGAAAAACGCGGAATAATCAAACACAACTTAGAGTTTAGAAAGAATCACTATTTATTCTAGAATTTAGCGTAAGAGATACTGTTGCTTCAAGAAAATACGAAGTTCTTCTTAGGAATGTGGCTTTAGTTGATCTCGTCTGCGCGACTTTAGTTTATATTCTGATGTGCAAGGCTTCTTCTTCTTTCCATTACGGCTCTGGTCCTTATTCCTGAGTTCCTTGGTTTCCCTTTCTCTTCAGGTAGCGGCAGGGGTGTGCGGGTTCTCGAATTGACGAGATTCCCGAGCCGAGAGTCGGGTCGGGACAACTCGGGCGAGAACGGGCGGGCTCTCGGAAATGTGATACTCTTCGAGATTCTCGAAAGTATCCCAACGCTTCGAGATCCCGAACGTTTCGAGATCCCGAACGCATCGAGAGCCCGAAAGGCGTATCGAGAAATGGAGATCCCGAAACTGATTATACGATGCATTGTCTCGGGATCCCAATAGAGCCGTCTCTTATAGTATTTACTATTTACTACTATCTTTTAGCGTGCAGAACATATGGTTTTTACAATTATTTTGTGCTTTTACAGTAATATGTAGTTGTAGTTATTCAAGTTACTCTTGGTACGAATTGATTCTGTGGAATTTTTACAAATAAAATTAACATAATAATAACATACGAATTAGAATCATTATTCAGCAGTTCGGGGATCTTACTATTGTTACTACTTGATGCGGATGATGCACTCGGGTTGTTATTATGATTATCTAGATTAATTAGTTGTTCCAATTTTTATTTAACGAGATTGCGTCCATTGTCCGTTATAAAAAAAACTGATCTATTGAAACTAACTAAGCCCCCAAACTGTTAATAAATCCGTTAATAAATAAATTCGTGAGATTTGTACGGATCTTTCTGAGGCGTTAAAGGTAATTTTAATTACTTAGTTTAATAAACTGAGTCGTTTCTGTCTTTCCTTATGAGGTTGTAGTTTTTTAATTTTGGGTTGTGATGTGCTTTTAGTTTCGTTTCGTTTAAAAGTGCTAGGTCTGGATTTTCTGTTTTAAGTAGTTGTGTTAGGTTGTATCTTCTTTCGTTCGATGCTATGGAGTTTACGTTCGCTGAAATTATCTTGAGGCCTGTGGTGGCCGGATTATTCATTGAGGATGCTGTTTGTGTCGGTAGTATTGTGCTCTTCGTGTATTCCGAAGTATAGGTCCTGTAATTTGTCTATCCTGGTGGTGTTGTTCCCTATTATTGTTTCTAGTCTATTTATTTGTGGCAGTATAAAACTTTTTAGGTCGTTGAATAATTTTTCATATGGGATTTGAGTGAGGTTCTGTGGTGGGTGGATTGGATGGTTATCATTTGTGGAACTTGTCGGTTGGAGTTGGAGTTGTGGTGCAGTGGGTGGTGTGGTGGGATGAGGACGAGCTGTAGTCTGGTGGGTGTGTGAGTGGTTTAGCGTTAGAGCCATTGCGAAGGAGATGTTTGGTTTGGTTTTGCTGTTTTCTATGCGGTTCTTTGCGTTAGTTAGGACTTCTAATTTATTGTTTGTTTTTTTAATTGCGGTATTTTTTAGCCTCGTTTTGAGTTCTTTAAGCTTAGGGCATCCTTTGTAGGATGCTGGGTGGCCGAAGTTTCTACATCTAACGCAGTATATTTGGTGCGCGGGGAGCTCAGTGTCGCTTGAAATTTTGCACTGACCGGGTTCATGCTTATCTGCACCTTTCACGCATCTGAACTCCAGATTGCAGTTCCTGGAAGTGTGTCCCATTCTTTGGCAGCGGGCGCACATCGTGGGGTCTTTCTTGTGTAGCTTGTCCCATGTGACTACTTGGTGAAGGAGGCGCTTGGTCTGTGGTAGTTCATTTATGTCGCTGTCTGGAGAGATTTGGACAAGGAAGAAGGGAAGGGTTCTGCTGTTTTTGGAGTTGTTGTTTGTCGTAAAATTGGATACTTTTAGGAACATAACTTTGTTCAGGCGGAAGTTCATTAGCTCGGTAAGGATTTCTTTCGTGCCGAAGCTGGAGTCTAATCCTTTGATTAGGAGGGTTTGCGGTTTGAGTGATCTTGGGGTGTAGAGTGAAGAATTTGATTTGTCCTATTGTTAGTTCTCTAATTATTGCGTTGTAGTCGGTTAGGTTATCGAGCTGTACGTAATGTTTGGAGGCGTTAATGTGCTTAATTTTAAAATTATTTTTACTTGATGTTTGCTTGATCAGCCTAAAAGTTACTTGCTGGGTGCTCCCAAATATGTTTATGATTGGGGGCTTGGATGGTGTCGGGTCTTGGGTCTGGTGTAGCTCTGTTGCTACACTGTTGTTATGTTCCTCTTATGTTCTTTGACGGAGGCGCTCAATCCCACACAATTATAGTTTTACATTATTCTCCTGTAAATGGCAATGCATGAAGTATAACTATTTACAAAATTGAACTGAGAGATGTATATTTTTTTAACACACAAACAATAAAATGACCGCAATGAAAAAATTGTGACGATAGTTGTATACTACAATTATTATTTATATAGTTACTATACAAATTCTTTAATTAACTTTTTCATTGGGGTAATTTTATTGTTAATGAAAGACGCAATTTTATTTATTTATATTAAACTAATAATTATAACGAAGTAACTCAATCAGTAATATAAGAAAATTTCTGCGCTACAAAAGCACAATAAAAGAAAGAAACATCAGAATGATGTAAAAACGTAAAGAAAGAGAAGATAAATCCCAGAGGTTGTTCTATCTGTATTTCTGAGAAAGTTGAATATTGCTAAAGTGGACAAAGGGTTCAATGGGTGACAGTGGCCAGATGGCTCTACGATTGGGGGTCTGAGGTAACTAACAGGATCATGGTATCCAGATGCGTTAAAATAGAAAAGTCATGTAACGGAAAGTAGAAGACAAAAATTACTTTTTTGAAAGTAACTTCATAAATATAACAATCTAATTTACATCCATTCTTTACAACATTCATACTTTTTGCTTTTATGCATCTCAAATAGTCAGCGAATATCACAACTATTTATTTAGCCTCGATGAAAACCGATCTCGGCATATTTTTAAAATCGTAAATAATAAATCACTGTATAATATTCGTTATTTTTTCTGTATTTAAAAACGTAATGTATAATAGACAAGTGTGGTAGCTTCTGTAGACATTTCCATTTAAACATTAGTCATTATTTGCGTACATTTTCTTATAAAGAATCAATTTTCGCAATATCCTGGATGCTTTGCGCTAATAATTTTCTACTAATAACACTGTTGAACACGAGTCTGATTTTGTAACCTTCAATATGCGTTTCTTATAGATTTTAATGTGCTGAATACGAATCTGCAATCCGTTTTACTACAGATTTTTTGAAAAAATCAATTTTGAAAAAAATCGCAAATTTTCAACTTTGGAAGTGTTTTGTACTTTTGCGGTAATAGTTATTCAGTTGCGCTTGGTGCCAAATGATTCTTTGAAGTTTCACGAATAAAATGGTATATGTTGTTATTAGACTAGAAACATTTAAATGTGTTTAAATAATGATCAAAGTGAAAGGGACACCGAAAATACACCCATTTTGGCTGATATCTTTCAGTTTATTTCAAAAACTAAGGGTCCAGGAGAAAATATAACTATGCCACGCGATAGAACAGACCTTTCTAAAAAGGGAAAGCATCAACGGAAGTTATAAAATCATTTTCGTTTTCAATATCAAAGTGAAAAACTTTGGCAAAACACGTGGCAGCGACAGTGGTGCTCTATGACTCCTCCTCCTCCTTGCCGCATGATCCATATCTCCTTTGCAGAAAGGTCTGCTCTATCGTGTGACATAGTTAGATTTTCTCCTGGACCCTTAGTTTTTGAAATAAACTGAAAGATATCAGCCAAAATGGGTGTATTCTCCAATCTGTCTCTCCAATTTTGCCAAAGCTTGCGCCCCCTGCAAGACTTTATACCTTCTCCAACAGGTCATAGATGACGCGTGTATCAACTTCTTGCGTTGTTGCCATTTACACTGTTCGCGCGCGCACGGGTTCCGAGATACGTGGTAGACCCTGTACATCGGTATGCCGAAACGTGATATTATTAACGTGGATAGATATGTTACATTTAATAAAACTTGTATACATATAATACTGTATATCGATACCTTATACGAAAGTTGATATTTTAATTCGCATTATACTATTCTAATAATTTAATATATTTCCGTCTGTGATAGATGTTATCGCCGTACTTATTAAACACATTAAATACATTGCAAAAGTTGGGCTTTACGGCTATATAAAAATAATCTTTTATAAATCACTAAGTTCAATAAGGATTAATTTCATCGCTTTGTTTAACATTCTTCTAAAAATAAAATACGGAATTATTAAGGAATACTTGGAAAAAATGTTATTGTTGTCGAAGCTAGAACTTTTATACGATAGAAAAATCATGAAGGGCAACACCAACAACAGCTGTTGAGATTTGCGTATAGATAAAATTTGCGATTCAAGCTAACAGAGCATCAGTACCGCTATGGTTTAAATGTTAGAGGGACAGAGGTTATTCAGGAATCTTTTGTGAATAAAGTGCAAAATAAAGATTGTACAGATTGCAATCGGAGTGCGCATATAATACACCTGTAATCTGACGTTGTTTGGCAAGATTGCCGTGCTCAGATAAATGAATCTTTCAACAAAAATTACATGTTCGTTTTCGGAGGTTATAACTACTTGTGACAGACACCGAGCATTATGAAAACTTTCTCCGATAAAACGAGACTGTACGATGTGTGTCCGATTGAATACGTGCATACGCAGATACCTTCGGTGAAGAAAATCACTGGTGCAAACGTTACTCATGAACATTTACTTTGCCGTACCTTTGTCTCGAAAATTCAACTGACATGTTTGACAAATTATTATTATTACGGGATGAAAAACACGTGGGCATTTTAACAGTTGTGTGTAAATAGCAAACAATAATGAAATGATCGTACACGTGTAATGCCTCTCATGTTTTTTGATATCTGAGTTTTTTTCATTCTTCAATTAACATTATTCCCCGACGGTTTAGTGCATTCGATAGTAGTAAACAAAGTATAGAGCAAATAAGAGTGGATTACGCATTCTTAAAAGTTTTTAAACAGGGTAAAAATATAGATATAAATATATATAAATGTATGCTGAAATGATAAATAATTATGAGATTAATAAAGCTAATGAAAAAGCTTACCTAGGAAAGAATTTTAATCTATAAACATAGAATAATGCGTACCTTAAACGAAGCTGTAAGTGTTTAATGATAAACGTGTAAGGCTACCTATTATACAATATCAATATATATATATAAATGTACATATGGTTAAATGATTTAGAATTATGTTTCAGATACTCAAATTCCTTTGCGGGAGTTCCTGTAATATATTAATTTTGTAAATCGAATAGAGGTTTCTGAAAGTGTCATTTTATTAGGTAATGGTTGGCATGTACCTAAACATATATATATGTGTGTATATATGTTGTTGTATTAGAAGAAAATTCTGGTAAAATGTCGGCTGCCTCCTGTTCGAAGAATAAGAGAATGGATATTATACATAGTACAGAAGAAATAATACACAAAAAATGGGAACGTTTTCACAATTGGGTACATTGTATATGCATTGTTACCTTTGATCTTGAATTGGGCCAAGCTATAGAGGTATATGTCGTTATTCTTTAAATCTATATATATAAATTTAAATGTAATACTCTTGTTTCTAATAATCCTTCTTTCGCGCAGGATATATATCCATCTCATATCAAGTTATCCGAACAAGATAGATCTAATGTCTGTTATCTTGCTTTCCCTGATTCCAATTCTGGCTGCATGGGTGATACGCAATATCATGTTCGAATAAGGCAGAACGGAACTCCAGTTCAAGAGACAAACGCTTTAAAGGACTACGACAGAAAATCACCCCCGTTTTTACAGTGCGATAAAGATTATTACTGGGGCTACGTATATTTTCGTCAAGTAAAAGATAAATCGCTTCCAAGAGGATATTTCCAAAAGGTTCATTTTACATGATAAAGTAGTAGTTATTTAAATGCAGCAATTTTAATGTATAAGTAATTATTTGATTTATATATTAGAGTATTGTTATAATTACCAAACTGCCATTTGTGAATCTTTTTGGTGAATTGTGCGGTTTAATTGCACCTGAATTTTTTGAAATGGGCACTGCAGTGATGGAAGCTATTGTTAGAGAAATTGACCAGTGGCCACCTCCAACGCCTGGCCAAATAGTGCATTTACCACTTATAGGTGTATTGTTTCAGGTAAAATTTTATATTTTGTTAATCCTAAATTTTTTCTCATGGATCTACTTCTATTTTGCTTCTGCCTTAGACATATATCTCAAATCAAAACTATAAAGCAGCTGCTCCTACAATTGCTGCTATGGATCATGCGGCAAATTTTCACGCAACGCGAAGACTAATTCTAACGTCTTCCTATGAAGGGGACATGTTTCGAAGTTTGGCTAGTGTTGTAAGTTATGTACATTTATTATGGGAATTAGTATTACTTAGCGAGCCCATTGTTGTTATGGCTGCTTCACCTACTGGCTGCTCCGAAATGGTTCAAGCACTTGTCGCGTAAGTATTCCCTTGTACTTCGGAGCTACTTGCGGAAAAGATAGAGAGAAAAAATTAAAATAAGGTGATTTTCTATTTTTTAGAATGATAGCTCCATTAAAATATTGTGCCGATCATAGACCTTATTTTACCATTCACGATTCCGAGTTCAAAGAATATACTACAGATGCTCCATCGCCACCTGCCGTAATATTAGGTGTAACCAATCCATTTTTCGCCAAGACTCTGCAACATTGGCCACACATTATAAGGATAAGCAACGGAACTAGTAATGGTATGTTTTATTAAACATTGAATAAATGGAACGCCATTTCACGTTTTTCTATTTCAGAGAATCAAAGGTACAAAATAAAGAAATCTGAGAATCTCAAAGTATTAGACTCTAAACCGGGCGTTTATACACAGTATAAACCTTACCTCCAAAAAGATAAAACTATATTGAAAAAGCTATTTAGAGGTATCCAGACAAGGCGACCAGGTGAAGTACAAACGGCACTTTTGAAGCGGCATTTAATAGAACTCACCGAAAGTTTTATGATACCACTCGAAAGATATATTGCAAGTCTTATGCCACTGCAGAAGGACATATCACCTTTTAAAGTAATTATCTAGTTGATTTTTTTTATATCTTGAAAATTCAGGGCGACATTACAAAGAAATTTTTTTTAGGCTACGCCCATACCTGAATTGTTTAATCCAGACGATTTCCTAGCTACTCTAAGTAGCGCCGGACCACAATTGACTACAGGTATTAAAGGAGATTGGGTTGGATTGTACCGACGATTCTTTCGTTCACCTAACTTCTCTGGTTGGTTTCACACCAGATACACTGAGTTATCACAAAAACTGCAAGTTATACAGCTTGAAGCGTTATCACAAGCGGTGCGTTTAAAGTAAAACTTTGACCTACTTTTTAAAGCCCGTACCTATTCTTCTTTGAAACCAAAATTATTATTGTAGGATTTAAAGACTTGGGTGCAAGGAAAGCAGGAAGTGGAGTTGGTAGATATGATTCTCAGAATTCGACAGAAATTAGAGAAGACTTGCATCGATGGAGTGCCTATAGGTAATCCTGTAAGGGAAAAGCTTCAAGAAAGAATAAATGACATAACGCATACGTTACCAGACGACTTAAAAGACATTTTGAATCATGAATCATGACATTACACGATTAATTTCAAGACCCGTTAAATGGCGTTTCTATCCAGTAACAGTACGAAACTCGTCATGCGACGAAGAAATTAGGTTTAAAATATTTCTAAAGATTGCTCTCTTGGTCGATAAATAATAAATGATTCAAAGGAACGAGAAAATAGTTGAGAAATAAATTTCTATGAAGATAGCTAACAAATTTGCGAAAAAAGAATTCATCGTTGTTTGTAATTTAATTTTTAAATACTCCAAGATGGATATTGTAAGGCCGGGTATTAATTTTAAAAGTAAAGGGAACGTGATACGAAAGTCAATAATGGTGCGTGAAATATTTGTTAGGTGCAACTGAAGACTTACAAGCTCACGTTAGTATTGCTACATCGACGAAGTGTTAGATATATTTGACACGATGTATTTTTTTGTTGTAAATGATTATGTTACTTTCTAATAATTTACAATTCATTTGTGCGTCATATAGCCGAGTATCTTCCTAACATTGTTCATTTAAATAACTTTTAATCATTTTGGACTCCTCTTTTTGACGTCCAAGGAGAAGGAATATTTTTTATTCGAGGAAAGACAGTACTAACTGATATATGTACATACAAATATGTTTGTCTCGAAATCTGTAAATATTGATACGAAATGATGAATGTAATAAAGATTTATTTTAATAATATTACCGTAGTATTTATTACAATGATCTGATTCATAATTAGGGGGGTCTGCATATTTCATATCGAAAGTCAGTCAAAGGTGACGACAAAGGTCAAGAAAAGGACTTTTCTATCTTCGAAAGAGTAGCGTTTATAAGAGGGCTTATGCGTCTGATGATAATTATGAAGTGAAATGTATGTTGTAACGTTTCCCGCCTTTATTCAGAATTAACAAAATGCATGTACGAAGTTTTTCAGGTTGTTTTTTATCTTGTTACGTTCTTCTTGTTTACCTTTTTGCTGCTGCTTCGGGCCACTTTGGACTTATAACCATTGAAATGACTTTTCAGCCCTCTAACGGTTAAGAAATATCTATATGTAAAATATGGTTTCGTGAATATTTTCCCATATAATTATTTACATAAAATACGTTTCGTATATTATTTTTATTAATAAAATATGATAAGAACAATGTACATTATGAATTTGAATTTTACATACAAAATACTTAAACACGTGCTTTTTTATCACTTTACTCCTATTGGTCGTTACAATATATACTTTGATCTCCATTGGCAGTATGTTTAGCACGCTTATAATACGTCAGTCAAATATTTCACCAATCCGAGCACAGTATTCTTACGGCAAGATTTCAAAATAAAATGCTAACGCTAACCGTTCATTGCGAATTCGTGAGTGGCCCAAGAAAGAACTGCGTGTGAAATGATACTATGAATGCCTTTTTTTATTTAATTATTGAGTTGTAGAACATTCCAATAATTAGTAGTTATTAATAATTAATTTCGTGACTAAGTGATATCGATTTTTTAATAGGAAGGTGCGTATTCAAATCTACTATCATCAGGTTGATACTTAGTTGCAGTTATTATCCGTTACTTGAAAATAATGATCAATTTTTCAACATTTTGAAATAACATTCCGTTTTATAAGTAGAAATATATTTCGTTCTTCATGTAAAAATTAGTTATTGGCAAATTTTCTCATAAAAAAGTTACATCAAATGTTTTGTGCTCACCATTGTGCAAATTCGTATAGAAAACTGACGAATTTTTTTTCTCTCTCTTTTATTTAATAGATGGATAATATATTAGATCCTATTGTATCTTCTGACACTCGGAATCAAGAAGATATGTCATATCTATTCGGAAGGGATCCCAGTATATTAGCCTATGGACAAAGACCTTGTGTTTCAAAGGACACTAAAAAAAATTTACTCTCTGTTTATGAAATTGAAGAGTATGATAACACAGAAGAAACTGGTTCCATAAATTCAGGGTCACAAAATATACAGACTGTTAAAGTGTATCTACGAATGAAACCATTCCCGAAGAAATTAAAAGTAACCCAAGAACAGCAAGATGCGTATAAAGTTATAGATGCATCTACTTTGTACACAAGACTGCCTACTTTAGAGAACAATACCAGTTGTCTGAAAAGGTCTAATAGCACTGACATTGTCTGTAGAAAGTTTACATTTACACAAACATTCGGGCCACAGACAACACAATTAGAGTTGTTTGATCAAGCCGTAAAACAGCAAATGATTGACTTTTTGGGTGGTCAAAATTCTACTATCATGACATATGGTAAAGGCAACAATTTTTATTTCACACAATCATTATCCTTACTGATGAATTTTATAAGCGACAATAATTTTGATAGGTACAACGAATTCTGGGAAATCTTATACGTTGCAAGGAACTACGACATCGCCAGGGATAGTACCAAGATGTTTAGAGTTTGTATTTTCTACTATTACACCAAAGTCTACCCCGTCGTATAAGCCTGTTAACCATTGCGACGTTGTTGCATTGGATCCTCTCGACCGAGCACAAGAGTTGGAAATGAAAACAAAGTTATTGACCTTTGCTTCTATTGACAAATATCAATATATTAATGCTTATAAAGAAATGCAAAAACTGTTGCTAGTGGAGTCACCTAATAGACCTAGCCAGTATATTGATGCACAATATTCTGTTTGGGTTTCATTTGCTGAAATTTATAATGAAATCGTGTACGATCTTCTATCGAACGAATGTCAGAAGAAAAGGTCACCCCTTAAGTTGGCCACAGATAGCCACGGACGTGCGTTCATCAAAGGCTTGAAAACTGTATGCGTGAGTTCTGGTTCTGAGGCTTATCAAGTTTTAATGGCCGGGCAATATAATTTGAAAGTGGCTGCAACTGCCTTGAATGCTCGAAGTTCAAGATCGCACTGTATATTTACGATCAAATTATTGAAATATTTTGTTGAGAATGATCCCAGTTCTGTTGAAGTCAGCACGTATGTAGAAGCTATCTTTTTTTTCCGCATTGTCATCAAGTATTTATTACTTGCTTTGTTATATATAATTTATTTTTTTTTCTATTAGATTTGTGTTCTGTGATTTGGCTGGTTCGGAACGTTTGAAGAAAACGTTAAACATAGGAGACAGACTGAAAGAAGCACAGAATATTAACACGAGTCTGTTAGTACTGGGAAGATGTTTAAAAACAATACACGAAGGGCAAATGACGAAACGAAAGATAGAGCATGTTGGTCCATTTAGAGAATCAAAACTAACGAGGTTGTTTCAAAAAGCATTGTCCGGCAAAGAACATATAGTGTTAATAGTAAATATCAATCCAATCCCAAATTTGTATATAGAAACGCAGAATGTACTAAATTTTGCTGCGATCGCGAAGAAAATAGTTATAGAGAAAGAAAAAATACAAAAGAGGAAAAAATCGAGATTCTCCCAAATAGTTACTCAAAGCATAAAAACAGTAACCGATTGGGATGCTACAGAGTTGGAAAGTGAAGGTATTTATTGCGTTAGAAATAAAAATTCTACACGAAAATTGTAAAACGCGATAAATCATTTTTTAATTTGTATTTATAGAGTGGCAATCTACAGTTGATGAAAATGCTGAGTCCGATTATATCGATGACGATAATTATGAGGACTTGTTAAACGAAAATGAGAAATTGAAAAAAGATATTGCTACTTTAAAGAGCTCTGTATTGACACGTGATCTTCAAGTACGACAAGAAATGGCCGATACTTATACAGCAATGATGAAAGAACTTGAAACAGAATGGAAGTAGGTGAACCAATTTTGTTACCCCTTTATAATTTATTTCTGATACACGAAAGATGATTGTTGGAATAATCGATTTTTGCGTGCAATTTAGGAATCGTATAAAGGATGTAGAAGAGCAACAAGAAGATGCACTTCAGTGGTCTGTAAAACAAGTCGAAGACTTTTATAAGCAGAAGTTGAGTCAACTTAACAGTCGCAAGAGAAGACGTTCGTCTCTTTCTGTTGATAACCTCGATGATTCGAGAAATATTGACGAATTAGAATCGGAAAATTCGCGCTTGACTTCAAAGATTGTATTATTAAAAAGCAGCGTAAAAGAACTTAAGGAATCAAATCAAACCCTAACGGTTGAAAAAAATAAAACTGGTTTTGAGCTTAGTTTGGCAAAAGAGGATCTAAAGAATGTAAAGAGTTTATTAGATGCAGCGCAACAGGATGTTTGCACTGACGAAGACGCAAAACGTTATATCGATGAGTTGAAAGAGCAATTGTTTTCCAAACAGGAACAAGTTAAAGTATTTATCGTTATTTTTACCATTATTATTAAATTTATGATTAACATACCATCTTCATTGTATATTTCACCGTGTAACTATGTATTTCAGAAACTTAAAGTGTTTTTAAATGAAGCAAAGGAGGAATACATTGCGATCACTACCGAAGTGAGAGAAAAGGAGTACATAATTAAGGAGCAAGAAGAAGACATATATGAAAAGCAGGAAGTTATAGAAGATTTAGAAGCAGGCCTTGCGCATATTAGAATATGCCTGGCAGATAAGACCAAAGCAGTAGATAACTTGGAAGAAAAGTTAGAAAATGAAACTAAAAACATGATGGGTGTCGAAAACAAAATGCAAGGGATGCAAGAGCAAATCAACCTATTGGTAAACGAGAAATTGGCGTTATTAGACGAGGTTCAATTACTTAAAAATGTACCTGTCGCTGCAAACCGTACAAATACAGATCTGTATCATAAGAGTGATGTATGTTATCAATTATACTTTGAAAGAATGCAAGTTACTTTGTACAATTTTACTAATAATGTAATATTCTATTTCATAGGCACGTGAAAATTCCCCCGATTCTTCGAAAATTGACGAAGAGAGTATTCTGAATGTGGAACAATCGTTGCATCTCGAGGTAGAGGTCATAATAGACGATTTGAACGAGAATGACAGGAAGGAAAAAGATATAGGTACGTATCGGCGGTGCTTAGCTTCAATTTATTTTAAAATAATGATACTATGCAATTTATTGTTAACTTCATAGAACGTGAAAAATTAAACAGTCAGGTGGAAGAAAAAATGCTTAGTATAGAAGCAGAGAATTCAGCGCTGAAACAAAAAATAGTTCGTAGTACAACCGAGATACAAAGCTTGAAGGATGAGTTAGAGTCTGCCAAACTTAAATTGAAAGATATAGCTGAACAAATACGCAACTTAAAAGTGCAACGTGTAGTCGAGAAAAATGAAGACGAACACAAAGTGGCAATAGATACCACAGAAACAGGTTGTCAAGTGTGCATAGAAAGTGACGAGCAAAGTGAAGACACGTCTAAGAATGATATATTTGATAAGAGTAGTCAGACTGTTGACAGTGAAACCAGAGAAATGACTAATCAAACCAATTTTAGCGAACAATCTAACGATTACGAGACTACTTTGGATGAATTGGCAAAAATTACTATAAAATACGACGATGTCAAGACACGATATAATGAAAAATGTCAGGTACGTATCAACGTGTAGAGTAATAAATTAATCATTTCTTTCTAATATTTACATCATTATCTCGCTATTTTTTAGATGCTGGAAAAAGTGGAGAAAGAAGTATTACTTTTGAGAGATAGAATAGGGAAACTCTCAGAAGAAAGTAATATCGAAACGAAAGAATATAAACAGTCGATTGACTTGCTTCAGAAGGAACTTTCCTCTATAAAAGAAGATAACAAAAATATTGAAGAACAATTAAAACATTCGAATGATATTAAGGTTTCTCTGGAAGAAAAAATTAGTGATTATGAACGAAGACTTAACGAAGCCGAAGAAGAAGTCTCACGTACTAAAAGTGAATCCAATCAGGGCACAGAAGTATGTTGTATCTTGTTTTTTTTTTAATTCCTTGATAAATAATTTTTAAGATTTAAAAAAATTGGTTTTCTATGTTTATAGAAATTGAATAGACTGAGAACAGACTTTGATACTCATATTTCGAAGGTATGTAGGCATAGTGATATAATAATTTTTAAATTATTAAATTATTTGTACTATTTTATAGTGCAAAGCGGAACACGAGGAAGTAATAAATACTTTACAAAAGAAGCTATCTACTGAACAAGAAACGAAGTCGCAGGTATTGTAGCAAATTTACCCCGTTTATGCACTCTTATTTGAACTATAAAATTCAATAACTCTACCCTTCCTCTTCTTAGTGTTTGGGCGATCAGGCTGCTAAAATTTTAGAACTGGAACACAACCTTGAGGGTTTAACAGAGCTTAAGCAAAAAATTGAAGAATTAAACCAAACTTTAGAAACATGCAAAGCCGATAAAAAACATTTGCAGGAATTATTAAACGACAATAACTATAAGCTCCAAGTACTTCAAGAACAGACAGAAAGTGCAGAAGAAAAGGAGAGAGACAAAGATGATGAAATAATTTCACTTCAGAAAGGTTGGTCGATCAACGATATGGCGCAACGTGTTATTTCATTAAACAGTATGCCTACTAATGTTACAATTTGGATTGTCCGCAGAAATGAAGCATATGATACAACAAATCGAAAGTGAAGATAGGTCTGACAAATTAATGGAATTCGAAATGAAGAATACAATTAAAGATTTAACTACTACAAAAGAAATTCTTTCCCGAAAAGAAGAATATATCGTCCAATTAGAAATACGTGCCCAGAACAGCGAGCAAAATGCCAAGATCTTAGATCTTCTGCAACAAAGTGCTCAAGAGGGGCAGGCGGAAAATCAGAGGCTACGGGCAGTCAACGAAGAATTGAAACACAGTTTAATAGAAAAAGAGCGAGAAATGGAAACGTTTATGAAGAACAGAGACGACATGGTGATGAAATACGAAAGTTTGGTAAAAACGCAACAAGAGGAATTGGAGAAACGAAAACGTGGAGGGGTACGGTTCTTGTCATATTATACTTGATTAATACTTTGTCCAATCAAAATTAATAAATAATTGTTTTCTTGCAGGCAACAAAGCACCACTCGAAAGACAGAGACTATTGTGAAAACACGTCTGAGGATGAGGTGATGCTCAAAGAGCGTCGTATTCGACGAGCACCGAAAAAGTTTACGCCTACATCACCGAAGCAGGATGAGATCTCAGTGATCGAACTCTCCGGCTCCGAGACAAAGTAAATAAAACGGGATTTATGTATTGAAAGATATTATATTTTCATAAGTTGAGTGGTGCATTCAAACGTTATTCTTTTTATTTCAGACGAAGCGCAAAACGTACCAACTTTCCACCTCCGGAACCAGTTTCGGAAACGAGGAAAACTACTCGCAGGAAGAAGTTATATATGAAAGGGAATGAATCTTTTCAAGATGTTGAACCACTCGAGGTAAATCATTGCCATTTTTCTATAATCTTTTTATCAAGTATGTTCGTGCCTTTTTCATTAATATTTTCGTCTGCTTTTAGAGTACAATAAGTGTCACACCATCTACATCAACCCGTAGTTTAAGAACTAGACGGAAGTAATGTTATAAATAGAATGTAAGGATAATTTATAATTAAGTTAATGACATTGACGCTGGTTGGAGCAGAAACGTGGAACAATTACAGTGTCGATCGTGAATAACGTTATGAAAATGTTATGAGACAACATATTTTTCTGTGATATTTCTAAACACATGTATAATACTTTAATCCCCGTATTATAAGATATATCGTAAGCGTAAAGGAAAATATTTATGTATTTTTTAATTGTACTTTATATATAAAAAAAAGTATTTTTTGAAGTACCGTGTTCTTTCGATTTTTAATCCAACCTTGTTTTATGAAATTTTACCAATTTTATGAATAATTTTCAATCTATATTATTTCACATAACAGGCATTAATACTAAGAGGAAATAGATTGACAGGGAAAGACTTACGGATAATTATTTACGATATTTTTTTGTTCAGTTTATTTCTCACGAGGTACACGACCTTTATTGTTACATTCCGCACTTATATTAATTATTCTTTTAATAGTTCCGTAATTAATGCTTGTCCTCCCTTTACTCTCATTAATATTCGTAATATATTATCATACTTTCAATGGAGTCAACAACATATAATATATATATTTTTTTTTATTTATTTATTTCCATATGTATATTATGTATATCATTTTATATATATACGTATCGGGTGTATGTTCATCCTTATGAGTGAATGCACTGTACCGTAGAATAGCTTTTATTACACAATTCACAGAGTCGTTTCTTTTAAATAGGGGGACTGCCGAAGTACACCATGATGATGATTCATTTCTTCATGCTTCCTCTTTTCTATTTCCTCTCTTTTGTTGTTTTGGCCATTAAAGGGAAAGACGTTCGTTTATCGACATATACATATTGCAATATTATATACTTTCCTGATCCACTTGTTCTGGCCACCCAACCGACGATGGACTCGTCGCGAGAATGTATTATTTCCTCACGTCTCAGTCGGGGCAAAGTGATTACATAAAACACGGACTATTTCTGACTCGTGCAACATACGTTGCGTATACAAGAAATATAACACGAGGATCAACTCCATGAACGGAATCATAGAATAACTATTATAATATACACAACAGATTGTCAACGAAAGACACGCTCAGCGTCGCGACGAAATTTACATTTTTCTTCAATTAATATTACATATTACATAGGTGTTGCATCGAAAGAAAATCGCACACGATCGCGTCATTTTTTGTTGTCTTTCATTAACATTGCAACGAACTTAGGCCTGAATAATTGCGACATCTTAACGTTAATATATAATACATCTCATACAATATATGTATCGTATTTATCGATCTAACGACTAGTGCGAATGAAAAACTCCACTGCGAGCTGGATGAAACACGCGCACACGGTGAACCAGCGTTGAGCTCAGAATTAAGTCTTTCTTTTTTTTGTTTTCTTAAAGGATAGAATTTCCTTTACGGATCTCTAAGCTAAGGTATTTTTCTTCTTCTTTTTTTCTTTGTTTTCTCGCGCATCGAATTAGTCGGTCGATGCATATGCAAAGGACAATATAGAAAAATTTCTAGGAAGAATTGACGAAAAATCTGGACTCAACACAGTTGGCGCACGCAAAACGAACGTCCCAACCGGAAGTGCAACGATTTTACTCAATAGGTTTTATGCAACGCTTACTTTCTCGGCCGTTCTTTGTTCAAATTATCAATTGTTCGTACGACCATCGTTTTCTTTTACATTTGTCTCTCAGGAGTAATTCGTTTTTCGTTTGAATTGATAATAAACGATTGAGCCGTCAAGGAGCCAAATTGATTGATCTCAACTTAAAATTTAAAAAATCAGTACCTTTCACAATTGCCTTTAACATATATACACGAATATAAAATGTCATACTTATTGGAAATAAAATTATTCTTATACCTAACTAACCACGGTGTTTAAAAAATGCAACAACACAAAACTTTGTCACTTCCCGCTGACAAAATAGGACGAACCGAGTAACATATTTTATTTATAAAAAAAGAATTACGTACCAATCGTGCCCCTTGGTACTGAAATAAAAATAATCCTAACAACTGATAATAATCAGCTCGTCTTACCAGCGACTCAATGTTTCTTCATCTTTCTCTCTAACACTCAATTGTTCGCAGCGCAGTTAACAATCAGGCGTTCAATTATTTCTCCACCGATCACAATGTCCACGTAAAAGAAGTATCACGCTTTCTTTAACGAAGACAAAACAGCGCGCAACTAGGGCGCAACATTTATGCTGTTTTGCAACGGGTTTTCGTCGAGATCGAGATAATTATTGGACGGCATGTCGCAGAAAATCATGTCGGCAGATTGTTGTTGTTTCTCTTCTTACAAAGTTCTGTTGGGAATTCGTGTCGTTCTGTTACACGGGAACACTGTGAACCCGGTGTTGAAGATATACTGAACGGTGCCGATGTAAGTTGCAAACGCGCAATAAATACCATCGCGAGTTTCAACGCATAAAACAATATATTTCTCGTGACGCAACATCAACAAATGCGTCTGACAATAGTAATAGAAACATTTATCATTAATCTGCATGGATCTTTGTCAACTTTGTTTTCCTTATCCGCGAACGCTTGCCGAATCGAGTTTATCTTCGTCGCATGCAACATCCACGATCAACGAATAACGATAAAGTAGATTATTCATTTTTTTGTTTTTTTCATTTCTGAGGGTGGAAAAAATGTAGGCGACGATACTCGTCGATCCATTCGAAACGGTGTCCTTCGGCACACGGCAGTGTAATGTGTCACTTTGGATGAATCCTCGATCTTTCGAACCCGATGAAAAGGCGTTGAATTTCAATTTTCTTTTTTCCTTTTTAAATTTTCTATACATTTGTATTCCGTAGCACAGTGCATTTACGTTACACGCTCGATGCTAGATAATTGCATACTTTTGTCCGTTCAATTATATTCTTTTCATTAAATACATCATTAACGATCGATATTACAAACGAGAAATTGTCTGAATCTTTGTTTTCCCATGAAATCTTACGTATTCGCCGCTGTAATCGAGGGCGAGTCGTCTAAAAATTGACATTAAGTGTGGCGTTAAAGGTATCGCCTCGTGTGCACACTCGTCCACCGTTCGGAAGAACCACAGGATCATCGACGGATAGAATTGACGGAGGTTCGAGAAGCAAGATCGATCGATCGATCGTCAAAAGAATACTTTACAGCCCCTGTACAACCCACCATCCATACGTCCCCCCTTTAATCACACCGTCATTTTTTCTTTCTCATCTTCATCGGTGCTCGAGGATCGCAAACGTACATGCACTGTCGAGGATAATATCGCAGAATAGAAGAGAAATCAAGGAACAGGCTCCTTTCATCTTCCCCACCCAATATCGCTCTTCTTTTCTTCCAATCTTCATCCTTTGCTCTCAATTACAATTCATTTAGAGTAAAGCAGAAAAAGAAGATAGAAAAAATCGAACATAGTCTCATTATCTCTCCCAATTTTCTCCTTCTCCACCATCCTTCCTCCTGTCGTATTAAATATTACAAGACCCGGGCCACCTTTGCAGCTTCGAAACCATATCGATCCGTCCCTTAGCAAAAGCATACCTATCTCTCAGAGACTTTTCAACGTTCCCAAAAGACAGGCAAGGAGAAAGGGAAACGGAAAACAAGAGACAAACAAAAACAAGACCTTTCCGTTTCACGAGTTTCTTTCTCCTGTCTCCTCGCTGTGCCTTGCAGAGAGGAAAATTGGAGGAAGGCCGATGGAAGATACAAAAAGAAAACACATCTACCCCGCGTTCGCTCGCTCCGTCGCCTTTACAGGAAACGCAACGAGATCTCGCTTCCACCCAGCCGCAAGAGAGGATGCTCCCCGTTTCACTTGAAATCCCCGCCGATCTCGTTGTCCAAAAGATCGTCCAGCTGTTTCTCCCAGTCGTCTTTATCCAACAAGGTACTGCCTCTGATTGACACATCGTTCCTCTCTTCGTTCCCAGTTACAACCTCGTAATCCTTCAGCTCCGCTTCCAACTCGCGTTCCCAATCTTCTTCTGCGGAGATTCACAAGCAGCGTTGTAGGCTAGTTTCAAGCGGGCCACGCGGCCTCTTGTTCGACGCGTGTATCGTATATGTGTATGTATCTGTGTGTGTTTTGTTCGGTGTGCAACGACGGTGTATACGTGTAGGATTCGTGTGACACCGAACGGTTCTCCCGTGTTACACGTGCGAGTCGCAATTTTACAACGGAGCAAGCCGAGTTGCTTTCGGCGTGCCTGCGTCTCGCCCCTGTTTCCTTCGCATCGATCACGCGACACGCCGCTGGATGGTCTCCGTTGTGCCAGTGTCGGAGTTAAATCGTGTATTTGTGTGTTAGTGTTAGTCGAGCAGGGAGGCGGGGTGAATGGGAGCAGAGGTTGAAGGGTGGGACGGCAAAAAAAAGAAGGAAAAAACTCAAACCACACAAGAACACAGAGAACCGAGGAAAGGGGTTCGGGAAACGCGAAACGGAAACGGAGAGACGGCTTTCCGGCTATGCGATGCTTCGCGACGCTTTTCCTTTTCTACCATTACGGTAAACGCGGCTGTTAATATTCTGTCGAGACGTTATATTAAAGATCCCGTCGCGTATCCTCTGGTTTCTTGTGTGAAATTGTTTCACACGGTTGCGTGGAGTCATTCGCGTGCATCTCTGCCTGAAAGCGGGGCGCGTTCGCGAACCGGAAGTTCCGTGGTACGCGAGGGAGGCTTTTAAATCGAGGTTGGATTTTAAATCGAACTCCGCGTGGAAACCGCGAATCATGTTGAACGCGTCCGAAGGTTTCCTAAATCGTTTCATGGAAAGTGTCCTGCAACGCAACACTGTCGCGAGAGAATCATCATCCCTGCCTGTCCAAAAGTTTCACCTTACAGGCCGTGTATGTGTGTGTGTGTTAATTATTACGATTACGGTTATTATTATTATTATTATTTGCTTTTATCTCGTTACTTGTTTTAAATTCGTCTACGAAATATATAATTATCTCGAGTGTCGATACGTTTTCAGGATAGCGAGCCGACCGATTTTTTTTCCCCTTTTCCTATTCGTCGACATGTTCGACACTCTCGCCCGCTCTCTATCGCTCCCGCTGGCAATCCCTGTATATCGATTCGTCTTTACATGCGCTCTCCATGTCGAGTGTAGTTGACGTTCGATAGCCTCGCGAACGCCAAGCATCGAGGCCTCCGCGTTCGTGCTACTGTCGCTTTGACTATTTTTACTTTCTCCTTTGTCGATTTGCTTCTGGCGCGTATTGTTTCCCTTTCTTTTTCCCTTCTTTGTTTCTTTTTTCGTGCCGTTTATTTGATAGAAAAAATCAGGTGCACCGGTGCACGTGCGGATTTTCTCGCGTGCTCGTTTACGCCGCATCAGCGTCCACCCATACGGAAAACGCGTCTCGCGTTTCGACTAATCTATTTCCGCGTTCCTTCATCCTCTAATCTAGTGTACGTCGATTCATTGTTTTATTTTTCGATTTGAGAAAAGGAAGAATTGTTTCCATTTTAGCTCTTCCTCATTTACTTACTTATTTATTCATTCTCTCTTTCGTTTTGTCTCTATTTATTTTCGTCGAATCCGTTCGAGTGGACGGGCGTGTAAACGGATCGCCCCTGACCGGCTGGTTTTATCGTGAGTCTTGCGTGAAACAGTTTGTTACGGATAATTGAATTGAACCGGAAGGAAGATCACTACGAGGACTACACCCACGAGAGACGAGACGAAAGTTACACCTCGATTCCCGTTTTATTTACTTTTTTTTTCATTTTAATTCTTTTAAAACACGTATTGTCATTCAACGAATTTTATATTTTACTCTTTTTATTTTGTCTTAATTCTTTATGGTAACATTTAGTAAATTCTCTTTCCTTCTCTCCTCCGCTGCTCCCGCTATCACCCTTTCTTTCGTCTTCATTGTTTTTTTTTGTCGTATTACGTCCTGTTCAAATGCAGATACTTTCTACGATCAGCAGATACACCTCTTTCGTTTTCTACGTATTTATTTGTCCGCTCGAAAAATTACTCTAATCGCGCAGCAATTGGCGGAAGAGCTCCCGCTTCTCCCAAGAGTCACAATTTTGCGTCGTCCTTCTTCTAACAATAATCCCGCCCTCCCTTTTTCCCCTTCTTTTCATCCTTCGTTACTATTGTTATTCCTCGTTTAATGGTTTCTTTAACGTTTTACAACACGGAGAGAATCGACAAGAGACAATATTTATTGATTAAGAACGAAGACAGACAGACGACGGACATACATACAGACATTTAGTCGAGCTTATTCTTTGCATGTGGGTTTTCATTTGCGTACATATTTTTTTTTACTATTTTTTTTCATTTTTGCTTGGTTTTTTTTCGTATTCATCTTTCTATATTTTTTTTTACCAAAGGATTCCCTCTCTACTATTTCTTTCCTCGAAAGCGTTCTCTCATTCTTCCTCTCCATCGTACATCCACACACACGCTCTTTCTCTTTTTCATTCGTTCTCTCTTTCTGCCTCTCTCCTCGGCATGCGTGTCACTAATCGCGCTAATCATTAATCGGTTCACACGTAGCTTTATCACGTTTCAAATCCGACGTATCACCTAAACCCCGATGTTTCTTCTTACGGTTTATTGCAATATTCGTCTCTATTCTCCACCCCTTCCTCTATCTCCCTTTATTTCTTTCTTCTGTTCCCTCTCTCTCACTCTCTCCCTCTCTCTCTTTCTCCCTCGTTCTCTCTGTCGAACGGAGAGATTTCTGCAGAAAAAGTATACGATGCCCGATCAGTTTCGCGGGATCAACGAGCGTTGATGAACCGCGGCCACGACAATTACGACGAACAAACAACATCGATAACGACACATCGACAACGATAACGAATAAGTTGAAACGTGTCTTAAAAGCACCCCGAAAATTCGTCGATCGTTTGTTGCCCGCGTGACACGAAATCGCGACACGGCCTGATTTGCGCCTGGCGCTCTTGGCAATCGATTACCGAAAACGATCAGAAGGAGGAATCAGAGGAAAGCAAGAGTCAGGGGTAAAGATTCTTCTTTGGCAGCGGATCGATTCGTTTCGTTAGAAGTGGCTGCCGTATTGAAAAGGGGTTCCGTCGACACTGATCGCGCGGAACACGAAGAGAAAAAGAACAAGTAGAAGAAGAAAGGGAAATAAAAGAGAAACGAAAAGCAGAAAGAGGGGGGAGGAGGGGAGGGTTCGAGGAGATCTTGGACGAAAACCGAAAAAGCTCAACGTCGGTCTTCGAGACGGGGAAAGAAGCTTGTCGTATTTATTTATGAGGGGTGTGCTTTGGATAATGCTTTTTTATCGGGAAGATACTCCTCTTCTTAGGCTGTTGACAGAATAGAATGGAAAGCGGTCGTTTAGTCACATGAGATCATATAGGCATTATAAAGTCAATAGGTAGGATGGGACGGGTTCAAACATTCAACGAGAGACAGGACAACTTTCTCGGACGTATCATTCACATAAATAATGACGAGAGAGAAAGGGTTGTAAACGTACCAATGCCTACTGGAAACAGAAAGCACACTGATAAGGAATAGTTAGAAAAGCTGCTCGAACAAAATGAACGAGTAACGCAGGCTGCAAACGTGACGCAACGTAGCTCGCTAATAACGCTGGTGAAAAAGATAGGCGGAACACATTGATAGGTCGGCCATTGACTCCACGTTTAATTTGCGAGTATACTCACGAAAGGGTTGTGTCCTTGGACACCTCGTGTTTGCTCGTGGATCGCTAGATCCAAGAGGAATTCCTCTCTTCTATTTTATACTCGTGTCACAACTGTGGGATACATATGCATTTCGATTTTACGATACATGTGCAACGAATTCGATGCGGAAGTCGTTCGCATTCCTTGTATACATACGTACCCGTTGCGAATTTCACACTATCGCCGGTCAACCAACGAACGAATGAATATTCATCGTGGTTGGTAGTGAATTACAAAAGAAGCAAAAAAAAACAGAAGAGAGAACGTTCCTCTTTGAAACGTGCGCAATTCTTGCTCGAAAATCTCGTTGGTGGTCGTAACGGAACAACACGCGCGAACATCACCTCAACCACTATGTTCCCGCAGTTAATCGACCCAGGTGTGTGTACAGAACAATTTCGATTAAATGTGAACACGCGGCCTTTCTCCAAGGGTGGTTCGATCGAGGACGCTGCACCGAATCAAGAAGCACAGTTAGCTCGTCTGCTCGTGGCAAATGACAATAATAATTCTCCTTTTTTTCACTCCGTATTTCCTGATGGATCTTAATACAAAAATTCACGACAATCGTTCCAATTATTTCCTTTCTTAAACAAAGCTTCTCAAAATAAAATTGAGGGAACTACGCCACGAGTTTGCAACGTGGTGTTTCGTGTTCTGTACAGTCTTTGTTGGCGGAAGAAAGGGTTAACGACGACCAACGATCAACTAACCTTTCGGTGGCTGCATCCCCAGTTTTTTCATGCCCTCTCTGACCTCTTCGAGGTCCGTGTCCGAGACCCTCATGCTATCGGACACGAATTCGTGGCACGGCGAATCGGCATATGAGTTGCTACTTCCGGTTGTCACGGTTCCGCTGCTTTCCTGGCCAGTGGTCACTTGAACTGTTCGCAAGACAACACTCACGGCTAAACTAAAAGGGTCGGGCACTGCTTGCCTAATACTAAAAGCTTCTACAATGTATATTCTCTTTCTTTTCATTCTATTTCGATTCATCAACGACTGCCCTTTAAATCGTGCAGTGTGCTCGTGATTCAACTGTACAAAATAACTCGCTGCACTTTTATCAATCCGGCTGACATTGCGTTACTTCATTATTCAATTTTGTTTGATAATAATTTCATGAAATTACAGTAATAATCCAATCTTGCTAGAGACAGCAATTATCTGCCGGCATCAAGTTGTCAGAAATAATCGGGCTTCGAAGGATTCGTAAGTTCGGAGTCATCGAACTCCCAAGCATGACATAATTAGACCCACGGGCATTGACATCCTAGCAGTCCGTCAACTTTCGACAAATAGAAGTCGTTGGAAGCGCAGCGAGCGGCGGATTGAATTCTCATTTCAGAGCGGAGAGAAGGAAGCCGGTTTGGAGACGGTCAACGAATCGCAGAGGGATGAACAGCCCCTTACTGGAGGTAGCATCGAATTCTCATTCACGAACGATCACTCCCAGGATCAGACAGTATTCCGGCTACCATTCTCTTCCATTTCCATGGGTGCCCTCTCGTATTTCGTTTTATCTAGTTTGTACGTCTCCACTCCGGAAGGGATTCTATTGTTCGTCCCGGTTCCTTCCCTCCAAGATGTCGACTTTGAATCGAGGATTCAGGGCTTTCTTACGCAGCCCAAGCTTTACGTTCCAACGGGCTGGCAGATTCCAATTTTCCAATGGACCATAGTCGCGTCGATATTTCAGCCGGTATTATTGTTTTATCTCGAATTAACTGTGACATTCATAACTCTGATCATGCTAACGGGCTCGACTTTAATCTGACGATAGGATAACGCTGGCTAACCGATTGTCCTCGTTTTCATCGACACACGCGAGGTCGTATCGTCGATGGTAAATTTCATATGACTAATTCGCGTTGGCTATTGTATGCACGTCCGACCGGTTTTAAATTGAAGGTGGGCAACAACTTTTGTACGAATTTAATTTTGTATTTCCCGTTCCCATACGCGTTCAAATTTCCGCGGAAATTATGCGCGGAGGGAAAATTAGAATAATCGGATAATGGTAAAGCGTGCCTCGCGGCATTAAAATTTAATGGAAACCGTAAATGATTTTCACATTTTTTCATATTACTGAAAAAAAAGAGGCAGGGAAATAATGAAAAATTGTGATATATTTGTTTGAAATAGGGAAGTAAGTGAAATCTCCCATAATTCCGACTTAAACTTTAAAATCTTCCGGGCACTTTTTATCATTATCCGATTAACATAATATTTCCCAGATATTATTTTCTCGTAAATGAAAATTCTTTCAGAACTCGAGCGGAGAAAAATGCGAATATGAAAAAAAAGGGGAAAAAATAATTAACCACGAATATTTGTGGAAGAGAAACAAACGACTTGAAACAGAATCAGCCAGCACGCGTTTCCCGCAGCTCAGCGATAAACAAGTAAATCTACACATCACATAAAACTGTGAAATGTGCCATGCAGAGGGATCCCATCTCAAATGATGTCGTAGAACGGACGATGGATCGACCGTGAACAATGTACACGACACCTGAAAAAGTTCTCCCTTCTTCTGTCTATCGTTTATCTTTCGGATATTTTTTATCACGGAAGTTATTCACACGGTGTCGTGCACCGTTGGACAAGATCCTTTCGCCTCGATTGGTTGAAAATTATTATGATACTTTTCAGAGCAACAAAGGGACAAAATCTCAAGCAGCTTGAAACTCCGATGCATACTAAAAGCCCATGAACGTACATACACACAGTGGAAAATAAAACTGAAAAACTGGTGTGTATGTTCAATAAGTTGGCGATCAACCCTTTTTTTTACCACGTGACGTCGATGACTGAATATCGAATTCCGAAAGCCCTTTGTTGTTACATATTTTTACCACTTCTTTTTTATTTTTCTAGGGAGCTTTAACGTGTGACATTTATAAAACGACGGGGCTGTTCTTTGAAAGTGTTCACTGGTTAGACGGATTGATTTTAGAGTTTCGAACCGTTCTCCCTCGCCGTATCGATCACGCGGTTAAAAATTTTATTAGCTAATCTTGGAGGCATCTACGGCTACATGAAATATGGATAAAATTTATCCGACAGTTTCGGATCGAGTTGGCTTCGTTCCTCGAATTATGCAACGAATGTATCATTCGACCCGCTGAGCATTACAATTTTACTGTTAACTATAATAGATATAAAACATGGAACACAACTTCTCTAACTTATCAGCCATCGACAGCACATAACAACGTCCCGTTCAACTTGACCATTCAAAACATCTTCGTTGCTCGTAATCATGAGAAACAGCAAATGTCTCGTGAGCGTGAAAATATCAATGAATTTGATGATCCAACAAGGACTAAACTTACCTTACTGTATCATTCCCCAACATCCTCTCAAGAAAAACCACTCAGACCGATCAGAGAAGAGAGCAAAATACAAGAAACACTACCATCTACCATTATGTAAAATGAAACCGTCAATTCTTTCCTTCGGAGCAACGTAGATATTTTAACTGCTCGAGGTAAACACGAAGCAGTGAATAATCTAAACAGTTTTATTAAAAAAAAGGGCTGAACTGAGAAACACGAATCTTGCTATATCTCATAGCGATGATGCATCGAGTTCAATCTTAGTAATACCGGGATGAGCTTGAAGAATAGCGGTCGAGCGATTCGAATTACCTTCAGTTTGATCCCCGGTTCCGGTGGAGGTTTGGTTCAGGTTGTTCTCTGCCTGGTTGGCCATCGCGTTCAACTCGTGGCTTTGGCGAAGAACCGACACCCGGTAGAAATAGGTCCGCCAGAAATTCTCTTCCGACATTCTAGGCGATACGGTGTTACTGATTAATCTCTGGAACGCTCTCGAGTACAGATACAGGGACCCCGGTTTCCGATTCGTCGTAATCGGACGCCGATTTGGAAATTGCCAATTAACGCCAACCGCGGCGGACCGATTTAATTTAGACCGTGGGTAAATAATCGATTCGCGTTCGCCGTATGTACGTAGAACTGAAGACTTGGATGCGTATCGAACCGAGGGGCCGATACGTTCCCGAGATAGCTCTCAATTGGGGACTCGTTTCCGCGAGTCACTTCCGGAAATTCGTTTCTACTAATTACGAGCGAGGGTGGAGATACTGTCAGTGGTTTTGGTTTGTACTAACGTTTGTCTGACTGTTTGGAACTCTGAGGGAACTTGGACGGAATTCAGAGAGAATTTTAGTGGGATTCGACCCCCTGAGTTTGAATTTAGTAATTTCAGTTTAATCATTGTTATTGTGCAATTTGTAACGAAAGTTTGTAATTAATTTAGTTGGTTGTAGATGGAATGTTTTTAAATGTCCAGAATATATTTTATATAATTTAATACGTTACTAATTTGGTGAAAAATTCTCTCGATGGGGCAATTGTTAATTTTATGGATACCGAATTAATGCGATATTAAAATTGATAAACCATTGGCTTCATGAAAATACTTCGGCTATACAGTTACGGTATCGGTTTCCCCGTATCATCAAATAAAATGTCTACCGTAAATGCCATTTAGGATCAAGTTAACGAAGTTGATCAAATTGACAAAGTTACTTACACTTTCGGTACCAATTGGAACCTCATGTTCTCCAAATTCGGGTCCAGGGCGAGAGTGGCCTGTGCCATTGGTTGCACGGCTTCGAAGTTCCATGGGAAATCGACTCCCTCAGGCAGGGGCCTCAGGAAGTTACTCTGGTCCTGAAATCAATGTTCAGGTGGTTTTAATTTTTCGGATACTTAATCGCGACAAGTTTGGCATGGCACGGGATACTACTATTTGGTATCGTACGTATTTGTGCACTTTGTTTAACTGAGAAATTCTTGGGCGAAGTTTGAAAGCTATGCTCAACCCTTTAGATCATATATTACTTCAAGATCAGGATCATCGTGTATTGCTTGAAAGTACTTCTAGCCTAGTATTTATCTGGTTTCAGGAAATTCTATCTATGTATATGACAGAAGTAGAATTAAAACACGATTCGGTCAGCTTAATGGAATAAATAGGCCGCCACTCCCAAAAAAATCCAATTGCAACGTCAGCGGTTGAATTTAATCGGGAACACGATTTCTGGAATACAATTAACAGCGAACAACTTCCATTTCCAAAGTAATAGCATTGGCTGATTAACTCTGTATGATACGAAGCAAGTAAGTGTATTTATTTTCAAAGGGCTAATCCAAATTAATGTTCTGTTCTAATATATTCATTATGTATGTTGGTATTTTCTAATTTTCGAAGCCACATATTTAAAAAAAATAAAAGGAGATGGTTGTAAAAGACTGAAATGTGTAATTCGAGAAATCATTTGGCCCATCTTGAATCTCCCATGAAATCAGATAATTATATTAGTTTCGTTCGATAACATCAAGAGAAATTGACATGGTAATTTGAAATGCCACTCTTGGCACACGGTCATCGCATTACTATTATATGCATTACTATATTATTAATTCACGAACGAAATTAAACATGTCCGTATCAGACTGTGTTATATATAGCATTGCATAATACCAATTATCCAGAATCACTCGGTCAGTTTTAACCGCAAACGCGCCAGAAGAACCGATCGATCCAACCAGATCAAACGCCAGAAAAATTGATGCAAACTCTATCGTGTCGTTCACGCTCATTATAAACGTCGAGCAAATTATATCGTCCATATATTACAATTTAATACAGCATATACTACAGGATGAACCATCGGTAAAAAAAAAAAAAATTATGTGGTACAACGCAACGACAAGACTAACTTATCTATGCACAAAAGCACATGCTAATATTTCATCTAAAAATACATATATATATATATATATATATATACATATATTCATTATATTAATATGTAAAGTACAGTTAATCCATCGATAGGTGTCCACGCGCGTTACATTAGAAAAACCAACACGAAGAATCCCGGCTACGAGAAAATTCGTTACTCTAAATCCCTTCTCCAAGCGCAGCCGAAAAATAGATCTGACTTAGCAGCAGTTGCATGGTGCACCCTGCATAGCCGCGAAGCGTAGAAATCCATTGTGCCGGGGAAACCAATTTGCAAAGCACTCTCTGCAGACTCCGGCTTCGTTTTCCCAGAGGTTCTCGCGACATGTGCGACACGCGGATACCACGATGCGTTTCTCTGTTGCTACAACGAGCGTGGCGCTGACAGAAAGGAGAGGATTACTTACCCTCGACAGAGATAAGCATTCCTCGCGCAATACGTCCTCGTTTGGTGCACCGACCCACGGTGCAACGGCCTCACCCTTTTCGGCGTGCTTGCCGGCGATGAAAGCCTCCTGTTCTTTGTTCAGCTCCGCGACCAATCTCTGGAAATACCATTAATTCGATGTTAGCAGGTGTCGCGAGACTCTCTCGCGAAGGTTCGCGGTTAGACAGAGAGCAATTAACGGTGTCATCGATGAGCGGGACGGGGCGGAAATAGCTACGCGAGTTCTCGCCGGGTAAAAAGTCTGAAAGCTTGCAGGGTACGTTCAACCCTCGGTTAATTAGATCGTTCTCATCGTATATTCTCGTCGTTCTTAGTCACCTGGTTTGTCGTGATTTAATTTTATGCGCGATAAAATTGGTGGAATAACACACCATGTGTCAATTGTGAAATAAGGGAATTTCCACGGCGACAGTGAATGGCAAGTAAGTGACGTGACAGTGGAGTGTAATTATTTTAGGAATCTTTGAAAACTTGATACGTAAAGGTCTTTTTATAAATCGTGTCCAGAGTATAAAGTTTTGGATAATTAACGAAGAAGTCAATCAGTGTAAGTCAATTAGCATACAAAAGGAGATAAGTAAGGTTTTTTCAAATTACTTGGAAAAAAAATGACAATGTTAGTTGCGTAATTGATTTATCAAATTAAAGTGTTAACAATAAAGAGGTTTTTTAACTACGAAACTCATGTTCAGGGAATGTTGGACTAACACTGATTGGCTTCTCTGCCCTCCATATGTATATGAGAATAAAAAGAAGTCAATCGTATTCGCGTTCTGAAGAGATCGTAATTTAAATAATTAGCGTTACGTTGTAGGATACGTAATATTGCATTTAGTTTTGCGAAAGTTAATCGTGAATAACGGCCACATATACTAGTACAGTAAGAGTTACTCAAGAATGAAAACGTTGATATCTTATTCATGGAATAATCGCGTGAGAAGCTGGCGTCAATCAGAACGGCTTTATGCGACCTTACCCCCTTCGTTAGATTACCATTGAAGTCAGGCAGAGATGTATTCTGATTATACAGTAGAGAATTTCTTCAAGAAATCGCGTTACGCGGAGTTGCCCTGGCTGTTATTAAATGCTACCCATTCTGAATCGCAGTGGAGCATTTTGTATAGCGTCAAATAAATCACAGTGCATCCCTTTTGAAGTCCAGACTGGAGCATCTGTCTACCTTTTAAATAAATGGAAACCCAGGACAAAACGTGGATAGGAACGAAACGAGAACAACGGGGGGGCAGAATGGAACAAATAGCAAGGATCGAGCTCGGAACGAAGAAAAATGGATGGTCTGGGATCTTAGGGATACAGAGTAACCAGAAGGATTAAAGTTGATGCCAGGATGGAAGCTCCGTTGCACGAGGCTCCTTATTATCGCCCGTCGAATTTGGGTCAACGAAGTTCTGGATGATCCCTCCCCCGATGGTTCCGATACTAATTCCAAGTATACGATTCTAGGTTTCAGGCTTAAGGAAACCGATGCTCTTGTGGCATCGCGCATCAAAGCAGACCTGTAAACCCTTGTTACGTAAAACCAGTCTATACTTGGTTTCGCCGGGGTGATTTTTGATCATGCTCGCATAATTTCGACAATCTTGTGTAAGTAATACGATGTAAATGATATTTAATTCACAAGTTTAATACCGGCCTGAACTTCATTTTAATACAGATACCGGATTTAATTGCATTCCAGTTAACAAGAATAGCGCTTCAATTTAATGAACTTTATACCAGCAAAACTGCATTCAACGCAGTCAATTTGATGAGTACCCGTTCAAGGATTTAATTACGGGCAGCTGTTAAACTTGACGGAGTTTATATTAGCTAGCTCCGATTCATCATAATATTTCATTCGACTGGACTAAGCCTGAAAGGACTAAATGTACGCGAGTCTCGATCCTGTTACCACTGGGCGGCGAAGCTAAGGGAGGCTCGTAATCGACGAGCACTGCAAGGTTTCCAACTGCAAAATTCAACTGCATGGATCGCGAGGACTTCTAATGCATTAAAGATAGGGCACCCTGCTGTGCCAGTACGCTCGCGTCAGACAAGCCTAGCCCCCTTATTATCGCGCTTGTATTTAGGTCAACAAAGTTCTCCACTTCGCGCAAACAGTGCATCACCGACGCGGCGCCGGCAACATTCTTCGTTAACCACGCCACTTACGTACAGAATCGATATTTTTGTTTCGAGCTGCGAAAGTTCGTTCGTTAAGAGGTAGCAATTTCTTTCGTTGCGAAAGTCGACAGGACTTCGTCGACTATGTCGTCGACAGGAATTACTCGGGTGATCGAGCGCTTTTCTTTTTTTGCCTTTTAGCCTTCAACGTGCAATTTACTTTCTCGCTCGTTCAAAATACACTCCGCTACAAAATTTAGTACCGAAGAAATTGTCGATCCTTGAACTGCTGCAGCTTCGTTTAAAAAAATATCGTACATTAGTTAAATGGCGAAGCCTCCACTTTCGTATCTCTGAAGAGAATATTTCGAATACGTTTTTTGCACCAGAAAACGGAGTGGAAATGTGAGGGTGCTTCTTTCTCTGAAAGTTCTTCCAAATCGTACGCCTCTACAGTGTTTGCAAATTTTGCCTCGCTATTCAAATCACCAGTAATTCGAAGATTGAAGTTACCTTTACGACAATACTTACATATTTATGCAGCATTTTTTGTCGCCGCTTTTATTACCCACCGAATGGAAAGTGTACCGCGAAGTTATGAAATGCCGCATTTATGAGTCTACAGGGTTTTAGCAAAGAGGAACCTGTAAATGCCATTTTAAACGACACGTTTGTTCCAAATAGATGAATCTCCGGAACGGAACTGGAAGGAAGCCGTTTTCACAACGAACGGGCTGGTTAAAAGATTGACGCCAACGTCAATCGTAACTTCCCCGTAATGTAACGATCCGTCTAAGCTTTATTTAGAAATGATTTATGCCGTTCGAAAATTCACGCCGCTTCAGTCGACGCCACCATTTTTGGGGCACTTTATAGGAGCACTAGAAATTTATGCACCGTTGGCCCAGAAAAACGTGCTTTATTTTTATTCCGCCACTACGTCGATATACGCACGTCACTCTTTTACAATTGTGTACCCAGCAGATTTTTACCGCAGTTGGTCACGCGAATTTATGACTTTATGACTGTGGTTCGAGCGACATTTCCACATAGAAACGGATATTTTTCACGGTACCGAGGACTTGCCTTGATACTGCAATAAGATCTCGGCAAATTTATTTCGTGTACGCAACAGTATCAGAAATTGCAGTCAAACTGCGAAAGTCGTTTCATTAAAAGGTGTACAATTACGGCGATGTTTACGCCTAATTAATTAATGTCCTGCGAATAAAGTTAGCACGGCAGCAGTCATTTCAATATTCATAATCCTCCAAATTATTGAGCTTGGCAGCACGACAATTTGTGAGCAACGATTTTTATTAAATTTCTTTGCGACAGTAAATAAGAGAAGTGGAGTCACGTTTTTCACAATTCCCAAAGAGCTCGCCGTGAACGTCGAATTGAACCAGAGATCGCGGCACGACATTAAAGTGCCCCGATTGCATCGAATGAAAGGTCATTTGCCGGCCAGAGAATTCTCGATCGCGAAAAGGGAATACACGATTAATCTGCGAGTGGACGATTTCATCCGTTGCCTCCTCTATCCGTAGCAGAAGCTTTCTCATCGCCGTTGTACGACCGCTACGAATTTGATTTAGCGGTCTATTTTGTTGTATACCGTGGACACCGTGTCCTGACCCAAAGGAAACGTGGATCATTACAGGGAAACCTAGAAAAAAGCGGCTTCCGGTTTGACGCGATTCAATAAATCGATACAGGCAATGGGCCAACTGTAGAGGAATGAAACAGTGTTCGCGGGACATTCAATAGCCGCCCACTGAACAGAGACTTCGGATTCAGGTGAAACGCGGAATATACATGGAATAACACCCTTTCCATACCTTCAATCGCGTGGAGTGTCAAAGGGAATCATATTTATTTCTGCAGACGATATTTTTATTCTTTGCCTCTTGTTTGGAGTTTGCATTTTACAAAGGAACCGATAATATCATAGTATGGATATTCATTGCTGAATGTCATTTCGCCCATATTTCTATGCGTGCAAGAGGTATTCATGAATGTCTGAACGCTGGCACGAAATAAATACGAAAATGATGTAAAAGTTTAATGAAATATAAGCCGCGACACGCGTAAGAATACCTCGTGCTCAACCACAGTTATTATATTCGTTTCTATGTCACTATAATATCTATTACTGCGACAACTTTATTACAAACAAGTGCATCCCTCCATCGGTAAAATGATTCCAGGGCAAAACGGGCAGAAAACCTCTTTTTGAATTGTAATTTTTATTTCCTCTCCGTTTCGAAACAAGATGTCCAAGGTTTCGTGTATCGGGGAAAACGAAGGGGAGCATTCGAAATTCTCGCACGGTACATGAAAAAACACTCCCGCCACGCTCAGTTTCGCCGTGAAATTTCATTTCACGTCCTCCGTGAATTTCCTGGAACGTGGGTCGACGATTCTTAACGAAAAATGATTTTAATCGCGAGCCCGGCCAGTTCGCCGAGAACGTGCTCATCGCGTTCGCGTGCAGTTCCGTATTACGGTCGCATGGTGACAGGAAACGTGGCACGAATGCAAGGGATCTATTCTTCCGTTAAATGGTTTCGAAGTCCATGGAATTAACGCCTGGGGATTAATGTTTGAGAAAGGATGAAGAATGTGAACAGAGGCGGCACACCGGTGTCGTTGGATCTTCGAAGACTTAGATTTCCAT
The DNA here is from genome assembly GCA_963583965.1 of Nomada ferruginata. Classification (NCBI taxonomy): domain Eukaryota; kingdom Metazoa; phylum Arthropoda; class Insecta; order Hymenoptera; family Apidae; genus Nomada; species Nomada ferruginata. Next base: position 5,469,295 of record OY757216.1, read on the forward strand.
TCATCTTACGCCGTATAAATTATATTTCAATTATGAAAACGGAACGAAAGAAAATAATTTAAAATATTTATGATGCAGTTGGAATCGTGTTGCCGTAAAAAAGAGCTGTGACCAGCGACAGATCTTGAGGCTTTGCGAATGCAGAATTTAACGCTACGAGGGTTCAGGTCGGTGGAGCAATATTAATGTCGCAATTGAGTCATGAAGTTCGATATTAAAAAGCTAGGAGAGGCCGAGGGATTACACACGAAAGAAGCAGCAGCGTCGTAGGAATCCAAGAGAGACGCTTACGGGTCGTAGGACTCGATATCAGGCGGAGTGGAATTGTAAGAGTCGATATATACTATAAGTCATCCGGGTCGTGAGACTAGATATCAGGGAGTGTGGAGGCGTAAAAACCGACGCGAGGCCATTATGCTTCTAGACATCCAATACCAAGGTCACTAAAGATGTAGGAGTCAATATCAGCATATCATTTCCGGGATCGTGGATACGAATAGAGGGGCACTTGGGATCTCCTGATGATTTCCAAATTTTATATTCTTCTTCTCAAAGTCATTTGGACTCCCCAAGACAACACGATCTCCATGGATCATGAAGAACCGAAAGATTTCAGTGATGTTAATTTTCTTAAAATAGAGCAACGTGTTTCGGCGATATCAGAAAATTAGCATAATTCAGAATAATCGCGTCTCAATAAATTCCCAGAGACCCGTGCAGTTCATCGATCGAGTTGAAACGATAGACCTTATGTCGATAAGATTTTCATTCCTCTCGTTTCACGATCATCGACAGCCCCTCAATCGACCGATGTTCTCTTCACGGATCCGTTCCAATGTCTAACGACTCGATATCGGGACAGCTGTCAACTGGCGCGTGCTATTACGAGGGGCAGCGGTATCGTTGGAAGAGCGTCGTTAAAAGTGGGCGCCTTCGACGAACGAGCCGACGTTCTTCGTCGACGTGCCCGTTCGTCGTTTCTGCGCCGACCCAATTTCCAACGGGGCGGAGGCGTCAGAACCGAAATCGTGCCGAAAAAGACAGACACAGGGTGGAACAAGAAAGTCACGTTCTGCCACAGCAACGGCGACGAGGAACCGTGATTCACGCGAATGCGCCACTGAATCGTGGCGATAGTTATTAAGCCGGAATTCGGGGGTGCAGCGTGACTTGGCAAACGCCAGAATACTCGAACAATCGATAGTTCCTTCTGGTCCGCCATTATTCCGTGGAACTCATAATTCAGCTTTCAACGTCCCCGTCAGCTCGCCATACAACGGAGGCAAAGTCGAGCGAAAATGCAGCGCGCAAGTAGAGTTCCTCGAGTGCGAAAAGTGCCGTGGCTGTGGTGAATTTACAGGAGCTTTCGGGTTCGCGTCGAACGAAGGAAGGTGGCGAGAACACAGAGGGTCGTAAATAATCTCGTTCCCTCGCAGAGGTGTGCGAGGTTCGATCGCAATAACCGGGGCGCGGCACGGATTACTAAAAGGAGATTGATAAGGGCCAATTATCGTTAATTCCGTTGGTCAGCGTGGAATTACACTAGGATATAACGCAAAGGCACGTCAAACAATCTCTACGCCGACCTTCACCCAAAAGCACTCGCCTATTGAATTCTGTTACAGATGCGTAACGACCTATTTTCTATTCGCGACGCTTAATCTATCCGGCTGCCGTTCATGTAATACCGCTCGCCGCCGCGTGAATGTTAATGGAATAATATTTCACGCGCCATCGAAGAGAAAAAAGGGGGGAAAACTGAATTATCGTGGATCCACGATTTTCCACCCGGTTATATCCAAACGCGTCGACTCTGCCGAACCTGTCAAGAACACGCGCATACTCGGCGCCGATAATACGGCGAAGTTGAAGTTGCAGTCAAGTTTAAACGCGGATACGGAGGGATGGCGGCAGGAAATGTGGCAAGAACAAGAAGTCCTTTTGTACTCGGTGAACAATACTCTGCAGCGGCTTTTATCCCCGTACATTTTGAAATACCGATCTAACGAGCAGAATTTTCCAACTTTTTAAAGGCGACTTTTTCCATTTGCACAGCTCGCGAAATAGAGTAATTCAGTAACCCCTTTTACAAGTCTTGTAATTCACGACGGGGAACAATTTCGGAGTTTTTCTTCATCGCGAGTTCGAACAAGCGCGCGAAAGGAATAACTTTCAATTACTTCGAAATTGTAGAAGGCTAATTTCACGGTGTTCTGAAACATTTGCTCGACTTGTCGACGCCCTGTTACACGGCAGCGAGGCGAGAAAATTTGCGAGTAATCGATTTGGAAGGAAAACAAAAAAAATAGAGTGGAAGGTATTTCTGGAGGTATTGAATCGAAATTACGCGTCGCAGCACTGGGAGTAATTGCATGCCGTCTGAAATATTGGGCCGCGACTCGATGAAAATAGACGTCCACTTTCGTCGGGATGTGGCGTCGTTCGTGCTAAAACGCAGTCGGGAGCCAATGACAAGACTGGTATTGGACTCCGATGCTGTTTAAGTTTGACAAAAAATACTTTTTGCATCGTTTAAACTAAAAGAGATATTTAGGTGGTGGTTTCTAAGCAAAACACCCCGTACACCGCTTTGAATAATATTACCCTTCAATTTGTAACGCTATACTCGTGCCACGAAACTCAATTTGTCTGTAGAAACAAAAATTGTTGTTCTACTATTTGAATAACTTCGTAAGTAAGCATAGATACGTTTTTCGTAGAAGTAGGATGAACCAAAAAAATAAACTATAAAAATGACAATACAGTACCGTCCTTGCGTGGTTCAATTAATGCTAATGATTGTACGATTTTTATTGGGGATTATCAGAACTGATATCACGCCCGAATTAATTAAGTATCGATCACTATATTAATTGTATTGTTCCGAATGTAGCGAATTGTATAGAAACGCTCAGGTAATAGAATAAATACGTTATTTGGCGCACAGTGCAATTAATTCGAATTATTTCACTAAACCCAGCAAACCCGTGGAAATATTTCGGGGAAACGATCATCACCGAAGGACCGTTGCAAACCACTATCGATCCAAGGCCGTGCCTAGGCGGTAACGGTCTCCACACATTAGCGAGCCACCTTTAATCATTTCACGTCCGTTTGTCCGTCTTTCCACGTCGTCGCCCCAACGTACGCCGAGAAACAACTTCCCTCCGGCAGCTGCAGCGGGAAAACCACGCGGAGGAATTTTTAAACGGGGCAACGAAACTCTGTTACAGCACACCGGCCAACCGACTTATTGATCCGCGACAGGCCGGCCGACTTATATTTCTCGGTCAAACTTTCGGTACGTTTCATTCGAACCCTGGTCGAGTTCAATTACAATATGCAGATCCGCGGCTATAAAAGTTCGCGAACGGTCACGGGGGGACGTTGACCGAGAAAGGGAAGAATAATGGTAACTTCCGGCTCTGAAAAAAAAAAATGGCTTTTCTGGCAACGAAAATCACAGTACCATTTACTCCATATCACGATCCACGTGTATCGAGTTGAATAGTTTTCGGCTACCTGGGAATTTCGAACAATATTCCAGTCATTCGGTCAACGTCCCAGGGGCCAAGATACATCGTACTTGATTGCAAGACGTTTTTCGTAATAGATTGAAATTGAACAGAGAAACAACAGGAGGACGTGTTCTCGTTGAACGATGGGTGACGAGAGACGGTTTGAAGAAGAAGAGGCCTATTGATCCGCGAAGCAAGTGCCAAAGAGATGGCGGTGCCTCGTCCCTGACGTAATATCCGGCGCTGATAGAGAAGGCTCCATTTACGATTTTCTCCTCGTCCTGGGGGAGAACCGCAGGTGTGCCGGTTTCTTATCCCTCTCCTCTTTTTCTCTCGTTCTTCAGCCTGTGCCATATCTCTCTCTATAGATATATATCGCGTTGGTATTCCCCTTTTCTCCCCAGACGACACGGTTCACTTCGTGACGGGCGTCCAGCTTTCTTGTATTCCGCGCGGACAATTTTCTTATGGGGCCTCGATAATGTCCCCAATCGGGCTGACCCGGCTCGTTCTTGATAATTGGCACGAGGGCCTCGCGGATGCAGCTCGGCGAATAAAATTACTCGCCCTATTGCGTTTCTATGCTTCACCGTCTCCTGGACACAATTGTGTCATTCGATTTTTAAGCGAAACGGATGCGTCCGTTTGTACGGAGATATTTTCTGGGATAAGTCAATTACGAGGAGCCGTGGATGATTTTGTCGCGCGTGTCCGTTCACGGCGGAATCCTTGAAACGCGTATCACAGGATAGATAACGGGGACGTGGATGATGGAGTTTCGACAATTGGACACTCTACTTCTTTACGGGAAAACGCGTTACCCTATTAGTCTGCGCTAACGAATCACCTAATGAGACACAACAAATCACTCATCGTTAAAATTCGATTGGCCTACATTTGCGTATGTGCGCAACGCGCGACCGTACCTATTATACTTTCTGTCGTGTACAGGGCTGGACAGTTTGCCGAGTTCGAATTGACGCAACGACTTTCCAGCAACTTTTCCAATTGATAAGGGGGCGGGAAATGTAGCTAACGATACCGTGCGATTATGCGAAATTAAGTTAATCGCGGGATTAGAGCGACGGGCAAACTAGGCGCCAGTAGTATGGGTCGACCATGGCCAGACCGACCAAGTTCGCAGGAGAAAAATCAATGAGCTCGCGACGCCAAGGTATAAGTTCTCGGTCTCGTCTACGATTTCTCAATAATTGTGTAACGATTATGGGTTGCCACTTCCTCTTTATTTAGTGTAGACAATGTTGAAGCTGTGAAGCTTGCTTTCTTATTGTTAGTCGCGATCACCTTTCAAGTATTTCTAGACGGTTAACAAATTTTTTCCATACGATAAAACGCTGGATAGAAGTAATGTCGGTACTTTGGACATCTCGATGGACGTCAAGGAACAATGGTAACCCGTGATATGGGTTCAACAACAGTTACAAACGGTCGTACACGCGTTCAGACGGTTGCAAGATGCCTCTTGGCGTATAGCAGCAGGGACGATAGCGACGTAATGGCCATGGTCCGGCATAGTTTCCACTCGATGTAGGTCGTTTAGCAAAGACACGACACATTCTCTTAGCTCGTAAAGTGCCGGCACAAAGGGTCTTTTGATAAAGTAACCGTTTTCCAGCGAACGCGAGGCACAGACGAACGTTAACAACACACCGTTCCCTGTATTTTCTGTACATTTCACTGTGCACACCGTGGAACCTGATACGTGAAATGCTTTCCAGGTGACCATCGATAGTCGAACTTCACACGATGAACGTGATAAAGATGGACGATTTTTCTGGAACATTCGAGACGCCCTAGTGTCCCGATACTGAAGAGCCCATCAAAACATCCCAACTACGGATTGATTTACCAATTCAGTTCATGACACTAGAACGACCAACGGGCAGAGGCATACTTAATGCGCACGAACTCGTTATTGGTCCGAGTTCCATGCAATCCAGTGTTCATCGATTACCGAAGATCCGCGGCTCGACTCATCCCCCAAGTTTAACCTAATTCGACTAACTAAGCACCGATGTGGACCAAATACTACTAAATGAAGAAAAAGAAAAAAATGGCATTGAATGTTCAATACAACAATAAGCAGACAAGATGAAATAATTATTACAGTGAACTTCTAATGTATTCACCTCCAAATATCTATATTAGTCTTATGATATATACACGTATTTCTGTATTACTGTTTATCTCTTTACTTCTGTATTACTCATTATCTACTAGTCACTTAAGGATTCATACATACAAATATTTTTAAGTTCCGACATCACAAATACCCGTCATGGAACCTTATCACATCACCGTTTCCAAAACAACTAGCCATACTGCCTACAATCCCTACCCATCCGCAGTCCTTTGGAATTCGCCCTCACCATCCCTACTACATCCTTTCCAACACCCTTTAAAAACCCGAGGTTCCCTGACTCTCGAGCTCACATCATACGAAAAGTCGATCATCATAGTCTAAGTCCAAGGTCACTTCATACAAGAAATGTCAATCATCATAGTCTAAGTCTAAGTGTTAATAAAATCTCTTAAAAACCGAAGTTGGAAGTTTAAATTTTCTCTGTGTCCATTACAAACTGAACATTTCCCCGTAATTCTATATTTCCTTGAATAACTAGATTATTCTTTCAGCAAAATCTACGCAAAATATTTTAGATGACTAAGCTTGAAATTTATAGCATGTCGGTTAAATATCAAGGATTCTTCACCGCGGAAATTCCCTCGCTTTACACCCTTCAAAGTCTACGCAAAAAACAGGCCAACAGAGCAGGGAATCCTCCAGACACGGAGGTCGTTCGCCTCCCCCTGCTTATGGTGCTCTGTGTTTCCAAATAGCCATACCGACGATCCAGGAATAATAACGGAGGGCAGCGTGCAATGCTTTTGAACGTCGAATTAATTCTGTTCGGCGGCGTAGAATGCGCCAGAGAAATTGCATTGGCCGCCGTCGTTAGCGGCATCGACGAGCCATTATCCAAGCACGGAAACTCGATTACTCTTCCAATTCAGCGGCAACTTTCACCAATGTATCGTGCGTCCGTGTGACAACTATGCCGAGGTACGCGTCGCACTCTATGCACCGAAACTCTGGCTTTGTGGTTGCCGTCTCTTCAGGGGCGTCAACGATTCCAAACTTCTTCTATCCACCATTACACGGGGGGAGGAACAGTTTTGGCCGTGACAGGGGTTGTTCCAGGAGACGCTTCAAGGGATATAAATCGACCTATGTGTCGCTCTGCGTGATCGGTGAAATATGGGTTCGCGTGATTGGTGATGATTACAATGTCTGTTGCAGACGCTTTTCCGCAATGGATTTAGTATTATTTGTTGCATTATGACAGAGTTGGGTTGGTTTATAGTCTGGGAATATTGCGTTTAAAATGAAAGGCATAATTGTACGTATCTGTGCAAGCATTTGATAAGGTTGCGAAGACCGATCCAGAAAGTTAAACAAAATGAATTTTGATCAATTGTTAAAGAACTTTTCTCAATGAAGTTAGAGTTATTATACAATAGCATGAAAGTATTGTATAAGCTGTGTTAGAGGACGAAATCAGCACGGAGGGATTTTAACCGCATCCCTTGCTTTGCATGCCCCTTTGAATCCCTTAGAAGGCCTTTCCAATTTACAAGTTGCGAATCGTGACATTTTAATAACAGCGGTATCTCAAAGGTGTTAATATTCAATCTCAAATCTTGCAGAAACTCGGCGGATAATCTTTCAGGGTAAATTCACCCCAAAGGCAATAAAAAAAGAAACTGGCCAATCGTTTGTACTTATACAATCTTCCCCATCCATTTTCCTATTTTCCCCGGTGCTCCAGCTAAATCTTTGCACGTTTCGAAAAGTTCGTGGCCGTAATAATAAACGACCTACTTTCTCTCCCCTTTATACCAACAGACTTTTCCATCCTACGCATCGTTCCACCCTCTGAAAGAATCTTCGTCTCGCCACTTTCTATCGCACAGTGTCATTCATTTCCCAGCCATCCATTCGTCCGTAAATCATCAATCGGACAAACGTTCGTTTATGTGCGATTCAACGTGTAGGAGCTTCGTCTGTTTCTTTCGCCCTCAATATTTTCCTCCGATCGTGTTAAGGATAAATCGTATATCGTTTCAGCCAGTTCGAGTCTGTCTCCAATGGCGTTTTGAGTGGTTTATCACGCCATGCGTTCACGAGAACGTGCATAACGTGTCGTCGTGAAAATTATAAGCGCACGGCTCGCCTGGAGTGGCGCTTAACGAGAAACTCAGCCCCCTCGCGGCTCGTTTACGATGAAACTTTCGTCTAGACGGACGAGATAGACCCCTTTCTTCTAGGAACTCACGTTTCTACGATCTTACGTCGCGCACATAAAGATACTGCTCTAGCCTGCCCGATTTGGCAAGCCTTCGTCTCGAAAGCCGGAAATGTTGCCGCGAAATGGGAGAAGTGACTGTAGAGCAGCCTGCACTGTTTGGGCGGCGACGAATTACGATGGCGATGATGTTATTTCTATTTTTCTATTTATTTTCTGCATAATTTATGATTCGTTTCAGTGGTCATTGGTGTAGTCCGGATTTTAATATGCGGTGAAAGATGCTTGGGGGACAGGGGTTTAGTGTAATTCCATTTCGCGTGGAGTGTTTAGCGGGGTCGCGGTGTTGATTAGGCGTTGAAGTTTGAGGTCGAGCTTGAAGTGGAGGAGATGTCTGGAATTAGTCGGAACTCGGTGCTGATGGAAGTGATATCAAACTAATTGCTGGACGAAACGATTTGAATTAAGATTTTTTTGTTCTATAAACAACTTCAGCGAAATAATTTTTCACGGCACCCCAGTTTCACGACATTTGTAGAAACAGCGTGCCGAGCATATTGGAATTTAAGTACATCTACGTGGACACGTCACACGCCTCCACTCTAATTGGAACGTTTAATGAGGGGCTGAAAAGGACGACGGAAAAGCAAGGGCATAATTAAGAGAATTCCTACCAGGGAGGCTAATTGGCGATGCGAGTTACATTTTAACGAACATGGCCGCCGAAAAGAAGCAAACTTTCCACTGATACGCGGTCGTCAAACGAGGTAACTTTCGACTATTTGTTTTATTTCACCTTCTACCGAAGAAACAAGCGGAGAGCTTTAAAAAAAAAACTGAATTAAAATGTTCGTACCGTCAGCAAGAAAAAGTGAAAGAGAGGGAAATAAAGTTCAGAAACTTTCGGGTTCTATTAGATGGGAGCATAACCCTTGCCCCCGTTTCGAGTGGAATGAAACGAACGGAGGATACCGCTCGAAGATCACGGACCATTTTTACGACGTCCAATCGACACTGATTATCGAAGAAACGGGTCCAGAGAAAAACAGAGCACGCAGGATAGAAAGAAGGGCGGCATTGAAAAGGGTCGAGGGAAGAACGGTCATAGGAAACGACTGAATCATTCGTGTCTGCAATGATCCAGTCGAGGATGAATGGATGACCATTGTTATAGTTCTACATCTAGAATAGATTACTTTCGTTGGATTAACACGGAATCGTCCAATCAAACGATTTGCTCTACCTAGAATATGTCCTAGAAACGAGGTTGATTATTTCGAGTTCATAATTAATGAAATAACGCCCCCTGGCGAGCACTGATTAATTCAATCCGTGAAATTCCAGGGGAAGAGTGTTCCTTCTTAAACGAAATAAAAGCGTCAGAGTATTTCACCGAGCAGCGGTTACGATTTGCGAAATATTCAAACGGCTCGGTGTTTCGCGCCTCCCAAGCGATTTATTTCCTCACCTCCCCTGGATTTCGATTTATTTACCGTGGCTGTTATTTTTTCATCGATATCGAAATCCGTTTTTCCTGGCCACCACCAACGAAGGTGGCTCTTTGCGCGTGATGTACGCCCGTATAAATTTCGCTCGAAAATACAACGATTCGGCTGAGGGGAGGCAGAACAGGGCCAGTCCAGTCCAACATCGACAGGGAATAAGTTTTTCAATACCGTCCGCCACAAAACTCTCGTCCGATGTTTTACACCCGTCGACGCGGTTCTGTTCAAAGGGAGCCGAGTGCAATTAAACGAGCACCGCACGCGTGCTGTTAAACGCACGGCACACGTTATAAATCACGGCGCGGCCGCAGGAGTGGATCGCGAATTAACGTGGGTAAACTGAAACGCGTCGAGAGAGAAACATATGGGGGAAGCGTTAGAAATTCAGAGGAATAGAGAGGGTGGGAGGGAGGGATGGAGAGGGACACAGACAGAAACAGGAAGACAGAAAGAGAGACACAGTGAGGCACATCGCGATGCAAAGTGAAGCTGTTTCAAAGGAATTCCACGAATTCAATTTTCCGACCAGGGACCGACAACGAAATTTCGGTTTCCTCTAGAGGAACCAGCTTCCATTGGGAATCTCTTCTACCGTAGGCAACGTGGAAAACTTGCGTGCATGTGTATCACGAGGGAGCTTTGGCTTGGCCTGTAACTGGGTCGTAGCCCGTCCCGACCCAGATGAATGTCGAGTGACGTCACGCAACCCCCTTGATCTTCTCGTTGCTCCGTCAAGGTGCTGTCTAAGAGTACATTCGTGGTACCACTCTCTGTTCTCCTCTGATCGACCCTTGGTGAAACGTCTTTCAGTGTACCTAACGCTACTCGAACCCCCTCCTCTCTACTTGTGCTTGGTCTATCATGTACGAAAGCAAGGTACATGGCGTGTCTGATGCGCCACGATAGCGTGTGTACAAACATACTATCTATACGAGGGTAAGTCCTGGGGGCAGGAGGCGAGAGGGTCAGAAAGATCCGAAAAGCAATGGGTCGCCGCGCCTCTGGCTAACGGATGGTTTCGTTACGTGTTTAAAGCGTTGTTTCGTGCTTCTTTGTTCGCGCGACCTTTTTTCACGAGCCACCGTACGGAGCCAGGTCACGAGACAAGGTTACTGTGAAACGTAGGGAGAACAGAGAAACAAAGCAGAGACGAATATTCCGAATTTCCTGTCGATTTATTTCTGCTTTGTTACCACGATCCGTTGCTGCGACATTGTTTGGTGTTATTAACACTAGGTTTACGGACAAGTTTGAGCACTTATTTGATTGCCAATAATAATGCGCGTTTTCTTTAAAAACTTAATTCGCCTAATTTCGAAATGAAATATAATTAATTTAGTTATATAATATTAACGGATCTGCCTTAATCTTTGTCTTTCGAATTCTGAAATGCGTCAAATTGACGCGTTCCGTAAACCTAGTGTTAAGCTTATGAAATATTTCAATGGCGCCAAAAGAGACAACGGAACGGTTCAGTTAGTAGCAACAAACAGAAACAAGTACGCGGTGCTAAACACCAAGCGTCTTGTTGGAATGCGATTGAAAGGGCTCGAAGACGTAATTTTGGCTGGTACAGCGGGGTAGTAGGGGTAGTCGAAACACGAAACAATTTAACGTCACTGTACACGTTGCAACAACTTGGTACAATAATTCCTGGCACAAGAGTGGCACGGTTTGAACGTCTGGTGCCGTGGGATGGAGTACAATTGATGTAATCTAAATTAACAATCGTACGATCGATCCGTTGAACCGTGGTCGTAATTCGCTTCGTCTTGCCAGCAGCCGTGCGATTTTCAATTACATTTACGGGTTCCAGTTAAGTTCACGGGGCAAGATGATCCGATCGCTGATATCTACACGCGTTCGACTGCAGCGAATCGATAATAAACCGCCCTTAAACTCGTCGCGGATTAAGCGCGCCATTCGACGGTATTAAAACGTGTTGAGCAAGGTGTACATACTATAGATTTCTTCTCTCTCGAGGGGGATAGTAATGGTGATTGCGGTTTCAACTACGCTAATATCCCTGAGAACCAATACCTAACAGCCCTAGCCATGTGCAATCAGGTTTCAAACTTCTAGCATAAAAGTGCGAAGTAACGGTTTCTTGCGAACCGGTACTTAAATTTTAAAGTCCTCGGGGCATGCACTACCCTTATTTAATTGATTTCCTGTGCCCTAGATATTTTTCTAGGCCCGAAAAAATAATAACAATAAAAAGAAAAGGAATACTCTCATGTATATCTTGCACCCTCTGTAAACCAACTCAACCATAAATCAACAGAGGTCTAAAAAATGTACATTCAATGGAACCCATCCAAATCCTCCAATGTACTAAATGCCTGAACGAGAATCTGCCACTAACAAGGTCGCCGGCAAAGCCGGGACATTCGCGTTCTACGGAAACGCTGTTTCAATGCTCGTCGCAGGCGAACGTGTGCAACCATGTATAGCTACAAAAATAATGCACTATATGCTGGATGTCTGGAGGGTGGGTCAAGTAGAGCCGGGTGAATACGTGGCATGATCTCCAGTGTGCAGATGGCGATAGTGGTTCAAATGCTGCCAGACTACCACATGCAATACATGAAACTTCAAAACTATTGCTGAAAAGTGTCCAGATGCTTTGTTTTAAAAATTGCCTGACCAATCTTCCTTCATTCTACTTAGAACTTTACCAATGCTTCTCTTATTATGTCCCTCCAGCCGAAACAATTTCTATGTACAGTTGCTACTTGAGTAATGAAAGTATCCCACCGGCTAGCACGATTCAGGAATATTTATTCAACAGTTATTTTCTAATAAATATTCAAAAGAATGGTTTTATAATTGTATTGAAAATAGACTTCAAAATAATTCAAAATAAATTACGAGTTATTTTCTTTTCCAGTGGCATATAATTTAATGTAAAATTATCTGTATACTTAACGTGGTCGGATACATTTGTGACCACCTACTGTGCATACTTTATTTTAGTTAGTCACTGTTAGTTACAGATCAAGCAGGTGCAACAAATCTACCGCAGACCTTGTTGTTCAAACTTTAATTCGCTACCACGGAACTTCGAGAAGATCGAATGAGGTAGTGGTACAAGTCGGTCGATACTCTGGCCTGCTTGGTCGGCCCCGTTCCCTACTCCATCTCCGTTTTCCCCGAATTTCCGGCACAATTTTATTTGCCATTGGTTCCGATGGAATTTTTTCCGGTTCGCTCGATATTGCCGTGGATTAGTTCTAACGGGAAAACGAAAGATTGACTAGGCTCATACACGCTTCGTTCGTAATTTCTCGTCGGGCTCCACGAATTTCGAGGTATACGTTGCAATAGAGTTGGGTGTAACACGCCAAGTAGGTTCCTCGGTTCGTTAAAGATGAAAGCAGTTGGAAGTCTGCATAGGTAAAAATCGTACGTGCACGCCAACAGAATTCGCGGAGGAAAAGAATCGGTTGAACGGATTGCTAGTCGATTGCTTTAATCGGGTACCGTCTGCGCTAAGCTTTAGAGCTTACTTGGGCGCTTCTTTGTCTTCCCTGTCGTTGCGTTCTATCGTGGCACGCTACTGATTGATACCCTATCTACTTGAGTAGATGAACTATACGCCTATGTACAAGAATGTAACGAATCATCTTGGTCTACTATAGGGGGTGTCATAATGACGAAACAACGTAATCTATTCGCCACCACCTCAGAGCTACGATTTCAACCAATCAAGTTATTCAATTACAACGCTGAACAAGCCCCCGCGAGAAACTTTGCAACCAAACAGAGAGACTATCAGTTAGAAAATCGGCCGAAAAATGAATCGTCCTTGTGCCTGTTTCGGTTGTTTCTCAGTTCGTCTGGAAACTCTTGCGCCCGTTCATCCTCGGGCGAGCGCAGCTGTGGCGGAAACGTTTCATCGAAATCCTGTTAGCGAGCCTCACCTTGAAAGCTCGGGGATGATCGCGTCACGGCAACCTCGAGAAAGTTTAGCGGGTTGTTCTGCCCCGTGTTTTCGTTCCATACTGTTCCAGCGATGTCACGGTTGCCGGGTCAGCTGGTTTCCCAGCCCGCCGGAGAAGTGAGATTTAATTAACGCCAAACGAACTGCGATAACGAGCATCGCGGTACACAATAATCGGACTAAACGAAACGCGTGTCACGCGCACCAACGAGTTTCAAGTTCAAGGCGGGGACGCGGCTTGCGTATTCGAGGTTTGCCGGGGGTGTTTCCGTTTTACCGAGCTTTCATCCAGGGGACACCTGTCACGGACGAACGATGGACAGAACACGCGGCACAGGTAGGAAGCACGCTCAGTGCTGACCGCAAAAATCTCGTTGCGTCGCAGATTTCAAGCGTTATATCGGTCGTGGAAACTGGGACGTGCCTGTATTTGCTGCCGGGGGTCGAAGGATCGGGGATAGGACGGCGAAAGGGTGCGAAATGGGGAAGAGAGACCTTCACACGCTTTTGAATTATTTTCGTTTCAATGGACGCTGCAAATTGTTCCGTACGCTTTTGCTTTTATTTAATGTACGTATATTTATAGGATAGTCAAGATGCTGGAAATTGTGGTTACTTTTTTTACAAGTTTAGTGGGGGTATTTGCGTTTTGAACTTTGAAAAAGTCGAACTATTTCCCTGCATTTTTTTAAACTGCATATCTTGGAAAATATCTGTGTCGAATGATATGCTGGAATTCATAAAAAGAACGGAGTTGAAGATATTAAATGTGGCCAATGCATAAACTTTCACGACAACGGCAGAAAAACTTTAACGCGTTTCTCTCGAAACTATGTTTTCTGGCATGATTGACGCGATATCTCAAGATCTAGCTGTCCGACTGACTTGAAATTTGGAAAGGTTGTTCGGCAGATTTACCGCTACGGCGGGTACTAAAACTCGTTGAGCAATCTTTATTTTTATACTTTTTTATTATGCTGAGAGCAAACACAAATCCTAAAGAATCAAACTGGACTTTAAATTGGCGCCACTTTTCAAACAATCAGATCTTTTCTCTATTCTACTGTAATGCGGCTAAAATATTAGTAATCACATGTGCAAAGGGCTAATAGAAAGCAAAGATTCTGATCGGAGAACAAAAATTCCCAAATGCCTAAAAAAAATGACGTCAAACACAAATACCCCCTCAAAACTCTATTATTTTGCTACCGAAGACCAGCAATGAAGCCAGATTAAAACAGCCACGGTGTCGAAGGTTTTATTCGAAGGGAACCTAGAAGCGAAACGAGATTCGCGGGGGTGGAAAAATTTCTCGTCACGAACGATCTCGCGGCTGACACCCGCGATGTTCGTTTATAAATAATTCATAAAACATTCACGAACCCAATCAAAGAGCCCGGCAAGATTCGTTCGACCCGTCCGATCGTGCCAGCCGGCCGGCTCAGGCTTCGCCCAGCACGAAGGACATATCCACGAATTTTCAGATGCAAATCTGCTCAGGACTGACCTTCGCAGATAGAGACAGACTTGGCTTGCAAATACTCCGCCTCGAGTTTGCCGTTTATCGAACGGCTGGCACGGATACGCGATTAACCGCTAATCGGGAATTAATTAAGTTCACACTCTGCAATCAGTCTGTGCGTTCAAGGCGTTCGACTTAATCCGCGTGGATCGATACTTTCGATTTCCGGTCGCGATTGGATCGCGAGAAGCAAATAAATTGGAAGCGTCGACTGAAAGGGGCAAGAACGTCGACCGAAACGCTCTATGTGTAACGCTAAAAAGAGGTTACAGGATGAATCAGGATAGCGATTAGCGGGATCGTTCGAGTTTACCTTGGAGAAGGGCAATTTCGTTCAGCCCTGATGGGAGAGATTGTCCTCAGTCGTGTCAAGAATTTCATTTCGGTCATAATGGATCGTTTTACGCCAGTCGTTATTCAATCTACTCCGTTAGAGTCGTACGAGGTACGGAACAAAGATCAGAGTGTACGGATAACGAGAAAAACGGAGATGAAGAAGAAAAAAAAAATAAAGCGGAGCAAGTAATAGCAGCAATGGCAAGGATAAAGGGTGGGCAAAATAGTGACGAGCAAAAAGTGTGAAAACACGAGCAAAGAGATCGGCTGAAAAGGAGGGGAAAGACGTCGCCGACTTCTAGATTGTCTACTAAGGGTAACGAGAAAACTTTCCATCTCGATTAACAGGCCGGATAGGCGGTGAGGAAAAGAGCTACTGTTGCATCGCGAGACGCATAATTGAAGTTACGTTAATCCTGGCTAGTATCTATTCATCTCTTCCATCTCGTTTAAAGAATATACAAGAGGAACTCGGTCTTCGACGAGTTTCTCGCAACCTTGAATTCTCCACAACCCTGCGTCTTTGCTCCCCGTTAACGAGGAAACTCTAACGCGACGGGAAAGGCGGGAAAAGACGCGCGAGATAAATTCAGCTCCTGTGATACATTTTCATTATTAATTATTCAGTGTTCTCGTAAAAGTTCTACTTCAGATCACGATCGTTTTTAGAAGGAAGTTACGGCGGAGCGTAAAACTTTATCCTCCAGGGGAGAAAAGAGGAATTCAGCCCGTTCGAGAGCCATTTGAATTTTCGTGTTTAACGCAGGGACAGTTCATCCGCTTTTCCTAGCGATGAATGCGATATCGCGTCGCTTAGGCTGATTTCGCATTCAACGTGCGCATCTCTGCTTGGCACGTGTCGCATTGATTATGCTAACGGAATGATTAATTCAGGACAACAGCTGGTGATTGTTTCACTGAAGAAGTTTAGTGTCGCGAAAGGGGATGGTTCGAACCTAAACGATGAATGTTTGCTTCAGAAGAATAAATGCGATTCAAATAAGTATGTTTGTAGAGGAAGGTTGATAGATAGATTATTTGCGCGTTATTTTGTATGTTTTATTTTTGGGATTATGGATATTAAGTGTGAAATTCCAGAAGGTTTATCTACTGCCACAATAGTCTCGGGGGCTTGTACATTTACCTGTACCACTGACGGCGGTTCGAGCGTTACAGTAGAGGATCAGTCCCAGATTGCACGCAGTAAAATTTAATGAAATCGAACCGTCTGGAATCTGTGTACGAACATTTTTTCCACCGATTTAAAACGCATGGGCAAACCGGGAAAACGGAAAAATATTATAATTCCGTCGATACGGCCACTTAATTTTCGGTCGCTTGTTTACCGAACAAATTTCATCGACTTCGCCGTGGAACAACTCGAGCCTTTTATAAAATGTTTCGTTTCGAATAACGGCAGGCTGATGAGCCGCAATGTTTATTCGATAAATATTTGCCCCCGAAAAAGAAAGGGGGCAGTGGAAGAGAAATGTCTCGCGTGCAATAGTTCGATAAATCGGTGATTTCGAGAATCGAACGATCTGACTGACCAGACGTGCCGATACTCGGTCGATATTCATGAAGTGAAGCGGGAAAATAAATGACAAGGAAATGAACCTCGACAAGGATAGCGCGTTCGTGGGGCAATAAACACGATGAAAACGACTTAAAACGATAGGCAGTGAGAAAATTTGTAATTCCTGTTCGATCAGAAATTAATCGTGACAGAGCGAATCTCGACTTCTGACTAAGAAGCACTGATCGTTCCGATTTGTACGTATTAAATACGAGAGATGAATTTAGAAACAACGGATCTCAAATGCCAAATGACACGGTAAGTTCTAACAAAAAATTAAATTCCTCCCCGTTCGAAGTAGAATTTTATTCTGTTTCTTGTTCGTATCGGTCTGATATCATTTTAACCCGTTTAACATAAAATATTGTATTTGCACGTATAAAAGAGAGAACAAAGCAACGCAAATATGCTGTATATTCTATAGCATGCTGCCACTTCTATTATTCTGTGCATGGATTATACCTCAGACTGAGTATTCATAAAAAAGAAAAAAACTAGGCTAATCTGTGCGCATAGAATATTTTGTATTTTAAAGAGGGCGTCTACAAAGGGATAAACATTATACCCCGTAAGGAAGATTGTACATTTCATGGCTTGAATTGTGAAATACATACAATCTCCCGTGTCGATCGAGAAGAAAAGTGTCCGCGTCATTTCCTGCCACTTATATACGCGTGGGTGTGTCCGAGAACTAAATCTTTTCCACGGTGCTATTAAAAAAAAAAAGAGTAATTTCGCGCTCGTTCGAAATAATGGGGCCAGTTTTAGGTTTGACTATCTCGGCTGGAATCGTTTCGCGTTTTCACAGTACGAATCATCGGCTATTACCCAAGGGATCGGTAACGAACAATTTAATTCGTGGCTACTGGGCAAACAATGCCTTGATTCGAACGGAGGCAACGATTCGCTTACAATGCTTTAATGAACGGTGTAACGTGAGGTGTTAATTAAAACGTGTAACATTTTTCTACAAGGCGCTGCGCAATGGAGTTCTGCGATTGGAAATTCCATTCCAATCATCTTCAATTTTTTATTTCAAACATTTAACTTCCAATTTAACAGCTTTTAATATTTGACATTTGATATGAAAAATTTGGATCCTTGACATTTGAAATTAAACCTGTAAGGCCTTGACATTTTAAATAACAGACGAAAAATAGTAAATCCAAATAAAATAATATAAACTGACGAGTATTGGTAATTGAAACTGTATTAAAGTGAATATCGAACGAGTAATTCGCGATATAGACACGATTCGGGTGTAGACAAAATTAATTTCATAAAACCTGTGTTCGAGACAATTAACGACAAATCAAATAGGATCGTTTTATTGGCCAATGGCCCGCCGTAGACACGAGCGGAAAGGCTGTAATGTCCGTAATTGTCCGTAATTATGGGCTGTTCAAAGGGCACAAAGGTGACAAGGAAACGAGGATGTTGCCCGGGGAGAAAAAGGCTGAAGATCCTGGCCGTTGTATTGGGAAACAATCGGGGATGAAAGGAAACAATTTCCACTTAACTCGTAATACATCACCTCGTTTCGTTAAACGTCCTGGCCCGTATTGGAATGAAAATGGGCTATTAATTGCTACTTGATACACGCCAAGTCGAATTTCAGCGAATCATACGCAACACCTTCGCGCGATATATATATTTATAAATTAATTCCGCTTCATTTCGTTTTAAACCGAAATAATATAATTCCACGGTTAATTATTCAATGGACGATACCCAATAATAAACTTACTACTGTGCATGTGCCCCGCGATTCGCCATTGTGGTCCTTTGAAAGTTTGGCGAGGAATAAAAACGAGCACAAACGAGTGACAAGAGAAAAAAACAACCTGGAAGAATATTTCATACGAATCATACATTGCGCACAAAGGGGGAGCAAAAATTAAGTTTAAAATTTTAAAAGCACTCTACGTACGCATCGGATGCAATCAACGCATCGAACGCGAAAAGAAAAATACACAGAGATGCTGAAAAAGGGCGAAAGGGGTGAAGGATTGCAAACATTCGTCGACTGCTTACCGTGCGTACATATTAAATCTGCCGAAGAACAAACAAATGTACGAGACTAGAGAAAACAAGGGGTACCCAATCGAGAATCTGTTTGTTCTTCCAACAGGAGAAAAACAACTCGTCTGGCCTTGACAATAATTTAGCCAACAACTCCAAGATTTTTCTGAGTAATATTCATGTAATTTCCAGGTAACCGGCCGCTGGATATTAATACCTCAGAGATTTCGGCAAAACGTCGTTGCCTTGAGCGATGCACCGGAGCAACTACGAAGGTGAAGGCTCCTTATCGATTCAAGTCCACCAAGTGTCTGCCTGTCGCAGGGCTGGCATTCTTACTCACGGTTCCAAGAGGCATACCATAACGGCCAACTTGCCCCCTATAGTAACCGCGTATTACGTGAACAGGCGACGAAGGCTTGTAAATTGATTTGCTACCCGATTGCAGCTGACCGTTGCACCGATCTCTCTTCCGTCAGCCTGGGTACAAATCCGTGTGTTCATTATGATTGTTTTTAAATTACCCTACATCCGACAGTGATGCAACGCATTTTTGCTTCCCAGTTCGATTCTTCGAACTACTTAATACGATTTGATATCGAAAGCAGCGGGTCCGTATTTATCTTTCAACCGTGTCGGGGGATATGTAAAGCAGAAATTCTGAAACTGAATAATAAACTATGCGTCGTGGATGGTCATTGAACCCGAGTGAAAAATTGAATGGGAAATCGGAGATGGAAGTGAAAAAATTTATTGAAATAACAGGGGGTGATCTTTTGCAAACGGTGAGACGATTGTTATTGCAGGTGAAATTCACGACTGGATAGTGTATTTGGGTTATGAAAACCGATGGACTAATTTTTTACATGGATTGTAGTCGATCGTGCATCGTATCCATAGAGCTTAGCCGGGGGTTGGAATGTTTGGTTTCGGGTCGATTGAAGTAAGGGCAAATATTTGTACGGTTAATGCGAACTTTTCATTGATCGCCCGTGTATGATATAAGCTGGCTGTTTTATCATGCGTGAATGGGTTTTTTTTACTTTCTTTCTTTCTTTAAGAGTACAATATTTTCACTGGCCGGGACGCCGACCGACGATCGTGATTCGATACTCGTTAATTTTTTGCGTTAATCTGTATTTACGATTCGCGACACCTCGTCTACGCGAAAGAGTTTTTGCGATTTCTATCAACACGCGAGCCGTGTACGTGATCGTGTATACATGGTCGGTTGCTGAGAATAATATAGCGAGATTCTAGTCAGGGCATTTCTTCGAAGACGCGGGACAAACAAGGGTAAAAAGTGACCCAGTTCCTGGTGGATATGCTACTCCTAGATATGTTTTGCTTAATTGGTAAATCGTTTCATTGAGTTATCAAATAATGAAATTGTAGGTCAAGTAAATAATCCCTGAAATTGCATTCCTATTATTAGTAATGAATAATAGCAGCACACGAATCCGTATCATTGAATGGATAATAAATTATATTGGTATCCTTGAGTTTAGTTATGACTGATAACACTGATAAGACTGCTAACCGAATAGCAGAATGCCACAAACGAAAATAATTGGATTTTAATCGGTGATAAGCTACGACCATTAACATTTCTGGACCAGATAATTTTGTTTAAAAAACCAATGGAATTTTATGACACAGTATTTTTCTCTATTTAAATTCCGGGAGTATACTCGAATCTTTCTGGTTCCATTGTAACATGTGATTTGCATAACAAATATTGCGCCACGCTAAACATACATGAATTACCCAATAATTCTTAATATAAAAAAAGTATCTCAAATTGTGTTAAAATGGTTCGAAGCTACAACACAGTTTCACAAATTATACTTTCATTGCGTAACCGTAAATGTTACAAAAGCGGGTATACACCGAAACGAGACCTCTGTACAGTCTACACAGCTTTGATTAATCAAAGCTAAAGATGCAGCTTGTCGAAGCTACAATTGCCAAGCTAATCAAAGATATGCAGGAATTTTCCAGGCGGAAAAACAACGGGCACGACCGACTGTATACAGAGAGAGTGGATCCGATAATCGATCAGGGTTTCCCCGTGGTCGACAACAATGATCTCTGACCGGGCATTTTCACTACACTGTTACAAGCTGAGAGTCGATCAGCGTCCCTTTGATCTTGCCGTTGAAATCCTATTTTGGTTCGTGGCCGGTATCGGTGCAACCACATCGCGACCACGCCACTTCAGACTGCGGAATTTTCACACTGTCGATGACCGGGAGTACACCACAACAGAGGGGCCGGGATCACGATTGTGAAACTGGTGGAACTTTAGCGACATAGATGGGGCCTTTGACCCCGGGGATCATTGAAACCCAACGATGCGATAGGATCTCCCGTGGAAATGGAAAGAAAAGCGCTGTTTTCCATTTGAACGAACGACGAATTTAGTAAATTGAATCGTGGCTTCTGCCTCCACATTTTCCTTTCTGCGTTTTATTTGTTTTTAGTTGTTTGTTCATTTATTTGAACAGCGCTGCGCTCGTTGACGCGTAAAATTGCATCACTTTTGGAGGATAATTAATCGACCCGAAAAGCATTTAAAAAATTCTCAGGATTGATTACATTTTTCTGAATAATAAATGATTACGAGTTTTAATGGAACATTCCAGAATTTCTATACATTTATGTACCCTCCAATAAATATTACACGTTAATTATTAACGACAGTATCTGCCATAATCGTATCAGCCAACCAAATATCCCTGGCATCACTGTCGAACACGCGGGACCCTACCATCGATATCCCGATTGATTTACGTACAAATTGACCTTCGAGGAGCAGCAAAATCCAGATCGTAACATCTGCTACATGGTACAAAAAGCTGGCGCATACAGAAGGGAAGAGGGACAGAGATAGGCATGCCAGCAGTTGCAGAGGGGCCAACGAAAATCGATAACACCCTCTGCGTGAATGCAAGCAAGCTTCTACGCTTTCGCCGATAAATTCGGCGATAATGATAGAGAGAAGGTCTCGGGGCATCAGCTGTTCGGGAACCTTGGGCTGTCAACTGGTCGAAATTCACAGGCGGATGAAATCGACATTCGATATACGCAAAAGCAAATCCGCGCAAATACAGCTGAATAGAACGTTAGAGAGGGCGGCAGAGTGATAAAGTGATGAAATGGTGAAATAGCGAGTAAGAGAAAGAGAGAGGAAAGCGTAATTTCGAGAGACTTAGAGACCGAAAGTTGGTGTGTGCGTACAGTGCTTGCACGACAGACTGGGCGAAGTTCAAGGCAAGTAAGTGAACGAAGGGTACACGGATTCTGCGGGCAAACAAACTACGAAGAACGAAAACAGCAAAGGACGAGAGAGAAAGAAAAGGACCGTGAACGTGGAACGAACAGAGGAAGCAATTAACGAAGGGACAGTGCAGACAGCAACGAGGAAGCTTCCGCGTCACCGATATGTCAAAGAAGAACGCGCCGATGGTGTGGGCGTTATTGCCGTTTCTCCTGTTTTTTCCAACAGTCGATGCACAAGTAGAGAAGATGGTCGATGGTGCGAGTTGGCCCGCTTGTTTGTATAGTTGGGTCTCGAATGAAGAGGGTGGCGCTTGGATCAATACCAACTGCCCCTATTCTTTGCCCGTGTATGCACGAGTCGTAGTTTCGTCATAGGACGCACCGATACAGGCTAACCGCGGGACCTTTATCCGTGTTCGTGCGCGCACACGAAAGTGCAACTCTTTCGGTGTACACGTACTTATTGTCCCGTGAAATCGTGTGGGTTGATTCGTGTGGACGTGGCTTTGTAACTGTGTCCACACCGAGCGAGCCATCCTGGCGTTCGGTAATCGTTTCTGCACTGGAGCGCGTCTGACCATATGCGGCCTCGACTACTGCGGCCGCACATCCGAGTCTGACGCGTCGCGGGTTAGATCCACTTGTTGGATGGTATTATCGATGATAATCGTTATTCCGGCGACATCATTACAATTTAATGCCTCGTCGACGCGAATCAACAATTTTGGAAAATTCTAATTTTACCGGGTCCCCTCCTAGCGGGGTGTTACAGACTTGGTCGGGCGGTTATCGTTATTGGAAGTTTGATTTTAATTAACGTCACACTGCCTAAACCGAGCCCGCTGCAGACCTCGTGTTGTATTACAACGATTCACGCGACTGATTTACCTCACAGATTTGAGCCGAGTTCAATTTGTCCCACGCATGTTTACGTTTGTCCGTCGTGAACGAGAACGGCCTGACAAGCTCGCGCAATCGGCAATCGATCGTTTTCGATACGCAACGAAATTAATCTGAACAGATTTCGAAGGAGATTATCCGGTGTCTCAGGTTTTAACGAACGCGGACGGTAAAGCTTAACGCGATACGTGACGACGCGTGTTTGCTCGCGAATACTGCAAACGTTATTTTCCCTCTAAATGGCTAGGATTTATCGAAGCCGGCTGCGAACGAGTATCGTTAATAATTCACAGAACTTAATACTACCCCCGCACAGAGGAAATACACGGTGTACTACTGGGCTGAAGGGTGGTTTCACCGCGGTCTGACACGGTGAAAAGTGTTGCCTGCATAAATCGATCTTTTCATCCCCCTTACTGTGCGGGATACCATTATCCCTTGATAGATTTCACCAGGTCAAGCGTCGCGGGGGGAAAACGTCGGGTACATAATACTCTGTGCATATATCGTTGAATGTTATTAAGGGTGACACTTGTCAGCTAGTCAGACGTTCAGTCTACTCATGGCGGGTCTTTTCATCGTGGATTCTTATGTGAAAGCGAAGGAGCGAGTGGAAAAACCTTTCTGCCTCTATGATAGAAAAAAAGTGACGCCACAAAAACTGCAGCGTCATACGAGCTGAAGACCTTCAATATCTGGTTAATACTCGAGGGTGTATTTTATGGCTATTTTTATGTCGATCGAAATTTACTTGAATGAATTGCGTGGGAAATTTTCTCGCGTGCCAAACGCTCGACGTACGCCAACTTCATTACACTTTCGATGGATCACCGGCAACCCTCCCGACAATCTAGTACAAATGTAATTCATTCGATCGTCGAATGAAAGTGGCTGGTTCGAATTCGGTCGCCGCATCCATCGTGAAAATCTAATTCCGATCTGCATGATGTTTCCCTCCCACGTCGAGTCGTGCGTTAATAATGATTCGACGATTACGCGAGCACGTTAACGAGCAACATTTCCAATGAACGACGCGTCGCTTCAACCACGATGTGCAACGAGTCCACTTTCATACAGGAAACTCGCAAACGTGTTTATCAACATTAACAGAAGACTCGAATAAAATATCTGCTGATAAACGGTCACTACGGAAGATCGACGAAGTCTGTAATCACTTCATAGAAACGGGGCGAATCACGAAGATACGGACCAATTCGGGAATCGTCGCGCGTGTTTAATATTAACCGCACAGTAGTCGAAACGTTCGAATTCCCATGAGAAATTGTGCGTCACATCCGTGTACAGCTCACGTCTACCATAGAAGATGGTGAACCGCGCGAAAGGTTGCCCGTGAGCTCTCTAGCATTCGTGACACGAAAGATTCTACGGCTTCGGTAGACGCTATCACAGATTGCTCGGGATTTGTAAGAATCAGCAACGACAGCAGGAAATTGTGTTTCCATTGGAACCATTAATATACATATGTCCCTACTTTTGCCCGCCAATAGTTCCTCATTCTTTAAATAAAGCCACTCGAATCGCGTCAGCGAATTCGCGGCAATCAGGCGCGTCTGCAAGTGTCCTACGTTCTAAGAGTGAAATCGAAGGCTCGATTGGCGCGATTGATAAATTTCCACGACCTACATTTTAACAGCGACCACTCGACAGCCACTGGGTTTGAATTGCACGTCTATACGCGCGTGGAAACGAAGGACGGAACTTTTCACTGCTACAAATTGTTGGAGCCAGTTGCATTGATACGGTCCGCCGGTGTGAATCGACGGCTTATCGAGCTCGAATCCAATAAATCGACTGCGCTCCACGCGTACACATTTCGCGCATTGTGGCAGTATTCCCAACGATATTACGGATCCTAACCTTCGACGGGCAAGTCCTGTTTTCCCCTGTGGCCCAATTTTTCGCGGACAAAGGAACCACGCGTATCGAAATTGAACAACACCGTGACACGAATATACAGAAGGGCTCGGAAAACATTCCTTTCCTTTTAACGGCGTATCAAAATTACGCAGGTTCGATTCAACCTTGCCTTTCAAATTGTATTTTATTAATTTTGGGAAGGATATATAAATATTATAATTAATAAAATACAATTTATAAATTATTTATAATTTTATAAATTTTATAAATTATAAATTATAATATATATGTACGCAGATGTATTTCCGTGAATTCATTTCGTGCATTTTATTCCCCTGCTGTTCTATTAAAGAACGACCCTGGCTTTATATTGCCGACATAAAATATATATTATATTGTATTAATTGGATGTATCTCATAACGCGTTATTGCTGCCGAAACGAAAAATAGAATGCAATCGACGTTCTGGGGCTATTACGTTTTAAATATTTCTATCCTTGAACGATATTCAGGTTATAACTCTGTACAATGTTTGCAGAAAAACGTTTCGATGCCGTGCAGGTGCATAGAGAGATATCGGATAAGCGAACGTTAGTTTAGTCAGGGGAACATTTTCAGAAACTTAAAAAAAAAGCGGACTATAAATATTGTTCCCATTTGGATCTGGAACGACTGCGAAATTGTTAAACACAGGGGGGTCAGTCACGCCGATACCCGAACGTTTCGCTGTTAAATTAAATCCATTGAACGTGACAGGGTGGCATGGTGCTGCGATTCATAGAATGCCATTAAAGTTTTTGCAAATGCAGATACGCGTACGAAAGCAAGACCCAAGAGGTTGCAGCCACCACATATAGTCGAGAATTGCGTGTAACGCGGAAAGATCGTCGTATTATAGAGAAAGGGGAGGATTGAATGGGGTGCTTGGAGGAAGTATTCAATGACTTCTTTCCAGAGGAGAATGCCCTGGGTCTCCGTTTCGTTGTACGACTCGAGATGATATATCTATTCGCGAATGGAATTCTAGAATATTTACACCTGTCTCTGGTGCCCGTCTATTTATAAATACCGATAAGCTTAGAGGTGAAAGACCGGCTGCAGGCACGGGAATTTCTAATAAAAAAATTTCACGCTCATTCTTCGCCACCTTTTTAATACCATACGAATACCATCCCGTCGAGGAGTTCCATTTTTCCTTTCACATTTCTATTTATATAAAATAAAATACCTCGCTTTTTCGGGTTTAATTTTAATAAAGGGTTTCCGATCCCCCCCACCCCCCTCCCGGTCACTGTTCGCGTTAATCTTATGTGACGTGCTTTGCTTTTGTTGTAAAGAGATTTTAATTTCAAGTGTTTAAATTCACGCCAATTATTACATTACCTTCCTCTCTGTGTTTTAATTTTGTTTGTTGAATTATAGTCAGCGAGCTTGTAATTATTTGTATTGTAATAAAATGTACATTGTCAGTGTTATTAATATTATTACTATCGCCATCACATACAGGGGCAGTGATTAACAAGGCCCGTTCGATTTATTAATTTCAGCCAATAACAGCGTCCTCGTGCACGTAACAAATGTTGCAAATAAATTGATTTCGTACGTAATCGAACAATTTATCGCTGTCTGGCCCATTCTATCGCGTTTTTGTTCCTCTCGTTATTGGCAGATTAATTATCCGATAAACGAACCGTGATTCTTACACGCGTTAAGATAATTATTTATGATTCTACGACGGATGAAGAAAAGACGGGAAAATTTCAATGATACCAGCGCCCTTACTTTTTCGAACACCTCGATATACGTGCAAGTCACTTTCTACTCGAAGAAAAGAAAAATTAGGAGAAAAGGAAGACTTCTAACTGCAAGAATTGACTCAAATAAAATTATCGGAAAAATTTTAGTCGCATTTAAAAAGTTGCGCGACGTTAAACTCGTTACTCGTTAGAGTGACACTGAAAAGTCATCGATTTGTATTTTGCCTTTAAAACGAGTATCGTTGATTGCGTTCCTTTTTTTCGTTTCGGTTTTTTCACCAACAGCGTTCCATTCGATTAAACCCAACGAGAAAGAGGTTTAACGATCAGTGGAATATTTTGTTTACCCTCACCGGTTATTCAGTGCTACGAGCCTTCGGTTTTTGTAAAACGTAATGAAATTATTTAATACAATAGCTTTATGACAAACTCGTTTATACTCTTGTTGTCAAAGGAACTCGTCGTGAGAAGTCCATAATATGCCCCTTCGAAGAATTTTATGTTACGCGTGTGCATGTTATTTCTTTCCTTTTTTATCGCACAAAGAAATTGGAGTAATAAAAGTCGCCCGTTAATTAGCGAATATAAGTGAAATTTAAATTTGTCTCATTCCTTCGGACGGAAAACGAACGTAGAAAATAATACGACAGAAAGTAGTAGAAATATGTTACTCACGTTCTCTTCGACGGTCTTCTTGATCTTTGCACCAGCTTCTACCACGGTTTTTCCAGCTTTATTTACGGCGCTGTACAAAAATCCGCCCAGGGTCTTGGCGCTCGCCAGAGCCTTCGTGGAGACTAAAACAGAAAGAGAGGAAAAATAATGAGCGCTGGTGGTACGTTATCCGTGAGACTGTAATTTGACGGAAGCTGGTAGGCGAAAAAAGAACGTCGTTCTCTCGCAGCTATCATTCGTGGAGACGCGATACAAGCACAAGAATTTTACGTCACACGAATCATTTATTTAAAAAAGATTAATTAGTTGTTATTAAGTTCCAAAGAAATGTGTAAGCAAAAGAGGCTTAAAATGTCTACATTTGCCTTTCACTGGAATTCGAGTGCATGCGATTCTTATTCCAGAGACAGGCTTAAATAAACATGGAAATTGTTAAGCTGTCTTTAAGCTTTCACTTTTTGCAAGAGTCAGAAAAATACTGGAAACAGAATGAAAAACAATGCTTCAAGATTAAATTAAACTATTTCCCGTATTCGCGCAATGTTAAGCAACGCTGTTCAAAGCTGTTCAAAGTTTGAATAACGTCATTGTATGAATTATTTCATTAGCTGAGTTCTGTATTTAAAAAATCGCCGATTGGAGCGTAGGAAATTAAAATTGGAGATCGATCATTACTGATTAATATTCGCAGCTACATTACCGAGTTAAATTCAATACGGTACAACTAATTCAATACAGGGGGTGACACGACCCACAGTCTCAACAAAATTAGATATACCAAAAACTGTGTTAAATATTCAGTATCATTGACGCTGGCTGCCCGTTACATAAGTAATCTGTCCGTTACACCTAAACAGGAACATTTGTACACGTATCGTGGTCGACATTCAGTAATGGTAATTAGCAAACGTTGCGTGACAGATTCAGATTTGGGAGATCAAGCGAGCCTTCGTGTCTGGGGCTGCAGGACGTGTCTCTGATGATGAGCTATTCACTATGCATTGCATCAAATGGAATATAAAGGATACTGATTCGCATCGATAGTCGTTTCGAATACACGCGCCACAAAAAGATGTTAATAATTCCGTCGCGTCCTTTCATCTTATTCAATTTCTGTATCAAACATTATTTCTTAGCAATCAAGACAGATATAAGATACTTGTGCTATTTCGAATAATGGATTTTTTTCATTTATATTTCTTAAACAGCTACATACTATTTCAAACAAATAGAAGATCTCCCCCTAATTCTTTCGAAGTGGGCAAATCAAATTTTCTGGGCGCCTTCCTTTATTACGAGACACTTTGGAATCATATAACTGTAATGAAAATCCACAAATTCGCTCCCACCTTTTCTAACAACCCCGAGACGTAATTTCCTCCCTTCATGGTACTCGAGCGCCTGGCATCCTAGCTGCAACCTAACCGAATAACTGACGGTACGCAGGATCATATTAGCTTAATCCCAGTGTCCCTAATAACAAATCACTTTCGCCGCAGCTAAATAGCTAAACTTATCTCCCTCGAATTCGCCAACAAATTCCCCGCTACACAGTCGAATCTGTTATTTGTACACCTGCGGCGAAAGAATTAGCTACGTGATCGCTACAGAGGCTCGTTATCGCGCATAAACCATTGCCATCGCAGTCGCTCCGATTGTCTCTGTTCTTGACGTAAACCGAGGCCAATTTAATCAACCAAATTGACCGGCTTCGATTCACGTGCCTCCTTCTCTTTCTATATTTCTCTCCCCCTCTCAGCTCCTTCACCTCGTCCTATTCACTATTTCTTCTCGTCTTTTCCAACAATACTTGAAATCCTCGATGGAGAAAATTCAGGATCAGGGTGACTCAACGTTGTCGCATTTGTACGGCGCGATTGAAGTCACGGTCGAACTGCCCCGGCCGGATAAAACGCAACGAAAAAAGCGTCGAAGGTAATCGTGGAAGTTTGTTCGTTGCTGGCACGATACCAACGGTCACCGAACAGGTGCCAAATATCGTACGAGTCCCGCATCGTGCAAGGCTTCCTTCGTGTAATTTGTTGCCTGGCAAGAGCTGCCCTCCGCGTGGAATTTACAGTGGACACGTATTACAACGGGGATAATAAGAATTATTACACCGCCGTAACACGACGCTGGTGATCGTCGATTAATCGATAGAGCGCACCAGTCGGCCACGCGCGTTGCAGCATCGAGCTGCCGACTCGAAGATCTTTTTCTCTTTCCCTTTGTCACTGGAACGAACTTCACATTCAATTCACACGCGATATTCCGATCGATACGCTAACGCGTTCAACACTCGACACCCTTGATCGTAACGTACGTTCTTCTGCCACATTTACTTATGGTCTCACGATTTTCCTGTTACTCTTCATCGGCCATAGTTACGTCGTAATAAAACTATGAGGAAAACCTCGACGCCGGCGCGACTTTTACATTGGCTCGGGGAGCGGGAAAGCGAGTTTCTCAGTGTCGTTCCGACGTCGATGGAGCAATTTTAAGGAAAAACGCGGGGAACGTGATTGGCAATCTTACGCGGGATCGACTATCGGTCGACTGCGTTCTAAAGCTGCTGGTATGGCTTTGGAGAACAGCGGAGGGGGGAGGGATCATGTGATGGATGAAGATAGAAGCCGTGTGACACAATCGGCGACACTTGATAACTCTGAGTCATGGTCTTGTCCGCGGATAATACAGCTGTGAAATCGCGACGATCGCGTTTATTGAAGGGAATCAAGTTTGAAGTTGTATAAAATTTTCACGAGGGGCTGGGAACAATCGAAGACCGGAAGGAGAGTGTAGATTGAAAGCTTTATTCCGCGACGGGAAACGATGACTCTGATGGGATTACACGATAGGAATGCGACGCGGAGGGCTTGAATTTTTTATCTGACCCTTGGATTGTTTTTCGAGCTTGCACTGGCGAGAGAATCTTTCGCTTCATTTATTCAAAGGGTTGCTGAACAAATTAGT
Organism: Nomada ferruginata; assembly: GCA_963583965.1. Taxonomy (NCBI): domain Eukaryota; kingdom Metazoa; phylum Arthropoda; class Insecta; order Hymenoptera; family Apidae; genus Nomada; species Nomada ferruginata. The sequence goes on from OY757216.1 coordinate 5,499,507, forward strand.
AGAATAAAAGACTGCGTTACAACAGATTACTGGACAAAGTGTCGTACAAAGGCTCAAATTGTAAAGCTCTTTTGTAGATTTCGAGACCCGAACTCGTACAATTATTTCGAATTTGAATGGGCCGCATTATTTAATGAGATAACCGAGTGCCTTTGATAAACCCTTTTTACAGGCGAAACGCTTCAAAGTTGCCATCTCGTTTTCGTGTCGCACGCATTGAAGGTAAATATAAAAGCCAGGCAAACGAGCGCAATTGCAATTCGCTGGAACAACCCTTTCTCACGGAATAACCAACCTTATCTCCTTAGACTTCATCCATAAAATAACCTAGTCGCTATAAATCCGTTTCCCTTGTCCTCTGTTCGACGACCAAAATCGTTCGCAATAAAAATCAGACTCTCGAAGGTGAAATGAATCCCTTTATCCTGGGGCTGTTCAAATAAAAGGGCTGTATTGGGGCAGGGTGGAGAGGAGGTGGAAATTATATAACGTGCCAACTGGCATTTAATCAAACATGGACCTTGCGGCTCCATCGCGTTAACCTCGTGCCAGTTTCGAGACCAGGAAATCAAAGAGGGAAAGAGGGCTAAGGGTGGCAGAAAAAGGAGATGCCTGAATACAGAAAAGAGTTGGACGAAAAGGGTCGATGTTGAAGGAAAAAAATTCTATTGAAGTGTCCTCAAACAATTTCCGATAGCACCGGGTCGACAATAATGATTATTGGACCGCAATTTTTCCGGTTCGATTATTATTTATACTACCAAATTCTCCCTTGGTATATCTATGAACATTAAAGGATTTCAAGAAATAATTCCTCTGGTATTGATGAAACCGTCTCGTCAACATTTCAATCATTGTCATCCATCAATATTTGTCTCCATTCATTCCACGATATCGACAATACTGATAACATTAATAATAAATATTGATGGTCCGAAGGCATATCTGGGAAAAGAACGTCGCATTTTCATCGTTCTTCGTACTCCTGTTATCACAGATACGCGTCACGCCTCCCTTCGAGAACACCACAGGCTCGCTTGCTATTCCAGAGCGAGAGCAAGCGTTCGATTCCTCGGGGACCGTCGGGAACGTCTTGGACGGGATGCAACGATAAATAAAGTTACCAGCTTCTTCCTCGTCCGCACAATGATTTAATAACCCTACCTACGACGGCCTTAGCAGAGACAGAAATGAATTTAACGTTTGATCCCGCCTGCAAACATCGGGCCTAGCTAGCCTCCATCTACGTTTCTCGACTTCGCCCCTGGATCGTGCCCGATTTATTACTACTTGGTGTACTGAACTTTGACGGTAACCTGACTAGAAAATCTCTCAGGCGTTCACGGGGAAATGGGGCACGCCGAAGTAGGAAGCCCGTAACGACAGGATGTTCATTACCCGTGTGTACGCTTGCGCGTTAAAAAAACGTAGAACGTTGCACGGAAGATCAGAACACTGGAAACGCGATATATCTCTGAGAGTTTAGCCATTATCAAATTTCAATTACCCCCGGATATAGAAAGAAGAGAGTACAGGTAGCTACGAGAGGAATCGAAGAACCTCTGTGCATCGTCGTGCAGTAAAGTTCGGTGTCATCGAACCCCAATCGTCTTCCGGAACGACGGTCAAAGGGCGTAGAGACCGTCGTCTCTCTCTCTCTCTCTCTCTCTCTGTAATCCCTCTCTAATTCCGATCACGAACACGTATAACATGGTGCGCCAAAGTGAGCAACGAGGGTGAATTTCTTTTCCTGTCGTTCTTTGTCCGACGAGTTCGACGTTCCGTCGTACGATCTTAGCCGTGCAACCCCTCTCTCCTCGTGGCTCGCCCAGAGATTTCGTGCGCGCCACCGCACCCTGTCATCCTGAAGGGAAACTCTCTCGGATGGCTGGGTCTGTTTGAACAGCGACGATACAAGCGTGGAAAAGTGCACCGCGAGACCCACGGGCGTCCGTAATTAATTCTAGTGGCAGGTGCTCGAATCTGGCTCGTTAGCATCTTCGATCTACCCGCTCGGGCTGTCGTAATCTCTGTCAGGAGTAAAAGAGAATCGAACGGGAGGACTATCGAACTAATTTCCATGCGACAGGCGAAAAGGGAAGAAGGTCGTTTGTCGACGGTCAACGGTCGAAGATTCTTAGCCGACAAGTTAGAAAATTTGCAGGAAAAAGTGAAAAGCCGAGGAAAAGGGGCACAAGGTCGTGAAACGTCGAGGCGGCGTTGATTAAAACCGAGCAACCACTCGGTCCGCCTCTGTCGTTGCTCCCCCGGAATAATTAGTGCGTGCATTTAGCCGAGGGCGCCGCGAAAATTGCACGATTTAAAGATTGTTTGCCAGAAGGCAACACAGTTCCGCCGTGTCCGGGCTAATGTCTCTCTGGAGACCTCGTTCAAGAATGCTGGCTCCATTATAGGGAAAGATCGATGGGGACTGGTGGAGCTTGGCCTGGTTAAACTCTCATAAAGTTCTGGAACCGGGAGAGCGAGCGGGGGAGGGCTTTAAAAAAATTCACCCTCCAAATCCTTCCGCGTATTTCTTTTCATTCATTTTTTGTTTTCGCTTTGACGAAATAAAAATCCAATAGAGGTCCCACGAATCCACGGCACAAGGCGGGAATAAAATAGGGATAAATAAAAATCGACCAAAATAAAAAGCTTTCGAGTGACCCAAAATGCCGGGGCGCCGCGACGCGTCGTTCGTTCTATGTACATATTTCGATAGCGGTGGCATCAGTCAACCTAGATTTTCGCCGTGGAAACGCATCAGCCGGGAGCAACCTTGACCCAGCGAATCGCGTACCCACCAGCACAAAAATTCGTGGGAAACGGCGTCGACTGGCGGCGCGGCTCCCTTTCTATCTGTATGTCCGGAACCGTCACAGCGAATAATTTTACACGGTTTTGTTTGCCTGCGCGCGCTTTCAGAAACACGAAACACGCCTCCGAGCTAGCCTCCGTCACAATTTCCCTGACAGACACACGTGTTTGGGATTTAAATTTCATCGGTTGAAATTTCACTCGTTTCCCGGCCACCCTTGTCCGTTTCTCTGACCGCGACAAAACGCAGCCTTGACCGTTCGCCGCGTTTTCACCGACGGCAAATCCGGCGTGAAATCTCGAAAAAGCATCGAAGGACGACCTGGGAATCGGCATCGTTCGAACTAAGCTTCCGGGGGCTTACGGAGCTTGTTGGTTATTCGTTGTCGGGGACGCTTTTCAGAAATTCTGGGATTTGCGGATGGCTTTTATAACTTTTTCTTCCCCCCTTTGCTTTATTGATTTTGGATTTCGTTTAATGGCGTTTCAGGGAAAGATACGAAAATACATTAGAACATTGAATAGATTTGATGCCAGTGTAGTGTGTACCGGGGTTCTTTTCTTTTTCAGGAAATGCTTCCGTAATATCTGCACGGTGGTTCGGTTCTTAAATAAATCTGGGGATCGTCCGACGCGAGGGAGTTTTAAAATATTTTCGCACGGTCGTTCATATGAAATCGGTATTGTGGCGAGGAGGATTACGCCTTTTGAAAATTCCGCAAACCTCTTCGCAGATTCTGTAGGAGATCTACACCGATTTAGATCTAAATTTATACCGAATGGAAGGGAACTGAATTTAAAACTATTTAGAAATATCATATTTGACTAAAATATAATCAATGTTTCAATTCGACGAATTAAGACATACGAGTAATCTCTCTCCCTATTCACTTCACTTATTCCATCCTACCGCTAAATTTATCCACAGCATCATACATTATTTCGTCATAGGCATTATTTTCCAATAAACCACCCGGAAGAACGGAAAATCATCGTCGAAAAATGTAGTTAGGGTTCCCACGAGCCAAACTTCCGTCGTCTGCACATCCTGGCCGCTGACTTTCGAGAGAAGAGCCGCTTGGGTGGCCGTATTGATCGGCGAAGATGGGGTCCAACCCCTCGACGCGAAGGACGTCTACTTGCTGACTGGAACTGGCTATATTCGGGGTGAATTCGTAGAGGACGTCTCACAGAGAACCCATCGACCCACGCGCGTGCATTGTTCACCCACACGAGCAACGACAATTTATACGCATACGCGTAAAGGATCATCCTGGAGCAAGGAAGAACGCACGAGGCAGTTTCAGCTCTGGTCCAGTTCTTCCTGATGCGTTATCGGGGATCGACGACGATGTCCAGCGGCGTATCTAGGTGCTCCACGCCCCAGGCCAAGGACGAATTTGTCAACCCTCCACGAGGCCCTGTTTCTCTCTCGCCACCCCCTTCGTGTCGTATCTCTCTCTCCCTCTTCATTTTTAGCGGCTCTTTCGTTGGAGCTGCACTCTCCGGCTCGTTAATCCTCGCTCAATTCGCGCACAAACACGATGTCCTGGAATATTACGGGACATAACAATTATAATCCTGCACAAAAAGCTTGGAGCTCTCCTGGGAACGCAGATTCCGCGGAATTAAATTTTCCTTATTGGCGACGCTATATTCTATCGCAGGGTTACTTTTCATTTTGTCCTTCAGTCTTCTTTTATTTTTTTTGCGGCGATGGCACTTTTTCAGAAAAGTAGCCACACAACATCGCCATTCCATTCGAATACGTGCCTTATTTTCTTACACGGAGGCAAGCCCATTCGCCGCGGAGGTGTTCCACGGAACTCGAATCGAGCAATCGTATTATGCAACGGCTGTTCCGTTCCCGTGAACAAGTTTCTCTGCTTTTCTTGGGGCTAATGACGTTAGGGAGATTGCTTCCAGGCTATCGCCTTCTCGGCGACCAGGAAAGCAGGAGAGTACAAGGTGTCCTGTTGGACTAGTCGAACGATACATCCCATGGCGCTGACGATATTTGCTCGGGGACTATGCAACTTGAACAACTTCGACGGGCACGTAACATCGCTGGGCCTTCTGATTCGCTTCCAAGCTGATTACATATACCCACCCTACTAATATAGACCCCTTGACGCGTGTATTCGAAAGGGGAACGATAGAAGGGCGGTTTCGTTTCGGTAGAAGCTTCGCCTGGCTGCTTTCCACGACGATCTGCCCTTTATTCGTTCTTTCACCGAGGGAGTCTCGGGGGGTAATGTGACTACAAACGACCCAGAACCACTGAGAAATGCACGGCTCTCGGAGGTTAATATTATGCATCTTGTATCGTCTCGTAGATTGGCCGTGTTGTTGGAAACTGATGAAATGGATGCGTGTAACACGTGTATAACATGCTGTTCCTAGGGTGAAATTTAGGCATTGTAATATCCCAGACGAAATTAAGTGGACAGGTGGTAAAAATGTTATTAATACTGAAGAGGGGCAGTGCTTCTTAAAATTTTACGTACTTGATCGATTTTACATGAGGGTGTGCAATACACTCTTATATCAATTTTGATAAAAAAAATCGATTTTTGAACTGCTGTAACTATGTGAATAAAAAATCGAAATAGTCTCTAATCGTAGATGCCTCTTGAAAGATCGAAGCGTCCTCTTTACAAAAGCTCCTTGAAAATTGATGTACGATTTTTTGTTGCCATTTTATCGCACTTTGAATGAAAAGCACCGCCGGTATTAGAATAATACAAGGTGCATCGCGAGGAGATTGCACGATCGAATTTCTATGTTTGTATAATATTTTTTGTACATTAGTGTTGAGCAAAATTTAAACAAATTATTCAGAAAGGCCCTTCTGCAACTATACAGCAGTGCTCGAAGCGATAAGACTTAAGCGCTCTGAAACGATTCGATTTGTTTTCTATCCACCATTCGTTGGAAAATACGTTTTATCGTAGCAACGGTCGCTTATGAAATACCTGGACAAAGGAGAACCCTTTTGAATCACGATTTCCCAGCCGCGTTAATCCATACTCTCCAAATCTCATATTCGAAATACAAAGTGTCAGTAGGAAATCCTATACAATACTGAATGAACAACAGAAATCGTGAATTATACGACGCGCGCGATAAAGATTCTTCCTTGATTGCATAACGTCTACAACTCGAATCTCTAATGTAATTACACCGGAGCTATATCAAAGTCAGAAACAATTACCGTCCATCGAATTCGGAATCTGAACAGGGGAGAACAATCGGGTCGAGGAATCTCTCACAGAAGGTGGTGTCATTTTCAAGCTTCGTATCTTCGTCTATCGATAGGGGTTGGAGTCGGGGCGAAATACGGGAGAAAAGTTCGAGACAAGAGGACACGATCGATATCATACCACGCGAATGTTTCCACGCTTCTGACCTCTGCACCTCTGTAGCACTGTTGTACACGAAAATATGCGGCTGCGGTGTTCAGTTTGTAAACAAATACTAGGAATTAAGCCAGTTCATTCGTAGTATATACGTATAATATTTACCGATGAATCGCGGTTCAACGCTCTACGCGAACGAGATTAAGGTTATTAAGGTAAAAAATATTTCGTTCAGCATAAAACAACGCAAGAAAGAGGCGAAAATAGCTTTAGACGCCGGGGCAATGGCTTTTAAATAATTCAACGTGCTAATACCCGCGGGGAACGCGTTGGGCCGAGAAAATTTTCATCAGGAACGCAGCATTTTCACGTCAGAGCAGGAAACATGCGAACAAATACAATTTCGTGCAACTTTTATCTCTGATCGAACTCAGCCAGCAGGGAATCGCAGATATCGCGGGGTTTCTTCGTTCGTCGAGCTGATAAAAATTGATTGACAATATTTTTCGCCGTGTTTTCACCTCGCAAACGCAGAGAACAATTAATCTCTCGTCCGCGAAAATACGGTAGGCAGGTGGGAAATATTTGCTTTTCGATCACTGATATTGCAGGGACACTTGAACACTTAACATACAAATGCCAAATGTATTGCGATGAACGTTTTAATTTAGAATCGTATGAACGGCGTAATAAACAAATTAATTAAAGCAACGGAGCGCTGTTTATCTTGAGGGTAACAGCGGAGAACAACAAAACTGATCGATCGATCGATCGGTCAATCCAAAATGGATAACTCAGGCCAACGATAATGATAATCAACGGATATAACCACACTTTTACCTTCTCTCTCCATTTCTGTATACTGTTCCTGTTTGCCTCTTGACACGTACCCGGCCCGTGCTTAGTACAAGTGTTTTCCGTGATAAAATATTCACGCGACGTAGCGAGATACGACGAAAATAGGAACAGGTATTCTTTCCTGGCGTACGTATTCCCGTGAAAAGATTATTGATGAGATCTGTCCGCGAGAAATTCGGCGTTATCTGTCTGTACATCCGGAGGGGAAAATTTCGTCCCGGTATCATCCAACGGAGAAACGAATTCTACTTGAATATACGAGCACTGGGACACACAACTTTGTCTCGTGGAATAAAATACTACAGGAGTCCAGTCGTCGAGAAGAAAGAAGAGACGGCAGATGTACCATCGGGGCCAGAAGATCGAGGTGAATTCGAGAGGAAGATTTTCTATGAAAGGCAATTTAACAATTCGGTGGGCCGATAGCGGCAATGGTATAAAATCGTTCAACTCTATCGACAGGGAGATGTATTGTTAATCAGATAAGTTTAGCGTGGCCAGTCGAGCGATTGGAGTATGCCGGCAAGTTCTCGCTGAATATTTTAGTCGCTGTGCATCTGAATATGCGCATCGAAATGCCAGGAATACCGTTCGGGAAAATCAAATACTCGTCCTATACAGGAGGCAGTAACACGTGGACATGTGTGCCACGTGCTGAATATGAAAGTGCTCGAGGTCCTTTTGCTTGCGCGGATGAATATTGTCGTAGCTGCGAAACAGCGAAAGAAAGATGAGCAAATGGAAAAGATCTCGAAGATACGACAGAAGACTTCGTCTATAATCGACTAGCTCACTCGGTATTATTTGGATCTCGTAGAAATTTCGAGAAATAATTAAGTGATGGGATTTGAATGAAAATTTTAGCGTCCTCGGCGCTTAAATTGCCATTGCCAGGAAAATAAGACGAATTACTTTTGTAACCTTTTTTTACCTTCACTTCCTTATTAAACGGAAGTGGCCCATCACTCGTACTGAATATCAGTGGCAACGGGAGTCAGTCTCTTAGAGACTGCTTCGAACTCTTTCATCTTCGCGAACATGACTCTAATTAAAAGTTTCCATCGCAGTCTACGAGCACTCGGCAACTTAAAATGATTTAGCAGCAAGAAGAGGTAAATGTGCAACCGTGAATACCCGTTGGAAATGATTTGCGTTAAAAGTTGCTAAAATCTTCGCTGAATGTTTTACGATTTCCGATAGGTACTTTCGGAATGCTGATAAGTAATTGGGATATTCTAGAAACTTCAAATGCAATTTTCGCGAACGTTAAATTAAGACGCGTGGTTGTCATTCGTATTTCTTTAGGGGTAGCTGAATTATGAACGAAACGTGGAAAAAACTCACCCCCTCCAAACGCTTGCTGCCCATCTTTGTCCTCGGTTGGAGAACCTTCTAAACTCGCGGGACCACTATCAGCCCCGCCAGTTGCACTGTAAATATAACGAGAATATAGGTAAATAAGCTATAAACCACTCGCATTGCCGTGCACAGTTTATGCTACACCTACACGCGTTTCTAAAAAGCGTCAGCATGAAAGATAAAACAGAATATATATAGAAAATAAAAAAGATAGGAAATAAATTACTATATGTACTAAGGTGCAATGAATCGTGCTTATAAAAATATATAATTTAACGTCTCCTTAAATATACAGCATTCATAATTGACGCCCACCATATGCATCACTCACAGACTGATCAATTTAGAGAAACAACGTACGCATCGATCGAATAAAATGAATAAAAACCAGCAACCACTGTAGCATTATTCATTCCTGGAAATATTTACCACATTAACCGCAGATACCCATAATATGCGCAATTTCCCTTTCAACGCTGATGTATCGAAATTCAGTACTGAGCTCTCGTCGAATAATTATAACGCTATCAGCCACCGGTGCAAATAATATAATTGCGTGTTAAATATTTGAATGATCCAATAAATATTTCCAACGGCCTGTGAGAACACGGCTTATTCGTTCCTCGATACGTTTCAACGATTGAATAATCAGCAAGTTAAAATTTGACCATCGCAGAAGTAGTTGTATTGTATTGAATATTGAAAAGTATCCGTGTAAAACGGGCCTCGACGTGTAATAAGTACGAGAAGAAACCTTTTCCGATGTGAGTGTGCAACCCGTGAAAAGGTCTTACCTACTGGCGTCGTCATCTTTCGTTTGTTCGCCAGGAGCTTCCACGTTTTGCGCTACCAGGTTCTCGTCCAGGGCCGGCTCGAATCCACCTTCGTTTCCCTGTGGAGCACCGCGACCTAATGCCCCTATCCCGCCGCTAAACCAGCCTGTCATCTGGGACTTTACACCAGCCAGCATTTCCAATTTGCTGGAGCCTTTGGTCGGACTACGACAAAAGCACAAGCAATGCCGCTTTTTAATTCACGCGGCTAGTACAAGTTTCACTTAACGTTTCCTGTACAGCAGCGGTGACAGAAAGAAAAAAAAGGAGAAGGAAAGCGTGCTTTCTAAAAGCGTGTTTCGAAAAATGAAGAGGAGCATGTCGAGTAGAGAGAGAGAGAGGGGGGGGGGGGGAGAAAAAAAACCGGAAAAAGATAAGTCTTCTACAGAGAAAATTCCTCGTTACAGACAAACGTTTCTCGGTACTCCGGGAATTTACGTAGCGCTTAATTACTCGAACGAGACTGCGTGCTTTTATCGTGCAACACGGCCAAGTTTCGATCGCGAATTGCGGTAATAATATAAGTGGAAAAAGAGTTGGGAACATAGAGAAAAAACAGATAAAAATAAAACAGTCTCGCGACGGTAGTTATCAAGGAACGTTAACACGCAACAATTACGCAGGTATTTAACCCCGATGTTTCTAATTACGGTATTTTAATAACTACATTCAGCTTCTACACAAAGTTTCATTAATTGCCAGAACTCCGCCGATTTTTTTTTTTTCCCCCCCGCATTCCCGGCATTCGTTTAAACTCCATCGGGCACGCTCTTATTACGATGGTTACCTAACGACCAACGGAAACAAGCCAACATCGTGTACTCCAAAGCGCACTTCCGATTCCGACCTATGTATTCCTCTATGTTACCAACAAAAACAGGTCAACGTGGCCGAGGTAGGCAACGACAGGAGCAAGAATTGTTGTAACTATAACTCATTTTGGTGTGGCGTGACTTTTCCTAAGTGATTTACCGGGGTCGTAACCGTGGCTAATTAAACGGGACGGCGACCGAAATCGTGAAAAATCTCGGACCGCCTATAACATCCCACTTTCCTTTCATTCTGCCCAAAACGAACTAACAATTGCCTGAAAAACGATGCTCCAATTTAGGAATACGTAATGCATCGTCCCGTGTTTGCTGCAAATAATTTATATAACACGAAGTCCATCGATACGCGTTAGTAAATTCTCCAGTAGCCTATTTCTGCAGCCTGTACCATGTGCATCGATATCGCGATACGATACCGATGTTCCGTTAATAACCGGTATTAGATCTACATCGAACCTGAAACAGCTATTATGAATCACCAGGCAACTAAGATAATAACTTACACTCAGCACGCGGCGTTTATTCATAATTCACGTCGTAGTAGCAACTGTAAATGTGCATGTGCGTGCATCGTTTAATATATAAAATATCAGAGTCAAGCAAATTGTATGATATATATGTCACAGGGGCAGAGGGGAGAAAAGTAGTCGTGAGCTTTCATTACTGTTATACGAATTTTAACAGTTTCGTAGGAGGGCGACCGCGGTTGATATCGATTGCGACCTATATAAAAGATTACGACCGTCCCCTCCCTTTTATGGAAACATCGGTGTTACTTCGTACGAGAATAGAGGTTTACTCCAATCCTCCGCCGTTCCATCGTTCAATCGCATACACAATGTATAGAACGATTTCTTAAAAAAAATTGCACGGTCCGCCAATCGAAAAACGAGTTTTCTGCAGGAAGTAAATCTACGCGGCAATATAGAAAAAGGGGGGGGGGCAAGCTGCCATGAATTTTATTTCATCCGTGAAACTGAAATGCTTGTTCCTGGCAACGTTTAAACGATTACCAGAAACAGAATCGACTGAACGATTGACTGGAGAATAAGTCAATTAGTCGCCAGACACTATAGTACTTGTGCGAAAATTCATTCGGTTATTTAGACGCTGGAGGGTCATCGCGATGTTTCCTCCGTCCTGATATTTAACTCGATTTTCTCCACTTGTTTTTTAGAACCCTTTCTGTCCGAGGATGCGCGCGTGCGAATTAAAAGGCAGCTCGATAACGTATCCGACTCGAAAGGCGGACGGTTCACCGGTGTCGCTGTGCTTTTTCCACCCTCCGGCCGCATGTATAAATAAAACTACACGGCCACGGTCGAATAAAGGGAAATTAAATTAAAGGACGAAACTAGAGTGGTTCTTTGAAAGAGAGAGAGAGAAAAAAAGGAAAAAAAGTTTCTGCCGTTTCGTGACGAATCGAGATCGTGTTCGAACGTGGGCGGAAAAGAGGGGAAAAAAAAATGATATTCTTCGCGGAAGCTGAAGAAAGGGTACTTTCTATTACGAGTCACTCGTCCAGAGGAATTATATCGCGTTCATAAGGACAGACCCTTTATACGCGCAGATTTATACACAGTGGTGCATGTAAAATGAATAAAATAACAAGGGCAAATAAAACGAAATTAACAGAAGCAAAATTATTTCGATTAAAGAATTTCATTTCGAATAATCTGATGGTCTAGGTGAATGAAGCATTCATTGCGATGCAATATACAGCGGAAGAAGGTTAACGTGCATTGAAAAGCGTTTGTCGCGGAAATTTCTAACGACGGTTCCCGTATCGCGACTGTGTTGCTCGGCCCGCAAGATCCCATTTCCGAAATCCATTTCGTGTCGCGTAACTTTTCGAGAATGGCCGTGTAAATGTCACGTTTCGGGCACAAAGTCGTACGATAACGTCTATGTAAATCGGTAACCGTGGTTCGCATCCCTCTAGCTCCAAATATGAAATACGTATCTGGCCAGGAAGGCTTGAATTCACACGGGCGAAAGGAGGCTGATGTAATATTTAACGTTTTACGACATTTGATATACGGTTATGTGAAACGGGAATAGAAATTATTTGCTTGCCTGTATGTAACGTGACGTCTGTCGAAAAGAAATTTTTTTGTTAATTCTAAATCGAATTGTTTAATTGGCAATACTGGTGCAATTAACGATTGCGATTAATATGTTCATTGCACTGAATAATAATTGACCAGTTCGAGAGAAATCTGGATCGTGTCGGTTATATGGACACTGCCGAAAAATTAAATGCAGAAGTAATGTAAATCAAGTGTATCTTAACCTCGTTCCGCCTCGCGGAACGTAGTAACACCATCGCGTAAGTAGTGCTTTACGTAAGCACAGGGACAAATGTTATCGATCTAATATAAAAAATGTGTCCAAGATCGAATCAGAATATTTCAAGGCGTCGCGTCGCGTAAATGCGCAAAAAAAAGAACGATCCGCGAAAATTGACATTCAATTACGGATGTGCGCGTCCACTGTTTTCACCGGAGCCGCTCCCGTGTGACAGAGGGAACAAGCAAACATTATTGAAACGCAATATGCACCCATTCCCTATCACACGAATAAAAATGATACGTCTATCACCGAAGCATAAACAAGGATTCACTTCCTCTACAAAAGGTCGGAATATCGTGTGCAAAGCTTATGTCAAACGAGCTACGACGTTCGATAATACAACAGTATAGGTTAATAAGTGTAGGTACTCACCTATCTTTCATGTGTGCATCTTCTTCGACTCCGACAGGAACTTTTTCATCGGCCGGCATTTCCGCGCCGGCATCTTCCGCCTTCTTTCCCATCCACGTAGACACCTGATTCGTTAATCCGGTGAACATCTTCAATTCTAATGCGGCAAACTGCTTCCACACTTCAGTATGTGCGTGATATCTTAATCTTCCTTCTCCTTCCTATCTTCTACGCTAGCACAAACGTCACTGAAACCCTTACGGGACCGAATGACGATAAAATCCTGCCCGCTTAGATGGTCGCGCAACCACGAACTGCGCGGATTCTACGTGCGACGGCGCATTTCATTCTGCGCAAAGTAATTCGGTCGCCGGCAGCGCCGCTAACCTCCGAAAGGGGCGCCAAAATTGATTTTCGCAACGAACAGCACAAAGTAGGAGATGCAAAATCTAGGTTACACTTTCGTTTATTGGCACATTATTGGGGAATTATAAGGCACGGTCGAAGTGCTCGTGAAATACTAAGGCGCTCTGCTCATGGTAGAAAAAGCTAAAGCGAACTTAACTAAGTAAATCAAGCTCAGCTTTGAATAAACTTTCAATAACGTAGAGAATAGAACTTGGATAATCTTATAATTGCAGAATTCGTATTATGACTAAGGGAGTAGACGATGGAATGCAAAGATCCCAAAGGTTCTCTTTCAATTCTTACTATTAAAATATTACATGACTTTGTTTATCGCCAATATAGGTATTAGTTGTATAATTTAATAAAGATTAATTCTATTGTCGTCCCATTTACAGACTCTCATTAATGACAGTTAGTCAATAAATCATGAGTGTCTTAAACCTACTAAGCAGTGGAATCAATGACAGTTAATCAATATTCAATTAAACAAATTCTCTCTGCATTGTTTAGGCTACGCCACTTTACAATTTGAATTTAAAGCGCGTTAGTTCACACAGCGTTCGGTAGAGAGAAAACACAACAGATAGAGGGTGCAATTCGAAATGTTTCTAGATATTCTAGGGATGATTGGTGTAATTTTTTTGGCGCCGTATTATAAATTGAATAAATTTGTATATAATGAAACGAAAATACAGCAATTAATTCTTTCAATAATGAAACTAGTGCTTAAAGACAGTAACGCGGAGGGGATGATTTTTTAAAAAAATATATTATTTTTATTAAATCTATACAAGGCAGTTACAACATTATCGAACTCCGTATAGTATTTGTACATTCTCTACTTCTTCGAATGCTTCAGCATCAGTGTGGCGAATCATCAAGATTATTAAATTGTACATTATTACTTAGAGGTAGATTTGTATAGAAACAAATTTACCTATATCTATTGTATTACTATAGATTGGTGTACTATCGTTTGGTGTTTTCGTTTACAATACATGCCATTAAATATTGTACGGCATTTGGGAATCGTGTATTATATTCTGTTTGAATATTTGTACTTAGTTTAGGATTTAGAATTTATGCATTGCTAGTGGAATAAAGATACGAACAGCACCTTACGTTCGATATCACAGCTTAGTACGAACATTGTGTGTTGCTTCTTCTTTTTTCTTCTATCACTATTGATATCCCGTTTTCTTATATTTGAAATTTATGCGTAAAACTCCTTCGTAATATTTTTTACTTCGCAGCTATAACTAATTTAAATTTTTACTGTTGGTGTTTATGGTTGGTGTTTTGTGTTTTCAAATACATAATGATGTTTTATTTTTAGCCTTTGGACTTTTCTGAACGCCAGTGTTTCAGTTTTTCTTTACATTTGTAGTCATTTTCTCATGCCTGATTTGCGATTGCTTATCTTTTGCATTTTTCAATTACTTGTAACTGCTATTATCATGAGTACCTCTGTCTGATACATTCTTACAATACATAACATACATGAGCTTGAATTGAATTATTTACAATTGTACTACAGAACCTTCGTAACCGTTGAGAGTTCATACTCAATGCTGATCATGAACTCGCGTCATTTTCCTAAGCTCTCACTTGGCGTATTTTTATTCGGAACTGTGAATCTTCGAGTTACGTTCCGTAAGTCACCAAAGTGCTTTGTTGTGCCTAACATTCTACATTATATACATTTATGTATGAGTCCCTAGGAATGTATAATATTCGAACATAGTCACTATTTTTCTTTCGTCGTTTCTGCTGCGCTTAAAGCTGCCTGTTCACGTTGATACCTAAAAATAAACATAATACAATAAATTATTCAAGATGAAATCATTAGGATGAAACGAATAAATGAAAGGTAAAATAATTAATAAGCAATATAACTAAATATCCACTATAAATAATGCATCAAGCGTAAGCGGCTGATTAGAAAATTGAATTAAATTGTATCGCCCCGTATTTTGGAATTTATACAATTCAACAACGTTGATATATTTTCACGTAATGTACGAGAAGGAAAACTCACATTATCGCTCGACCAACTTGGTATATAGATGTTATAGCGACGAACAGATTCACGCTAAAAAGGCTCCAGTTTTTCGGTGTGATCGCTAAGGAGTACCTGGTCCAGATCAAGCCGGTAAGACCTAATGCAGACGATTGGCTAACGGACAGTTGATTCGGTGCCCTCTGCAGATCACCGATGCCAGCCATTACAAGCCCCTGTAATTTGTAAATTTTTTATTTCACGTCGTCGTAGCGTGCATTGAAAAGGGGACGAGACAGATAAAGAATTAAAGAGACACATAGTAGAAAATAATGAAAGGGTTCACGATGTGGGTCGCATTCGGATGGTTTACTTCAAAAAGGTTGACCTATATTCAGCTAGATCGACCGCGATTTGTTACGAGACATGCGCGACCGTGCGATATTCACCTAAGAAAATTGCTTTCGTTAAAAATATTTAAGGTCGCCATAGTTCGTTAGTTAATGTAGCATTTGTGCGTGAGAATATTTTTGCTTGCGATTAGTTACTGTCTAAATGTCACGTTACAGAATCTCGAGTGGCGTATTATCGATTTTATGTACCTCCGCGGAAGCACACAAGGGGATCACCAAGGAATTGTCAAAGGTGATCGCAGTATCAAATATTCGTCGTTGCATCTTTCGTAACAAGCGTTATGGCGCGCGTAAACATCGCATTTGGATCAAGTCCATGCGGATGCAACGTCTTCGTAGCCGAGAAATATTTCTGTAACGTGTTTACTGCGGCCAGCAACGTAAAGCTCGCGGAACGACTACTTCGCCTGCGTTATACTTGATTCGCTCATGCTGGCTGAATTACATATACGTATCCCACGACTGCAAAATGTTAACGTGCAATTACCGATTATGTTATCCTGCAAGAATTGGTAAACGGTGTTAACTGTTAAGAAATGTATATACGTTAAGTAATAGCATTCAGCAAAACGTGAAGACTTCAGAGATATTACTGACCCATTTAAAAGCTGGCGCCCAGAAGAATATAGTCTGCGGACCTGAAAGGGGAAAATAGGTCGATACTACTGTTAAATATTTCTTTCAATAGTTGCGGTATATACTGTAAAAAGAAACGGGAATAGAAGTAATGTCTAACGTAGCGATAACGACAGCGTTACACGCGAAAATATAGAGATAAGCATCGTGTTTCATAATGTATGCGGGTTACTTAATCGTGCAAAAAAAGAAATAGTTCAACCAACGAAAGACTCCACGGTACATAAATACCGTTGGACATCCGATGGATTGCTACGTGACTCATCGTAATCAGTTGACATTATGAAATGTATTATGGAATATTTATGCATTGTCAAACGCATAAATCTGTTGTGCTCAGAATCGAGGGTTCTGTGTCGCGTTATGACGTTGATTTACATATGCACACGTGTTAATGATGGTCAAGGCCTAGCATAAGTTCATAGTACATACTACGTTAGAGAGCACGGCAAAAAAGTAGATGCCTGAAGTGTGTGAGCTGTTAAGAGTATTTTTTTGTACGCTCGGCCAAATGTTTACTGCACAGTGATGTGGCACGTATGTTCCAAGCACGTGTCACTGTCTGTAAAATCGAACGTAATCAGATATAACTTACTAACCAGCTGGGTGATTCCACAGTGGCTGGAACTTCGCTGGCACGAACTTGCCAATCGTGTTCATCGTATTTTTGTAGACGACCGACATTGTGTTTCACGCGTTCACACGGCAATAATTGGTGAGAAGGAAAAAAAGAGTTAATGTACCGCTTGTTTGAAAGTTCTGCAACAAAACGGATGAACGTGGAAATGACAAGCGATACGACGATCCGCACACTGAGACTGAATATCGCGAAGTGCAGGGATTGGTACCCGTGCTGGTCGCACTACGGATAGACCACACTTTCCCTTCCCCGCACAGATTTCCGGGTCCTAAGCATGCGTATGTATACGTACATTTATGTGTGATTCGTTTGTGCTTATATTCGCACACAAGCGTTATATTAGATGCTTGTTAAACATATATGCTCTTGAATCGATTAATTTTAACAGATAATATAGTCATTAAAGCACGTATATTGTCACGTGTAAGTACCCTGAATAAGTATCGATTGAACATCGGTACTCGAAAATAAAATAGATATCATAAAAATAAACTCGTTCATATAACGAGTTTTCATCCGTTAATGCAAAAGTAGTAATTACAGTTAAATTCGTATTAAGGTATTTATAAATTCTCAATTTAGATTACTACAATATTATCTATGTTATCGTATATACAATTGAATTTTTAAAGCGTTCCTGTTTACAATACAATCACGACGAAGGTATTGCGATATTACAATCTGCCTGTGTCTACAGATAAGATTGCAACTGATAAATTTCGTGCCGAATATTGTTAATTACTGTTAGGCCATCTGCAAGTATAATTAGCGTGCAATGAAAGTCCCCAAACATATACGTCAATAAACGCGTCGATTATCATTCATAAAATTCACGAAATATATGGAGCGCGTGTTTCGAGTATCTTGTCGAGTACGAATTGTCCCACTTCGTTAATATATTGCCGATAGAGGAAACTTTCAACGTACGATAATGGAATTAATTTCCTAACTTCGCCGATAATGTACTATCAATAAGCCTGCAGCAATGTAGTCACCGACATTGGCCTAGAGTATAAAATTGAACATACTGTCAGATGCCAAGTCGTAAGTTGCACGGTCGCTCTATTCTAAAAATATATTGACCACGTGTAACTGTGTACATCGTGATACGGCAATATTGCCGGCAAACGCAATTCCGCTTTCGGTCCATTGATCTCGTGGGAACAAGGAGTGAATTTGTATTTACACAGGTTTATTTACATTAAAATGTATACACGTTTTATAACATCAAATAAAATGAAAAAAATAATGCAAATAATACAATAGAATAAATGCAATTGAAAATTGAGCTCGACGGGAGAGAATACAAAACTTTACTTTGGCCGATCGATAATTAGGACCGTTCAACACATGAGCAAAAGTACTGTTAACATTTCCCGCCAATTGCACCACAGTTAATACGAATACACTGGTCTTATGCATTCTTGTATCACAAAATTAACATACATTTCGACGTATTACATGAGCACATATTCAATATTGCATGTGCGAAATACATGTCATAGTACATGAAATCTATAATATATATATATATATTAGACTTAATTTATAAAAGATAGTTGTATACGAATACACCGATATCTTTTTTTTCATACATTATTGTTCAGTTTTATCTTGAATTATTTGTCTCATTGGAACATTCGTTAAAATTACAGTAATGTGAGATCGTACGAGCTTCTTCAAGCTAAAAAACCATCGGAAGGCTAAGATAAAGTACAATTGCATAAAAGTGACATATGACGCACGGTAATTAAATTACGGTAATTTATCTGTTTAAGATTTGTTCGATATTTATATTTGGTATAGAAAATAAATGCATTATTTGAATAGCTCATTCGAATAAAACTTTGCGACAAATTACTCGATCGTACAATTAAAATGTACGAATATGTTATAAAGTATAACACAGCTTATGTGATAAATTCTTACGTTCTTTTAAATATGTATACAATACATTTAAGGCACATAGTATAAAGTAACACTAAAAAATAGTATTGACTTTATAGTCTGAAAGCCAAAGACATGGAAATTTTCCATAATTCGTGAAACATTAACAATTTATATGACTATAATTTAACACGGAATTATACATTTCTAATAAATCTTAAAATTTCCTATAGAAAATTTAATATATTACATAAATGTTAAATTAACTGACCTAATTTTTTAAGTAGAGTAGTTTTGACCTAATTTCCTAGTAATTCACGGATTGATTATATTATAGCTTTCTTTTTAAATAATACAAAATTGATATATCAAAACACAATACAATCAATTTCGTAACTATATAACTTGTAAATGTAGTTTATATATCGCAATCATTTATATAGATTATAGATTATATGGATATTTATATAGATTATATAAATGTTTCATTATTTCCTTTTTCTAAGTTTTGCGATAAAACACGATTCCTGATTTTCACGAAATTGATGTATAAAATTCTAAAATATACATTATATTGCAGTAATACTTATCCACGAAGCAGATATACACGTATGTATACATATATGTGTGCACTTCGTACGTTAATAAATTGGAATACAATTGTCTAAAATATACGAAAGGGTGATTTGTAGAAAAAAAGAGTAAAATAAAATATAAAAAAACATGTTGGTCAACTTATCTCGTGAGCCGCGATATACGACGGTATTATAATTGTGCTATGTATAAAATATGGTATAAAAAGAGCAGTCAGTACGTGGAACTATGGTTTCCTTTGTATGATTGTACAAATAAGAGATCCTATAATTTTCCGATAAATGCAAGTGGCAGTGGCCCTAGGATATTGTGAACTTCGCACGTTTCACATATGTAGTCTTGAGCATCAATCAATCAAACTGTACAAATATTCACCCATCCGTTAGAACAACCGAGATTGACAATCATCATCATTCATATTTTTACTTCCTTATGCGTATATACGATATTTTGTTTTGTTAAGCAGTAGACATATTTACCATTTAGAAAACTCAATGCCTCGAGTTTATGAAAAAACTTTCCGTTAAACTTAAGCGCAATTTTTATAACAAAAATCACTTATTCTTTATCGCATTTATGATTTTGCACTTATGCGATATGAATATTTAAAATCGGACATATAAAAATAACGGAGACAAATTATTATCATTAATTATGACCGCATAACGTGAACGTACTAATAGTTCCGTAAATATCCACTGTAACAAATTTTGTAAAGTCTGGAGATATGCATACCTTAGCAAAACAATTTGAGGACAACTCGACAACAGCTAATAATGCAGGCTGCTTGGAATCTTTGCCCTCTTTGGATTTCCAAAGTTTACTTGGACTATTCTCACCGTTGATACCATTACCTTCTAGCTGGACTTGCATATCGCAAATCTGCGAGTCTACGCTTTGACTAATAGACATGTGCGGACTTCCATTTCTATTTTTGTAGAC
The DNA here is from genome assembly GCA_963583965.1 of Nomada ferruginata. Lineage (NCBI taxonomy): Eukaryota > Metazoa > Arthropoda > Insecta > Hymenoptera > Apidae > Nomada > Nomada ferruginata. Next base: position 5,519,785 of record OY757216.1, read on the forward strand.
AGAAGGTGTACTGATGCTACGATTCATTGCAATTCGTATTCCCCTTTTTGGTTTGCTCACATACATGGCTAATGCAATGTTCCACCATACAAGTTCGTCAGAACTTACGGAAAGTAAAATCGGGACCCCAATCACAGAAGGAGCCCAATGTAATTGAGTAATGGAGCTTGTATGAAAATGCAATTTACGTATCTCCTCTTGCAACGAAATATCAATTACCTGAAAGTTGATAACGTTATATTGTTTGTTTGTGATTATACTTATGGCTATGAATATTTCCAGCGAAATCTTACAGAAATGTCTCCATTTTCCAAACCAATGCCTAAATATTTCTCATTCTGTGAAATTTCACAACACGTCGATTTGGTGATGTATTTCTTTCGGAAATATTCTGCTATTTTGAAACAAGGTGGTAGCGTTATCGTATCATTTTGGAGTTTGAACAAAACCACGTCTCCATTGTCATTTAATACAGCTAGAAAATTTCCTTTGTAACTCAAGCAACTGAAAGTGCTGACCACACCCGCGTTACCGATGGTTATTCGGTCTGTTCGCAACCAATTCGTGTTTCTGATATTCCAAATTGTTATAATACCATCTCGAGTCACTGTTACTATACAGATTCTAGTTACTTTATGAATTGAAATAACATATCCTGCATTGTCAACTAAGTAGCTGATTTTTTCATTTAGCCACACCTGCAAATGATAACATATACGTTAAAAATATATGTGTCGCGGGTTTATAATTATTGATATATTTAAATAAAATTGTACCCTTAAACTGTCATCGTTCCCTCTACAGACAAGCATTTCGGGAATAGATATTTGCAAAACATCCGAAAACAATTCGATCATTTTGATTAATTCCACATTACATGGAAATCTTAATGCACGTATGTTTTGTTTGCTCTTTGTGTCAAATATATGGACCACGCCCTTATCAGTAGTATAAATTATTTTGTTTGTATTGCGCAAAAGTATTAAATTACTTATTTTTCCATCAATAGGTTCAGTTTCTACTACGACTTTATCACCAGCCAATATAATTATAGTATTTGAAAGCGTTTCAATAGCAACGGTATCTGCTTTGCCGCCGAATTTCTCTACCACCGCATCGAATAGTGGTTTCCTTATTGACGTACAAGTTTCTTCTAGTGGGAGCTTCCATTTGTGAAGCAATCGATTGTCGCTACCACAAATAATATGATATCCTTCTTCTTTTAACCAATATGTATCCAAGGAAGAGACACGACTCTTGTAAGTAGCTATTGGCTGATGTCCAACATCCACATTCCATATATTTATAAAACTGCTAGAATCGGCCAAAACTATATACTGACCATCGTTAGTTAAGCAAGCACAAACGTAAACGGTCTTTTCATTTTCAACGCTTGCTCTTACTTGCTTCTTGTAACTATGCATATGATCGTTACTCAATTTAAACCATTTCACATATACAGCTTTCTCCTCAGTAACAATAAATAAAGAATTACTTTGTTCTGGCACACTACCAAAGAAGATAATTTTCTTCTTTTGCAAGCCCGGATTGTATTGTGATAAATATTTGTACTCTGTGCCAGATCTGCAGTACGATATTAAAACACCGTGTGTTTCATCCATTATATGCAGCAGATTACTTCCCATTGTGAAAGCGATATTTTTCAGGTAACTACTGCTCGAAAAAAGGAAAAAGAAAATGATTAGAGAATAATATAACGTTAAACTGGTAGATATTAAAGTACAGAATTTGTGCTAATAAACGAACTAAGTCATAAAACATACCTATGTGTACTATGGCTGTGATCTGATAATATATTACCACGGCGATCCCAAATCTAAAATCAGATATAGTGTTATAGTATCACAGTAATTTTTATCATTTTTGTAGTTATAAAAATCTACACGTACCCTTATTGTTCCCTTATCTGTACAGGCAGCAATATAGCTATTATCATGCCCAAATGTCATATCCAATATACGTTCATCAGTTACAGAAAATATTAATGAACTATCATCGCGCGGGATTTTACTTGTGAAAATTCCACTCCAAAACGATTGTTTCTGTCTTGGACTTAAGACAGCGACGTTAGTTTGTTCGTAAGTTTCATCGTCGGAAAGTATAAATAGTTTCACTGTACCATGATCGTCTAGCGATAAAAAACAATCCCCTTCACTGGACACAACAATTTTTTTTATGCGATAATTTTTATCATGTCCGCTAAAAACCTTTTGCCTTTTGTACGTGCTATCCCATAACAGTACTTCACCAGCTCCATTCCCAACCAACACTAAATCTGGCTCGCATGCAAAACATGATGTATATGCTTCCGTTGACAATTCTTCACTATAATATGGCAAGCCCATTTGACCCAACTTTTTGTCATGAAACACGTATAAATGTTTGAATCGCTCTCTCGCTAATTTCTCGGCAGTTTCTCTAACATATCCGGGATGAGAATGGCTCATGGCAATTTGTACTATATCCAAACATTTTTTACGTCTATGTTCCGCTATCACGCTCGCTTTTTCCTCTAAGAATTTTTCTAAATCGCTGAATCGCGCTTCATATACTGGATCATAATATTTCGTAATATATTCTCTATAATTATTTAAATCAATCAACAAATTATTTAAGCCACTGTGAACAATGGCAGCTTGTATAAAATCGAAATCTAAGTATATCTTGGGAAATTCATCATAGAATTGTGATAGTTCCAAATGGTAGCCGATATATGAATAACTGTAATTATCTGCTGGTAACTTCGAGAAATCCCCATTGCAGTATTTACGATATTTTTCAATTAATGATTTATGCATTTGTATTAAATCATCCTTCGAGCATTTCTTTCGAAGATGACAAAGCAACAGGTCATGAACGCCGTATATGTAGCTCCGCAATTCGTCGTTCCACTGTTTAGCAGCGAGTGATTTATGACAGAAATCGAGCATCATTTCCTCGACTTGAAATGGAGATCCTTCCCAGAGGATTTCCAATGTCTGAAAAATGAGTACACATTTTTGTTTCTTTCATACACATTCGACACACGAATGGAAAAATAATATAACGCATTGTTTTACCTGTGGTGTGATGTTAACGTCTTCTCTAAAAATAACTAACTCTTCGTAACGTTTTTTCATTTCAGCAGGCAACTGTTCTATGCACATATTAAAAATTGCTTCTTGCTTTTCTAAAAATTTTTTAATCACACTGTAAAATATAAAATATAATTTCAAGTTATTCTGCCATAGAATTCTTCACACAAATCTTCGTGAATATTTTCGAAACCTACTGATTTTTTTCATCCTTGTTTCTCAATGAATCTAAGTAGTATTTCCATCGATCCGAATGGAGCCTCATGTCATGTTTAAATTCTTCAAATTGAGCGGAAAACATAGCTATCAATAAAGGCATTCCCTTACATTCATCGTGAATCTGTTTTGCTTCCAATGGAAGCTGATCTACATCTGTATCCAATACCTTGGCAAAAAGATCTAAAGTTTCCGCTTCAGTAAAACCATCGTTCATCTGTGAACGAGCATGCTCTATATTAATGTCTGTAGTAAACATAAATACATACGAGGAAATAAATAATTCACCTGTATCACAGAAGGCCTTTTTTCCCATACGACATCGAGATTAGGAGTAATCACTAATGTTTTGCATTCAAAGTCAAAAGTTTCAATTATTTTACTATCGCAAACATCATCTAAAATTAGCAAGGCATTGCAATGTTTTTCCCTACTGAAATGATATTTTAAGAAATGAATCAATGAATCTTTCAAGGGCTCTGGTTTCAATGATTCCGGTAGAATTTCCAAATTCTTAACAAGATGGTAAAGTCTGTTAAGTTGAATTAGTATTTCTTCGTCAACTAAACGTTTATATCCAAATTTAATCCAATACACCTCATTCTGAAAGGAATATTGTAACTCGTATATTTGCAACAATATCGGAATGTTCGATTTAATTTAATTTGATAATAAATAAAAACTTACAAAAAATGAAGCCCTCACAAATTTCGTATCCTTTAATGTACTAGCTGTTAAACATGATTTACCAAAGCCCTTCATACCATGGAGCACAACATATCCATTTGGTTGCAGTTGTTCCAACTGATACTTTAACTGTTTCGTCTATAATCATAAAACATTAGTCTGCGTTTATCTACGAATTCTGCACAATTAATAACAATAGTGTTACGAAATATTGAGCAGTTATTTGTTTAACTTACATGAATAGTTTCCAATAAGCATGCATATAAAATAACAAATATTACATTTAGCAATAAAAATAATTAGTACATTACTGAATATTAATGAAAAGCAATAAAGCTTTTCATATACTTCATTGTACAGTAAAGAAAAATGTTAATAGAGGCATTCAAGGTATAAGAATATGTACAGAATATTTATATTCTAGAATTTAAGGGATCCATAGAACATCCATGAAACCTTTAACAGGTTGCACATTTTTTAAATGTTACTGACAGATATGTTTTTTTACCTTTTCTTCCCTTATAACTGTTAACGGTGATATTGGAGGAAGAGTCGGCGTGCCAACATATTTGATGTCGTTAACACTTTTCGCACTCTCTTCTAGTTTATCCATTTCTTCGCTTAACCATTCATAATGATGTCGCAAGGCTTGACGAAAAATATCAAACGCGTATGGACCACGGCTAAAAAAGATGAAATTATTGGTAACGCTACAGAGACATATTTGGTGAAAATAATTATGAAATTATACACCTAAGAAAAATCGAATTTTTAATAACATTTTAATGTATATATGTACATACCTTGGCAGTATGTCCAATAAAATTTCAGCCTTTTGTTGCTTGGAAATACCAGCTTCAATTTGCGCTATGTGCTGATCTCTTAATATATATTCTACCTGCAGTGGCTTTAGGATACCATTATGTACATCCATATCAGCCACTATACCTTTTCTCAAAACTTTAAGGATACTTCGATGTAAATTATCCATCGTTACAGTATTTATGTACAATTTGTCATTATTTTTTATTTTCGATAAAGTTGTCTGGAAAAGTAGAATATAACAAAACCTACGGTCATTTGAAAATTCGAATGCGATGAGTATTTCTTATTTCTAAATATAGTATGACAAGGTTCACATGGCAAAGAATCCTTGGATAAACACTATACACAAGTTAAAATAATCCTTCTATCACATAAAACAGTAAGGAAGCTGTACAAATTAATTACGCGTAGAAAATAATTTTAATGAAAATGTGGATTTTATCGATAATAGTATCAGTTTCAAACATTAATAGTGATTGTAATATTTTCATACATCGGCGATAAGACATTGCGTATATTTTTAGTTTGATCTTGAAAAGTAGGTCTCGATCATTTTCATTAAATTAACTGGAATATAAAGGACGCTATCATTCATTCATTCAATGCATGAGACCCTAATAATATCCTGAACGTCAACTTTGGAAAATAGCGGAGTGTGTATTGCGGTCAATGACTTCAAAACTAGAGTCGAATACGAAATATTATGCTTGCCTCAAATATTTCTAACAAAATTATTTACTAACATCTTACCTCCTCGAGGTTGCTTCTTCATAGACGCAATATTTTTGCGTTTTACGCGGCCTTTGTTTGAAAAATTAAGTAATCGTTCTACCATTCAACACACTCACTAACACCTCATCTTTCAGAAGCAACTGACACTACTGCCGTGCTGCGTCAAACAGCGCTGTTGCCATTGCTGCCAGATCTACAAAACAGACTCGTACCTGATTGGCCGTAGGTATCATATCGTGCCGAATTTCCCGCCATTTCTATCGTCTTTTAAAAGTGGTGAATTAAAAAAACAATTAGGATACGACACGAAAATATTTACAATTAGTCATACAGTTAAAAAAGTTATGGAACAAAAGTGTATTACAGGATAAAGTGTATAATAAATAAGAATTAAGAAACTGAAATGTAGTTCACATCAGAAATAAATTATGTAAAATAACTTGATTTTATAAAACTTTCTATAACTATTATTAATTGTAGCCATCATTTAAATATAATTATTGTATCATTATTATATAATTGATTGCGTTATGCGATGTGGTGTATTTACTGGGTCACCCATTAAATAAATCGATTAGCCTAAATATATTTAATGACATCTCGTAATACATTTCTATAATTTAGCACGATTAACACAAGAGAATAAGCAAAAATAGAATTAGTATCAGAGCTATGACAATATAAAAATGTAGAGAGAAAAAAATAAAAAAGAATCCACTGCGATGGCCGGGAATCGAACCCGGATCAACTGCTTGGAAGGCAACTATGCTGACCATTACACCACCATCGCACTTGATATACAAATCGTTAACATTTAACCATACTGAGTATTACATTATGAAGAGTAAAAAATTAATGTTATGGAAACAAAAATTATCCTCTGCGATGGCCGGGAATCGAACCCGGATCAACTGCTTGGAAGGCAACTATGCTTACCATTACACCACCATCGCAGATGAAATTTGATTCTTCTAAAACCAAACAGTAGTAGATATAGGTATAGACAATAGTTATGGGCAGGAGTCATGCCCAGCTTTCGTAGCTTTCTTACCGATTTTGATTGTGAGACAGTACTTTTTCGTCAAGCTTAAAAAATTGGTTTATTTGTATTCTTATTTATAAAATCAAGTTAATACAGCTTGAAAAACATAAAGCTACATTTTTGTTACTCTTCCTAGTATAATAAATGATCTAAGACTGCAGCTTGGGAATTAAGTTCCTTTTCTGCAATCATTTTTACTCCCTTGCATCCCTTTTTGCCCCACTGCACCCCCTTTTGTACGCGACAATCCAGTTGCCCATAATTACTATTTAAATTGTTTTCTTTCTTGTTTCGTTCCCTTGCATTTGATACCTCAAGTATTAAAAAATAACTGCCAGAAGCCGAAATATAAAATTTATAATTAACATCGCTTTTTATAAGATGTCGGTAAGATTGTCAGTGACATGGAAATGGTACTGGGGCTCTAGAACCGCTCAGCTAGCTGATTGGGTACGTGGCGCCATCTCGTGTTTACGGCCTTTCGAACCATTCGCCGCGTCTTCAAAACCAACTTTCTGGATTACATCGTTAGTTTCAACAATTGCGTTTTTCTCGGCTTCCAGTACGTATTTTTTAACCGGCCTCGTCTCAAATTAAAGCTACGAAGCACAGCTATCTTCTCCAACAGTTTCAACAATGTGGCATTTGTGGTTTAAAAGTTATAAACAATTAAAAAATCGGCGAAAATGCACTCGGGTCGTTTTAATTATCTCGACTTCTGGAGGCGTCAGATTAATGAATGAGCGCTTAAAATGAAGGTAAAGGATGCTGCTACTCGACAATAAATGATTTACAAATGATCCTTGAGCTGGTTATTTTTTATGAACAATTTAAACATTCGTTTGAGAATTCCACAGTAATTATACATGCCTGTTCTACAATTGGAATAGATTGCTCATACCTTTCATTGCAGCAACGAACAAAAAAGCATATCTTTAAAATTATTCAATTTCAATATCTATGATAGAGAGAGATAACATTGTTGTCTATAATCTGTTGATAACGTTGTGAAGGCCGCGGAAATGGTATGGTATTCTCGGATACCTGGGAACTCGGGCCGAAAAAATACATTGGCTGATTTGTCTATAATTTCTATATCTCGTCGGTGGTGTAGTAGGCAAGTAAAGTACCTTTTGCTGAAGCAAAAATTATCCTCTGCGATGGCCGGGAATCGAACCCGGATCAACTGCTTGGAAGGCAACTATGCTGACCATTACACCACCATCGCAGTTGAAAAGTTAATTTTAGATAGACAAATGTGAATTCTCCACTATGATAGATATCGCGAACTTTTATAAATTATAAAATTATTAACCCTTTGCACTCGAGAGGTGACTCTCACTCACCATGTAAATTGTAAAAGATTCTGCTTCGCCGGATCAATTATTCACGAAGAAAGAATTCAATTTTCACGATTAACTTTCACGTGCTTCAATGATGCCTGCACGTTAAAATTTAATGAACGCACGTGACTCATTGTTCTACGTTCATTAATTAAACAGCATTATCCTCCAAAAGCAATGCATTTATTCTTAAACCGGCGAACAAAGTATGCTTAATCCCTGCAAATGAAAAAAGTTTGAAATCTGGCAATAAGCCACGCACAGATTTTCTCTGGCCATGTGCCGCTATATGTACACTCCTGAACCGTATAAAATCAATTTCATACGATACACCGATGATACGAAATTTTTACCGCATGCGTTTCGCATATAAACATCAGTACGAAGCATCGTCTTGTTAATTGTTAAAGCGTACAATGGGAGAATGTTTCGTTTACCGTTTCGATCATGATAAAACTATTTAGATCAATATGAAATATTGTACAATATATTCCGCACGAATTCCAGTGTCGTTTTCAACTTCATCGACGTTTTCAATATTCCGGTTTATCCGCACCAGTTCGCTTTTACTAACGAAATATCGAGCTCGACGCAATATTCAATCGCCCGATGAAAGATTAACCCGTTCTTGAACGATTCCATCCGACGCCATAACCGGTGTCGTTAGTGTTCGCGACAATACGAGATTGCGAAAATGAATTATTCGATTAGTCCAGCCGACTATTCGATGCTGACGAGTGTGGGTGAGCCCGATGGTCCCAGTGCATAAGAGACAAGTTGCAAATTCGATTACGTTAGAAACAGCATTTGCCGCTCAGACTGCATTTGCAGTGAATTGGTTATTTGCCTGATTAATTTGTCGCGGATTCATTGACAATTTGTCTCGAACGACTGTCTACGCCAACCGAAAGTATTTATCTTCATATAATTTCCATCCAGAACGCAACTATAATCTAGCCGTTATGATATCGGTAAGACGTGTAGCGATTAAAGGCGACACATTCCTAATTAAATAGAAAAACACGTGGAGCACGATGCACGTGAATAATTACAATAAGAATTTAAACCCACGAGCTCTCTGCGGTGTACCTACAAAGGGCGAAAGTGCCACGAAAGTATTTCTCATCACCCGCGGAAAATTAATGACAGAGGTGGGTCTGATGCGCAAAGTAAGCTCGATCATTATTCCTCGTGACGATCGTCGCGATAAAATTACGAGGGCATTAAGATACCGCGGTCCTATTCTTTAATTATAGAAGAATCTCATTAGAAAAACGAGCGTGAGTTGTGTGATTTACGGACGCGCGTGGCGTATATGCGTTTATCCACGAATTTGCATATCGCGTGTACGGGATCGTGTGTGCTCGTGCGCCGCGCCGGTTGCCTACGCGAAGGCGCAAACATATCGTGCGCGCAGTTCGTTCGGGAAGAATTACACCGAGGTCGATTATTTACTTTCCACCGGCTCGAACTAACTGCTGACGATCAAACGGCGGAGTTTCCACTGGGATTCGGTACACGGGGACTTTCGTTCTTCCTTTTTCGCCCCCGAATTTATATCTCACCGCGGGAACACGAGATTACACGGAAGTTATACGGCGTATCTAACATTCGTTCGTTCTCTTCCGGTTCGGCCGCGATAGCTTTGCGCACCAGTTTCGCAAAAGTTCCAGTCGGAACTTACCAAACGCGAGTTCGTCGTCCTTCTCCTGTCGTTATTTATTTACGTTTTGTTTGCCCGCCGGCGGGAGAGGAACTAGCGCTCGAACGTATATATCGTGGAAAAAGAAACCGAAGCAAAGAAGTAGCAGAGAAGTGAAATAAATATCGTCCGACTTAATAGGATATTCGATGGCGGGAGGTGCTAAGCTATTGTCTGATCATCTGTTCTACGCCGCTCCTCACCCCTCGCAACCTCTTCAAAGACCAGACCGATTGTGAGAGGGTAAATTCGAACCTCTTAGGGGTTGATCGATCGCCACTAGTCTAAGCACTTCAAATAGTGTGATCGTGGTATGCGACCAGGAATGGCAATAACGTTGATAGGATGGTAATATGATTATCACCTGCGCAAGAGGACCCGCAGCGGTGTTACACGTATAATTAGAGATGGGTTTGAAGAGGTCTGGATAAGGGATTGGGGGGGAGAAAGGCGCAAGTGTAATGTCATGCAAATACACCTCATCACTTGGTCCAGCAGGAATGGAGTGTATTAATCCGCTAATGCACACGGGTCCCGTAAAATTAGATTCGGCCAGATTTAGTTGGAAATGCGATATTTCAGTGTCGACTGAATTCCGAACGACTCTGCTCTATGTCGACTCTCGTTCGAGTGCCTGCTTCTGCGAGGCACGACCGAACCGTGAAACGTTGTTACTCGCGGGCCAGATTAATGTCGATACACACGTGTATCGCCGGCTCGCGTACCAACGTTCTCGATCGATGCAACGCGCGTCCTTAATGCTGCATTAATTCAAAAATTTACGATCATCCGTGCGCGTCGGTCGCGAGCCACGCATTTACAACGCGGATCGCGATGCCGTTCTAGCGCGCGGATATTCCACGCTAGGATTAGTATCGTCGCGGCGATGCCAATTTAATTTAATGGGATCAACGTTTGCACTCGTAAATTCACGATTAATTAATAACTCACAACACGAGACACAGCGCGCCCTTATTCGAGCGACTATGTAGAACCCGTTGAATATTCCTTGAGCCGAAAAAAACACGAAAATGCGTTTGCGAACTATTATCGTCAATCGGTCGAGACGCATTTCCTTCCCAGGGTTTTCCTGTTCTCGAGCGATTCCTCGATAACAGAAACCGTTCCCGCTGATACGTCCACGTCCCCCGGTTACTTTATTTTCCGACACTCGCGCTCACCGTGACACGGCTTTTAACGATCCTCGAATTCCAGCCTCGCGACTTGACCCCCGGCGCTGCACCGTTTTCTGCAACGGTACAATAAATTTTCTCGACCGCTCGTTAAAGGATTTCTTTCATTTTATCCCGTGCGCGTTTTAACGCGCAATAAACGGGCCCGTAACTCCGAGCGACTTGCGCGTACCCCGTGTGCAATTCAATTCGTCGACCAATTGGAACGAGACGCTGTCCATTTCCTTGAAACATCTACAATCTATCTTGACTGACTCGTTCTCCACTGTTTCACGCGAATCGCGTTCTTTTTCTTTCTCCTTCTTTTCTACCAGGCAGATAAACTCCTCCAAAGTTCCACGCGTCTAGCGTGCACCCTTTCTTTGCGACTACCCCCGGCGTGGCGATTAGTTGCGTCCAATTAAATTTAACGAATTTCCACGGGCACGAGCAGGGCTTGATTGGTTTCATTAATTACGCATGCACTCTGGCCAGTCGACACTGTGCAAGTCCTGAAATGCAGGCTCGTTCGCCCCGTGAACGCGTTGCGGGGTCACGATCGCGTCTCTCGGCCATAGCTCGCAGTCATTCCTCTCGCGTTTCGTTCGCGCCCGCTCCGTTCTGCGTTTCACGTTCCGCGAAAACGGCAGCGCGTAGAGAACGATTGAAGCACGATTGTTCGGTCGTTCGAACCGCTATGCCCTGCGGGATCCTGCGCTCGACCATCCAAACACGGGTGGATGCGTGCCGATATTCAGAATTTGGTAATTAAATCCAGCAACGGCGGCGATTCAACGGCTCCATCGATTTGCTGCTTGACTAAAATATTGGCGCGGCGGGGTAAATTCGTTGGGGGCGGTGGCCAGGACGGTTGTAACGTGGTCGTTTGTTTGGAGGTTGTTATCTGTGTCGCAGTGGGGCGAGTAAAAAAGGATTGTCGGACCGGTGTCGTTAACACGTTCGTGAAAAAAGAAAAATGTTGAATGTCACGCGTTACAAAAAAAAGAAAATATCTCATATTGGCCGGTGTAATACCAAGGCGCGAGGGGGTTGTTTCGTTCGTCACACCCTCGTACGTAAACAGCAATTTCGCCCTAATTTCGGCGCGGATGAAGAATGAAAAAGAGAAGAGGAAAAGCTGCGAGGACACGGCGGCGAAGGGGACATCGATGTCGTCGAGCGAACACGGGATGGTTAAGCAGGAAATTAGATGCAAAGTGGCCGGGGTAAATGCAGGAAAAAGATGTTTCCTGGTATGATCGTTCCGAGGCGCCGGCAGAAGTGCACGACGAGCGGCTGACATGCGAGGTCCCTATATACGCCTATCGACACGAATATGCTAATGATCCCGTGGCGCGTTAGTTATGCTAATTCCACTATGATTCACCAGGGCAAACATATGCTGCCTTGCATTTTATGCCGACCACCTGCGGAGCTCTAATTGTCGATGAATTATTAATTTACCGACTAGTTACTCCCTGTTCACCCTTTTATGCTTTCACTTTTTAAACGTACTTGCGGCCTGTTTTACTGGCCACGTGAACTACTGTATCGTTGCAGCCTAACGATAACGGTGAATCGTCGCCAATTATTCTATCATGCCATCTACGAAAACAAAATTACCGTTTTTACGCATTTACAATAATAGAAACCAACAACCGATGCAAAGCTTTCAACGTTTCCATCACATTCGGTAACGTTACGTTACCAATCATTATAACATAATTACATCGGCGCGCAGCCACGTGTTCGGCATTCGTGTACCACGGGGCTCTCAATACGTTGCGTACGTGCGTACGTATACGCGGCACGCGAAACAAAGTGAAATGTTACGGCCGTTCTTTTCCTGCCAACTCCACCGCCCGAATCTCCCCGGTGTGCATCCTCGACTAGACACCCTTCCCGGTTGGCCTTCTTCCGCGAGAATGCTAATTAACAATTGGCAATTCGGAGCGCCGGGTGAACCCGTAAAACGGTACGTTGGCGCGGGCTAACAAGGCGTGAAGGGTGATTTAACCGGTGACGTCAGGGGTGCACCGAGGATACTCGACGCTCTCGCGGTGGTCGTCGAACGAAGACGATCGGAGCGAGAGTTCCACGCACAGAAAGGCTCCGCCGGTGGTGAGAGGGGGCGGAAAGGAGAGACATATCCCCACAGGCTCGTAAACTGGCGCAATGGCCTCGGGAAGGGGGTGGTTTCACTGGGGCCAAAAAGCGGACGGAGGTCGTCAATGTTGATGATGCGTGGATCACGATGTACTGACGGCTCCATCATAGCCCCAAGTTCCCCCCCGCCCCCTTCGTCGATCGGCCTGCTGTTTGCCATTCTATAGGAAGATATACCACCTCCGTGAAGCCTATTCCATTTGCTTTATTGAAATAACTCCCGAGGACGGCGGGTCTCGTCGACACGTCGCGGGTACAAAGGGGACGCTACTCGATTCCGTTGAAACGATTCCCGTCCATCTATTCCCGGGGATTGTCTCCCGTTTACCGAAAACGCCACCCCCGTACATTCGTCTCGAGTACCCCGAATGGAATTCTGGGACGAAGCGCTGACCGATGAAACGTGAAAATTTGATATCGCCGAAATGCATCAACACTAGACCTACCAAACCTGTCGAAATGACTGGTTTCAGATTTCTGGCTTTTCAATTATTAACATATAGGTATTGTTGCAGCAATTTATGATGACTTTCAATTAGACGGAATGGCAGTTATACAGTTAGTGTCAAAAGTGGGTATACACCTCGAGAGCACGGCATTTATTTAACAATTATTAGATACATGTTACATTTATGGATAAGTTATTTGAAAAACATAAAGTGTAGATTGGTGGTAATTAAATGTAGAAAACGTAATTCAATCTAATAAATAATATTTGAGATACAACATAAAATAGTTAAGCACCTGCAAAAATATGAATCAAAAGTGAGTATACACGACTCATTAAGAATGATTTATCTTCATTTATTAATAAAATTACGTACATTTAATACTTTGTTGGCCGACCTTTAGCTTTAATTACGGTAGCTAATCGTCTTGGCATGGATTCAACCAACTTACGTGTTGTTCAAACAGAAATATCATTCCATACTTTTAGTAATTCGATTTTAAGGTTTTCCTTGTTCGTAATTTTTATTTTGCGTAAGTTCAAGTCTAATATTTCCCACAAATTCTCTATTACATTAAGGTCTGGGGATTGCGGTGGAGAATTCAGTTGATTTGGAGCATTTTGTTGCAACCATTCCTGAACAATCTTTGCTGTATGTTTAGGACCTCGATGTTGCTGAAAGATCCACGAATTTGGCAACTGAACTCTTCTAACACTCGCAGCTACATTTGTTCTTAAAATATTGAGATATTCAAATCTATCCATCGTATTATTAATAAAAGCTAATTCCGCGACTCCAGAGGCTGCCATACTACCCCAAACCATAATATTACCACCGCCGTGCTTGACGGTACTAACAAGGTTTTTCGGTTCTAATTCCGTATTTTTTTTCCTCCAAATTTTTGGTTGCCTTTTTCTTCCAAAAATTTCTAATTTACTTTCATCCGTGAATAATACGGTATTCCAAAATTCGAGTGGCTTATTTATGAATTTTTTTGCGA